>AZNH01000057.1:35721-177393 GCA_000814955.1 Metarhizium guizhouense ARSEF 977 | reverse complement strand
ATAATTAAGTATAATAAAAAGCTTAATATAAGTAAATTACTTATTATAATTTTTAAGAATTAAAATTAATAAAATTAAATAAATAATATAATTATTAATAAATTAAAAGCTTTTTATAATAAAAAAATATTTATTTTAAAATTAAAAATTCTAATTTTAAAAAAATTAAAAAAATTATATAAATAATTAAAAATTTAAAAAAAAAAGCTTTTATAAATATTAAATTAAAATATAATATTAAAAAAACTATTAAATTAATTATAAAAAAAGCTAATAAAACTAGTAAAACTAAAAAAACTAAAAAAGCTTATAAGACTAAAATTACTAAGTAAATTTGTATTAGCGGTTTTACCTCTTCCGGAGAGAAAAATTTATAATATAATATTACTATTATGCCTGCACACTTTAGTTACTTTTTTCTCCTTGACACACAGAAAAGTCTCTCTCTAATTAGCTCTACTATAATACATACTTGTCATTTGCACCCTTGAGCTCTTGTGACTTTGCTCGTAGACCTCTCTCGTGGTCCCTCACAGAAAGTCAACGTGCTGGGTATTTTCATCCCAGCATCACTGGTGTCAGCTACTGCAGTCCTAGCGATCCAAGTGACCTCGGAGAGATAAAATTGGACAGAACCAAATGCAGCTACTTTCACCTCTGTAGTCAAACTCTTCATGAAAGTAAGCTACATATAAAAAGATGTTCTAAGACTGATTATTCGGCAAAAATACAAGGCGCAAGTTCGTGATGACATAACTTCGTACTCCCCTTTGGGATACAGCCACAGCCGTCATCATCCATGGCCTGTCGGCGCAATTTCTTTCGAAATGATGCAGGGAGTTTACTTCTTCTTGGCCTGTTTCCTTGGCTTTGAGGGTGCAGAGCGCTTGGATATACCCTGAGTCTTTGATGCGCCGGCAGGCTTCCGTCTTGTTTGGCGCAAAGGCTTCACGGTCTGCCCAGATGAAGGCATTGCAGGCTTTTTGGCCTTGTCTAGGAGTCGTTTGCTCCTCCGAGGGGGCGAGCTAACTGGGTCTTCTTCAGCTATCGCAAGTTCCGTCTCAGGCAGTACAGCAATGTTGTTGGATGCGAATCCAGTGGCAGCATTTTGATCCACGTTCGATCTCTGCGGAGATACAGCCGCGGCTGGGTTTGACGGGAGGCTCGGACTTGATTTGTCCCTTATGCGAGATGAATCATGTTCCATGTGATTCTCTACAGCATCATGCTCTTCATTCTCTATGCTTTCAATCATTCGTGCATGTGAAGGTGCTGCTGCTGAAGAATTCTGTGGCTCAATAGTCCCCGCAATGCCATTCTCCAACGGTGTCTCCATTTCCTGGCTATGTGATACATGGTCATCCACATGACCGAATGCGTCTGTGGGTATGTTCCTTGGCTCAAGCTAATTCTCGACAGATTGCGCATGGTCCGGCGAAGGATCACGGGTGGGCGGCATTACCAGAGGTCGTTCATGTCTCCACGACATCCCAGGAAATTCACGCCATTCATCATCCCAGATGGCCCGTTTGGCCCAGGCTCGTTGGACATTTTGGAAGGCCAATGCATTAATATCGAGATTCATGGTCACAGTATCTCTTAAATCGGCCTCGAGTCGTTTACTCTCTCTTCGCAGCTGGTAGAGGAACTGCTCGAACGGACGGGAGGCGTTTCTCTCTTTCTCACGGATGCCTCTCTTTATTTCTCGCCGCTCAGCGGCTTCCCGAATTTCTTGGTCGGATTTATTTGGTCGTGGTCGCGGTTGCGGTCGCGGTGGTCGAGGATTCGAGCTGAAAGAAAGGGGAGCAGCACAAGCCGGCGTCTCAGATTCGATTTCCGAATCAGAACACGGATCAGACTCGGGAGGCTCTTCGTGCTTCCAGTCATATTTAGGGATTTGGCTCCAGTTGTCTCTCCATATGCCTTGTTCTACCCATCTCTCCTTGACTCTTTGGTGACTCATGCTGTCAGGACCGCGGCCCGGGCCCACGTACATGGGATCTAGACGTCCGCTGAGCATACTTTTGTTGACTTCGTTCTCAACCTCCCTTCTCTCATCATTCCATTGGTCCATGAACTGGTGATAGGGACATGAAGCACATCGCTCATGCTGGAGCTTGAGCCTGAGCTCCGATCGTGTCAGTGGGGCTTGTGGTTCCTCGAAATCAGGAACCTCAAATTCTGTGGTGGCAGCGGACCAACAGGACGATGTGTAGGGCGGGGGAGGTTGGCTAAAGCGCGCCATATCTCGGTTACGTGCGTCGGGGTCATTGGCGATTTCTTCAAGGGCAGAATTAAGCCAAGGGCCTCTTATTATGCGGTCCATGATAGGCTATTCGTGGCAGTATTGAACACTCGAAATGCGATGGGGGGAACGAACCGTTTTGCAGATTGGAAAACGACGGTGGCTCAGATAATAAGAGGTTTTCCGTGCGCAAGCCTAGCCACAGAACAAACAAAAGAATGCCCCTGTGAGCCATGATATGCAATGCTCACAAACAACTTGGGGCCATCAAGTTTCAAATGTTGTGGACAAACAACAGAATGGAGGAAAATGATGGATGTCTGAAAGGGTCTGGTCAAAGGTGGGGAGCTTGATTCAGTTTCGTGGGTGTCTGGAAGGCGCGAAGTGGGTCCATGGCACTTAGTTTAGAGCGCCAACCAATCAAGCTGGGTATACTAATGTGACCAAGAAAATGGGGCATGGTCTTAGTAGTGACATCGCGGTTCGGCCCGGACGCCCCATCTGCCTCTCTCACGACGTGAATGTATTGTGGAGAATGGCGGCTTCTTCATAAGCGGCAGTGAGCCTGACTTATTAAATCTCTCTTTGTTCAGAAATAGCTTGAGAATACAGGTGTTGCGCGAATTTGTGGTATTCTGCGCTTTCCATGGTTTTGTTGTTGGATGTTGCTGTACACTCACGCTCAGAAAATCGTTGGCTCTGTGCAATTGCAAACACTTTTATGCAAGTTGGCCTCGACTGCCTCAAGTTTGGTAATACAGGGCGCCACGTCCTTTGTTAGCATTGGTTGAATGGGGCACGGTGTACGTGTTGTGCACTACATGTCTCCCGTTTACACTTTGTACCCCCAGAATCAGAGTTCATGTTCAGCTGTACGATGCTCAATAGCATTCTGGTAATACAGAACCATGTTATTAAACGAAAAGCCATAATTTGCAATCCGGTTAGCATTAACTCTGCCCTTTGATTTGTTTACGAGGCTGCCCAAATAATGAAGCTGCTTGGATAGATCGACTTCACCTAGTATACTAAAATGTCGCTCACAGTCCGTGGCAGCCACCGCGGCCCCAGGCGGCTGAAATCGCAAACAGGCAGCTCTTGACCGCGAAATTGATAGAGCTCAGATCCTTGGCTGTTGGCGGCAAAACCCAGAACCGGACTAGTGCAGCGGTTACCTACAATCCTGGAAGAGGCCAAGCATCATATCATTCAATCGGGTGGTCTTCCGCTGGAACTTGGGCTTAGCAAGACAAAAGGACTCGGCGAAATCATGGCTTAGCCCAAGCGGCAGGGCATTCGCCGGAGAACAAGGATCACGCGTCATGTTGTACAATTGTTCTCGTCTGAGCGGATCCCAGCTGGTCGACTGTTACCGCTTCTTGCCATGGATTGTAGACTCGGGACTAGGCAAGCATCGATGTGCAGCAAATGTTAGGGAGCCTCGTACAACAGCTCACGGCTAATCGGCATGACCGCACTCTACGAGGCTGGCATACTCTGGTCACTTATGGAAGGCGGACTCTGGCCCGGACACAGACGCATGAGGTCGCGTGACTAGCGGGACGCGTCTATCCCACGCGTTGCATGTAGTATTCATTGACACTTCGTTTATGATGTTCGTTTACTCCGTACTACCGTGTTATATCATATTTAACCGGCCCCAGCATGCTCGCAAGGACATTAGATTGGTCTTAGCTCTTACATGCACTACGGAGTACGCTTGCTGAAAAGGATCGGTGATATCCAACCGGCCTGTGAGGATAGATTGTGCATTAAACCCCGCACACCACTTCGGTGTATTCACTTTCCCATGTCTCCCAGCCTTTATGGGAACATCTGTTGGTATGTCGAAAGCCGTCTCAGTGTTCACGGGGACTTTAACAGGAGCTGCATTGGAGCCACATCTCCATGCAAATCTGCCCACTTCCGGAGCAGCGACCAGGCTGCCCGTGATCCCACCAAGCTCAGCGAAGACGCTCAGTTACGTCTAACAGGTAGGATATGGATCTTTGGTATAAATGGAGGGCAGCATCTACCCAAAGTCAGTCGCTTTACAGGAGTTCTTTAAACTGCACACTTCCTTCACGCACTCCACGCATCCACTTTGGACTAGTACACATCCAGCCATGGTTCGTGAACAGTTCGTCAAAGTTCTGACTTTTCTTCGCTAACTTGGTAGAAAGGCTGTCGATAACACCCAAAAAGAGCTTGTGAACAAGTCCAAGAGCCTTTATGCGAAATGCCCAACTGTCAGTTGTACGGGGGCACAGGTGAAGAGGGGCGAGACCTGTAAATGTGGATGGACGCGCCCGGAAAACGATAATTGAGTCAGAGGCTACTAGTCTAGTAGTCCTCGTATGTAGTCAAGAATTCAGAGTACTATACTAGTCGATATTAAAATGCTACTCGTGGGTTAGGAGACAAGTCTGTTGCGCATCTTGTGCCGTTACAATATTTTAGAGTCTTAGACCATTCTGCCAAAAGTGGAGGCCTCCATGTCACATAATTGCGAGGCTTAATTTGGTAGATCCTCTGTTTTTTCCTTTCAACATACAATTCGCGTCTGTGCTTCAAAGCATTCCACAACTGCGTCCGAGGCAAGTTGCTTGGGAAACGCCGCGAGTCCGCGACCGAGGTTTAGCCACCTCACACCGAAATGTGATTTTTGTCCCTCAGTATTTTGCCCCAGATCTATTCACCAAAGTCAGCAACGAACGGTTCCCTCAAGCCACGGCTAGGCGAAACCGAAATTACGCTATAGCAACGCTGAGTGCCTGCAAAAAGGACTTGGTTTGTCATTTGTATCCTGCCAGTGTCTCTCCTCATCCCGAATCCATCTTCAACATGAGTGGAAATCTATCGAGCAATGGTGCCCCTGTGCTCAACTGGGCAAATACAGATATCGACAAGGAGGCTGCACTCGGTGCTGTTGACTGGGAGGCTCTTCTACAATATGCCCAAGTCACCAGGCAGAAGCTCGAGAAAAGCTCGATTCCATTTACCTGCCAGCTCTCTGTTGAATACAACAAAGGCGGTAGAAACCTAGTTCGACGCCTGCACTTCCAGGACGGCGCCTGCTGGCTCGTACGAATCCAATTAGACGACCCAACACCAGAGTCAATTCAACGCCTAGAGCAAGAAGTCCATACAATGTCGGTGGTCCGAGAGCGCTCAGAGATTCCCGTCCCCGAAGTGTATGCTTACGAGGCCAATTATGATAACGTCTTTGGTGCCCCATTTATGCTCATGGAGTTTTTACCCGGAGATACAATCATGGATTCATTTGGCGGCTACCAAGTTCATAAGGGCAAGCTTCCCGAGAGCTTTACACCAGATTTCCATGCTACATTGGCAGACATTCAGGTATGACATGATGCACCGTTATTAGTGGAGCTATCTAATCCTCTGGAATCTAGGTACAAATGTCAGCTATACGCTTTCCCCAGATTGGAGGCATCGTCAAGGCTTCCAACGGGACGTATTGCGTAGGACCGCTCCCTGGGATCGGCGGTCCCTTCGATTCACCAGCGCAATTTTTGGAAGCCTGGGCTGACCACCTCAAGTTTCCTTACTCTGAAAAGACCATCCGTGAACGAACACCTCCACAGTTGGTCGATGAGATACTAGAGTCAATCCGATCATTCCCGGCCAGACTCAAGGAGCTTGCAAAGGAATATAGCTTCCGAACAGGCCCATTCCCCCTCTTCCACACTGATCTATACTGCAGCAACATCGTTCTTGCCTCTCAATATTATGTCATTGACTGGGAAGATTCATTTATTCTGCCATGGGAGATGGTAGAATTTGCCAAGGATCTATGCATGTTGCCGCCGGCTTTGGACGGACCACTCTACCACGAAGACGAGACGGATCGTAAGCGGTTGGCGGAGCGTGAGAATTATATCAACTTGGTTAGGACGGCGGAGGCATCTCGAGGACTTGACCATCATTTGTCTGTAACGCTTGCTAACTCGACTGTGCAGAATTTCGCACATGCTATGTGGCTGTATCGGATCGATGGAAGGATTGGGTTTTACAACGATGTTATCAACTCTGTACTAGCTAGATGAGCAGCCTCGTTCTCCCCAAACAAGGGAACTACAAAAAGGTATTCGTAGAAAAGGAGCGCTGGTAATTCCTCTGTTTATAGGAACCAAGGACTTCAAATTTGTATTATGCGTTACGTATTAAAAAGAATGTTAATTAAGTATATATTTATTATTTAAATTTAATAAATATTCTTCCTTACTAGTAAGCAAGTTAAAATACTTAAGTTACTACTAGGATCAGGCAACAAGGCTTACTTAAAGTACAATTCTAAGCACAATTTGATTATGTGCCGCGAGCTATTTACCAGGAGAAGTTTTGGTTAACTATCTTCTCAGAAATATCCCATAACCCCTCCGCCTCCCGACCAGAAACCGCTTGGGGCTTCGCATTACCAGTAATCTGGCAATCTGCCAAGAAGCTTCCCCAGTTCTCACTGTCATTATGAGTTTCGCCAACACCAACAGCTAGTTTTGGGTCCAGGGCCGCAACCATTGCCGTGGATGAGCCCGCACCAAGTGTCTTATATTTAAACGTTCCATTCTTGCTCATCTTCTCAACGGCGTCGAGAATCTCTTCCGCAAAGTTCCTACCAAAGTCCGTTTTAATGACACCGGGATGCACAGCCAGTGTCAGGATGCCATACTTGTCGAATAGTCGCTTATTTGCGTCAATGCCAAAAAGCACATTTGCCACTTTGCTACGGTTGTAGCTATCTAGCGGGACATAAGGCACTTGGTCTGAGTCTTTGTAGCCCCAGGTTTCAAAGAACTGGTATGCGGGCTGTTCCACCTCAGGTAGGTCTTTGTTCTTCTTGTCAAAATTCATGTCACTCCATCGCATACCTGAGATGAAGGGTGATCCAGATGTGACGTTGACAATCCGCGTTGCTCCTCTGGGGTTTGTTTCAGCCGCCTTGATCAGCTTGGGCATGATCAGGCATGAGAGTAGCCAATGTCCAACGTGGTTGGTTGCAAAGGTCAATTCAATTCCATCTTGTGTCAACGTGCGCTCCCGCATACCCATTACGCCAGCACTGTTGATTATCAGGTCGATTTTTGGTACATCTTCCCAGGATAGAACTTCTGCGCCCGCTTTGCGGACTGATTCTTGACTGGAGAAGTCAACTTGCAGGACGCGATAGTCAATGTCAGGGTAATCCTTCTTTAGAGCGTCGATGCATTCTTGAACTCTCTTTACATTTCGGCCGGTGATTATAGCTTGCTTTGGAGATTGGGAAGCCTAGCAGATTGTTGGATACACGAGCAGAAACCACAGGGATGACTGCACATACAAGTGCGTGTGCGGCAGAAAATCCCAGTCCATTTTTATTGCCTCCAGTAACCAGGACGGTTTTCCCGCGTACTCCGTCGGCAAACGCCTTGGTAACCTCTACACCTTCAGTGTTTGCTCCAAACTCGGCATATGTTACCGATGCCATAATGTGTTGATGGATAGTGGAAGTAGTGTATTGAGAATCTCAGAGTGAATCGAGGCTTAATAAAATAGAGAAGAAATATCTAGTCTTGTTCAAAGGTAATTAATAGCTGTATATATACCTACTTTTCGCTCTTTCACTCAACAAGAAGCTCACTATTCTCCAAAGCTCTCCTCACATAAGCGTAAGCCAAAACTTCCCGATCTGGAAAGACTACTAAGCAAATGTGGGGTAATAGTGCGGAGGTAAGCCATCTTATATCCGCCGCAACCAAGTTGAAGAGCCGTGACCTGCTCGGATGACGTAGACTGTTAATACCTAACTCCGTAAATCTTAAGGATTAGACTTATATGCCGTCAAGCGGTGTTAGCAGCAATTTATAATTGCTAAGAGCTGGTCTTCCTGGTAGGACCGATAATTAAATTTATATACGTACATACTATTAGAATGGTTATAGTATGAGCCCCGATGCACGCGGCCTGATTGGTTGTAGCCAATTGAGTAGAGCCCGAAAATGGGTAGCGAGCCGGCTTAGGTAAGCCTACCATGAAAGGGAAGCCGACGATGCAAATAACTAGCTTTGGATAGTAACCGATTTGATACCATTTAAACCCGATTTCCCGATCACGTGTGCACGCACAACCTGGTCTGACCTACGCGTTCCTTTCGACACTAAAGGGAGTACACTTGACCTGGTGCGATACCAACTCTTTCCAAAGATTCAGGTCTCAATTTCATTATTGCAAAAATTTTCTGTATTTAGGTTAGATGACGTCGTCCTTTGTTGCACAAAGCTGTCAATAGCATAAATCAGATTCGGCAGCTTCGTGTTCCCTCGAGGTCGACAGCAAGCCGCCTACATGGACATGGTGATACCTCAGGTCAATATGTGTAATAACAGTGCCGCCTATAGTTTGCTTGGGCCCGCGATAATACCAGAATTATATGTAAACCGCGAACTGACCGAGTAACCCACTTTCAAACGGTAACGGTGGGCTCGCTGTCAACCTATAAATCTACAAATAAATGGTCGGCAGATTACATATGCCTCGTTCTGGGGTCTCACGTGTCCGGTACGTACTACTAGTAAATTTAAACGTCAACTGGCGGCCCCGCCAAGCTAAACTGAACTTGGTCAATCTTAATCTTATCGCCAATGCAATCTACAAAAAGTTTCGCTAATTGCCCCTTTCTTTTCCAACGCCGTGGCTTGGCCGTGTGTCCTTGTTTATTCACACCAAGAACTCAAGACCGCGCCGTCAGCCAGGCACACATTCACTCGCTTTCACGCGGCAGCGCTTCAATCCATAATGGACGGCCCAATCACTGAAGCGCTCGGTGCGCACCACCCCTATTACCCCCTGGGCGTGGCCATCCCGACATACGTCGCCAACACCATGAACGCCGGTGTCTTGGTGTCCATCTTCGCCGCCGGCTGTGGCGTTATTTTCGTGCCCACCTATCTGTTTGCTGTGAGGACCAGGCCGGCCATTTCCTTTGGCGAGGTGCTCGTTGCATTCTGGTGGGTTCTTTGCGGCTTTATTCACCTGACCTTTGAAGGTAAGTTGCCGCCCATCCATTCATCCAAACCATCCACTTGACTCATAACACGCCTAGGTTACTTCTCCTACAACCACTTTGACATGGCCAGCAAAACCGACCTCTTCGGTCAGCTTTGGAAGGAGTACTCCCTCTCCGACTCGCGCTACATGACTCAAGACCCCTTTGTTGTCTGCATGGAAACCGTCACTGCCTTCTTCTGGGGCCCTTTGTCCTTCTTTATCGCCTACGCCACCATCACCAACCACCCCTGGAGACACCCGCTCCAACTGCTCGTCAGCATGGGCCAGCTCTACGGTGATGTGCTCTACTACGTCATTTGCTGGTACAATGAGTATGTGAACGGGGTGGCCTACTCCCGTCCTGAGCGTTACTACTACTGGGCTTATTTTGTGCTGTGCAATGCCTTTTGGATTGTGATTCCGCTGGCTCTGATGGGATACAGTGCCAGGACGATTGCTAAAGTCTTTGAGAAGACCAAGGTTATGAATGGCTCTGCGAAGAAGCACCTATAGATGAGAATGTGTCACTTTCTTTCCCCGCTGCATCATCTCATTATCGTTGATATGAGACAGCAGAAATGAACATACACTAGACATGAGGCTTGGCTTACAGCTCTCGCAATGTGAAGAAAAGGGGCGGAGAAAACCGCCGTGATAATATAGATAACTATGACAGATTACAAAGCTTAGAAAGAATGGCATCTGTATGTACTAATTCAGGTCACATAGCTTACCGTTGGCGCTGTTCAGATACTGGAAACTTCTTCCGCCGCTCTTGCTGCAAAGTCTAGGCTCACTTCACCATAACATCTCCCCACAGAGGCACTTCCTGGCGAAGTTAACTGTGTCTATGTAAAACTGCAGTGCCGTTTCCACCCTCTTGGGCATCGGGAGCACGACCCCAGGCTCCCTAGCTTTCGAGCACAAATAAAATGGCAAGATACCAACCTCAGGCCAACAGATTATGCCAACACGTGAGCACTTACATAATATTCCTAGGCACCGAAAAGTGTCCGCAGTTCGTTACTCTCTCTACCAGCACGTCAATCAGCGCGACGCAGCTTGGACTTCAAGATGGTAATCATCTCTAGAGTGAATCTGCGAGCTCTCTGGCGGCAAAGGCCAAGGGGATTGTTTTCGCTATGGCCTTGTCAATTGTTAATGCCTCGCTCGAGATGGTTAAGTCACACGATCAATGAGCCTATTGACGAGGAGCTCCTACCAGGCGATCGACTGAAATCCTTCCATCCTACCCGACCTGGCGAGGTACTCAATGGCAGATTCAAGACAATCACAAAGCTTGGCTATGGGGCCAGCTCTACCGTTTGGTTAGCAGAGAACATTGCGTTGTGAGTCTCGATACTACGCGCACCTGGTTGCTTCTCCTGATCTTTCATCTTAGCGAGAACTCGGCAGATAACTCGGCACCTCGCTACGTCGCTGTCAAGATCGTGGCCCTGGACATAGACGCAGCCTGGGAGGCAGGAATCTCAAAGCTCATAGCCCATACTGAACCGTCACATGAAGGACTAGATTTTATCCGAACACACATTGACGAGTTCCAACTAACGGGCGAAAATGGGACGCACACTTGTCTTGTGTACACTCCCATGAGAGAAACTCTATTTCAGCTTCAACACAGACTACGGGGCCAGAGACTTGCACCGCCTCTTGTCAAGTTTTTTATGTACTGTCTTCTTAAAGCTGTTGACTACTTGCACACTAAATGTCGGCTCATCCATACAGGTAACTTGAGCTTAATCCCTCTGTATAGCATGAAGCTAACTACGGCCCGTCAGACATCAAGGACGGCAACATTATGGTGACGATTGAAAGTGAAGATGTCTTAACAAACTTTATTAAACGTCAAACGAAGAACCCCCAGCCAAAGCACATTCGAAGCCAGGATGGCCGTGAAACTTACCTTTCGCAAGGCAACTTTGGGCCCTTGCAAGGCTCCAGACTGCTGCCAAAGCTCGCCGATTTCAACCTCGCCTTTCCCGGACCAGCTGTTGGCAATGGTCACCTTGCTGCTATCTAATCCCATCGTTTTCGTGCCCCCGAGGTCATTCTAGGCTGCCCATGGTCATATAGTGTCGATATCTGGAATCTCGGACTTCTAGTAAGCTGACATGTTCCAAGCCCTCAAGGAGGTACTGACATTTGTAGATGTGGAACCTCATGGAAGGTATTAGTCTGTTTGACAGGCCGGCTGGTGAAGATGGCGAGTACGACGCGCATGTTCACCTGGCCCAAATGGTATCCCTTTTAGGAGAACCTGATGAGGAGTTAATTAAGAGGGAGCGCTTCTTTCGTAATTATCGACTCGAGAAACCTGTCGTTAATTCGCGTGGCAAGGCGTGCAAGACCATGAATGAGTTCTGGGGCGGTCCATTCTTCAATGATGAGAGTAGGTTGGCCAACATTCATGAGTCATGACACAGAGACTTACTTGTATTTGTCGATAGATAATCTTCGCCGAACAGACCTTGTGCAAGGGAAGAGACTGGCAGATACGGTAACAGAACTAGTTGGCGATGAGAAAGATGTATTCCTTGACTTTGCGTCTGGGATGCTCCAATGGATACCGGAAAATCGCAAGACTGCCAGGGAGCTGCTTCAGCATCCTATCTTCCATTCTCTGAATGAAAGACGTGCGCAGTGGAGAGAGTGATTCTTCACGGAGGCGATAACGCTGGTGCTAATTGCAGCGTATGGAAACGTCGCGAAGGAATCGTGACAGACCCGTCAGAAAACCGTTCTGCTCACATCACCACTATGATTCAGGCTGTTTCACTTACAACCGTCTATTTTTTTCTGACCATGACCTGTACTATTTCCCGCCCATAGAAGGAGTATTTAAAGAAACATTCTTGTGCATTCATAGCTGCATTAGTGTTATCATATTTTCGGATGGCGCTTGCCAGGTGTGAGAGCATATGACAATTCTTTTCCTCTCTTTTTTTTTTTTTACATCTCAGAGCCTAGGTCCGAGCGTCATTTCGCAAACTAGCAGAGTGGCAAAGAGCTGTATGGCGAAGATGAACCCTAAGCTTAACGAGCGTCGTTTGGGAAACTATGGGAATCACTTGCAAGCAATGATTTTGGCAGCCTGTTAGTCTTCTCTTTTTGGCTCATACAGAATACTGACAGTAGCTGGCTTACAAATTAAGAACCGACATGCTGGCGTAGCTCACCGAGTGTTTGGTCTTGACAAGACTTTGTATGAAAAGGGTTCAGAATGTGAGGACTTGGAACTGTGCTCATATTCAATCTCATACCTTGCTTTGATATTCAAGGATCTTGGTTTCTTCCAAGGCCCTTTGGTGTTGCACGGAAGTCTCGTAATATTGCGACACGGACTGATCCAATTTCCATTGACCGTTTAATCAGACATTTTTCGAGTTTTCTTGCTCGCCATGGGTGACGGTGATGGGAAAGAGCTACCAACAAGAGGCGTGAACGCGGCCAAGGTCGTCATCCGCAAGCAGCACGACTTGGGGAGCGCCCTGCCCGATTCTAAGTTCTCACCTCGGAGACATATGTCAAGTCCAATTTGGTAATGTATTGACCACGTGCGGATGAACGAGCAAGTCTAGCACACTTCAACACCAACACCAGCAACCGCATATTAATAAACGCATAAAAGGCGCCGTCAGCAGAAGAGTGAATAATTTACTAGCACTACGAGGCTGAACATATTGTACCCCATCTTCATTTACTTGAGCATCCTCTCATAAATAGCCTCAAGATCCTTCGCAGGGTCTTCATTCTCAACCATTCCCAACCAACTGCCCGCCGGCTTCTTAAACCCAAGCAAAGTCTGCATCTTGGGACTCATCTTGAGCACCTTGCTCCGGGGCACACACAAGAACTGGTTCTCCTCTGTCCGCAAAGTCCCCCGGCAAAAGACGAGATTCGTAATCTTGCGAACCTCGCCAGGAATGGTATTATATCCCGCCCCGTGAGCGAGGGTGCTGAGAAAAATAAACGCCGAGCCGCGCTCCATTTCTACATGCCACGCAGTTAGCCCCGAGAAATAAAAGCGACTCTGGTTATAAGCCTTACCAAGGAAGGAAACTTCATCGGGCCTGCCGCGTCTATCGTGCTCCCACTTGTGGGAACCAAGAATGACCATGGTGCCGCCGTTTTCGCGCGTGATCCTGGTCCCGGCGAGGAAGCAGCTGAAGCCGTCTACTTCGTTAATCTTCATATCGGGGCGATGCTTGCTGGAGAAGATCATGTCGTCTCTGTGTAGGGCCTGGCGCGGAGAGCCGTGGCCGACGTGGAAGCCCATGCAGATACTTAGCAACGGGTCCACGACGAGCTCTTCGGTGTGCTGCTCGAAAACGGCAGGGTACCTCTCCTCTAGAATTACCTTGAGCAGCTTGTCTATGGTTTCATTCGTGTCGAGAATGTTGGCAATGGTGTCCGACTTGCCGACTAGGCCGGGAATGACGAGCGTCTTTTTGCCTATAAAGTTGTTGTAGGAGTCGTCATCGGCAATGGACGACTTTGTGTAGGGCTCGAGCTCTTCGTCAATCTTGTCCAACTCCTGTAGGGAAACGAAATCGGTCAGAATAACACCGCCGTCTCGCTCGAGGATAGCGAGAATGTCTTCTAGGGAAGACGTTGCGGGAATCTTGGTGATGGCCTTGGCGGGCTGATACGAGTCCGGAATGGGAGGCAACAGACGTGGAGCAGAGTATTTCTCGTCGGGTTTCTCCACCTCGACTTGTTTCTGCGCCGACTGTGCGTCTGAATTGATCATGGCTGGGGAGGTTTAAAGGAAGCGTGGTGTTTGAAGATGGGCTGGTGAAGTTGGCAATGGTGGACAAGTAGTGCCGTGACACTCAAAAGAATAGACGTACAGTTGTTCAACGAGCCTGCGGCAACATGAACGTGTCCAACAATAGAGCTTAGACGAGTGTGTTTTAAGGGCGATAAGCTATACTGGCTCTTGTTTGAATGGGCCTCGATGACCAAGACGCGGCAGTGTTGAAGGGGGAAGAAAACCATCGGATGCAGCATGTATACACATGTGATAGGCCACACCGTTTGGTCAGCGCGGCTCCGCATGCGAATGGGGAACGCAAAGATATCATTATTCATAACATGGGCCGAATGTATGCTGAATGCGACAACTGACGCTACTGCATGCGCATGAACGGGCTCGACCGAGTTCGTCGGCAGATGCAACATGACGACCAGCTGAGCCCGAGTGGGTGCCTCCGATCTTTCTCGCCGTGGCCGGGGCAGGGCGTCCGCCATAGACGCGGTAGACCATGTTTGGTATTCGTCTCTGCCATGCTATGGCAGCATGATGAAGGACACTCCCCGTGTGCCGCGCGGCAAAGGCCTTCTCAGACACTCCAGGGTGCGACAATTAACATGACCAGGTCCTTATGCACTCGCCGGTGGACCTTGATACCTCCAATGCCCCCAGGTCGTGAACAAATAAACTTTGGGTGCTGAGCTCAAACCATGGGACCAGACCAGATGATGAATGAGATCTGCACTCGTGCAGTTCGTGACGTGTCATCTGTGACACATAACTGCATGCATTAACGTCGCCACTGCGGCACGGGACGGCAGGGGACCAGGCACGATGCATCCACGTTGCATCACATATAATTAGCTTTACGGAGCGCTCCATCTACCGGGATACCTTGACTTGGGCTATTCCTGAAAAGAAGAATAGGATTGTCGTACTAATATGCGTTGACCAAACTTAGCATCAACACCTAGTATGCTGAAATCACGCGGGGCGATCCGGCTTGGTGATGCCGCGTCTGCCGCATCGGTAGCTTCATGCGTGGCCGCAAAGAGTCTCCGGCCGGGGACTGTGCCATTGCGTTCAAGTCCGTGGCCCGTTTGTCACCTTCTGCAAGTCGGAAGCACAGTGGACTATCTATAAGAGTACATCAATTATACTTCATTTCCTCACTATGACATCCCAGATGCTTCCTATATCCCCATGTTAACAAAAGTATCATGTTAGTTGCCGCGGGGTCTTGTCAAGTTTAAGGTTTGACATTATTAATAATAATTCCCTTCTGCTATAGCCAGTCAGCCAAGACAGGTTTGCAAGGAAGACATCTCCTTCCACATCTAGCAAAGCCGTTGATAGAAGAACCCCTTTTGCCATGACTGCATGTGTGCCACGGTGGTAGTCGAGTATGTGGTGTAGGAAAACCCGTTCCGCTCCTGTTTATACTCGCTGCACCGACTATCGTCGTCCAATGCGTGGCAGGACGCCGAAACCTTGCCATCAACCCCCATCGTACGAGCGCTCATCTTCTTGTTTATCCCTGAACTCGTTGTACAACTCAAGATGAGCGGCATCTCAGATCACGACTTCCAAGTCCTGGTCAACGAGTTCAACGCCACCGACGATGTCTCGCTGCTAGGTAGTCGGCTGGACCGGCTGTTTGAGAAAGTGGCGGATCGCTTTCCAGACAACACAGCCGTGATTCACAACGACAACGAGGTGACCTTTAAACAACTCAATAGCTCTGCAAATATTCTCGCGCGATGTCTCGCAAAGCGAGGCCTACAACAGGGCGATGTAGTTGGCCTCGCCGTGTCGCGCTCCATCGACCTCATTGCTGCTATTCTGGCCGTGCTCAAGCTAGGCGCCGCCTATGTTCCCATCGACCCGTCATTCCCCGCCGAGCGCATCAACCAAATGGTTGAAGATGCCGGTCTTAGACTTATTCTGCTCAGCGGCAGGCCAACCAAGGGCCTTGGGCGTTGGGCAGGTCTATGCTTGAGCGTTTCCGAGGCAAGAGATGGCTCAATCACGGATGCTACCAACCTCGAAACCGAAATCCAAACGCGGGACTTGGCATATGTAATTTATACATCTGGCTCGACTGGCCGCCCCAAAGGCGTCGAGATTAGCCACGGAGCCGCCGCCAACTTTCTGAGCTCGCTGCGCAAGCATGAGCCAGGTTGCAGCGAGCGTGATCGCCTTCTTGCCATCACCACTATATCCTTTGACATGTCGGCCCTGGAGCTATTATTGCCCCTTGTGTCTGGATCCGCAATGATTATCGCGAATACAAGTGCGGTCAAGGATCCGCGCGAGCTTATCAGCTTAATGGCACGCCACAAAGTCACCATTCTGCAAGCGACACCCGCAACGTGGACGATGCTTCTAGAGTCTGGCTGGAAGGGAAACCCGCGACTATCCAAAGTCATTTGCGGCGGGGAGCCGCTCTCTCGCCAACTTGCAGACCGCCTGCTCGCCGCTGCCGATTCCGTATGGAATGTATATGGACCCTCCGAGACGACCTACGGAAGCGTGGGCAGAGTCGGGCAAGGCGACATCGTCGTCGGCCATCCCGTCGCCAACGGTAGGATATACGTCCTCGACGACAACATGTCGCCCGTGCCTATAGGATCCGAGGGCGAAGTGTACATTGGCGGCGGCAGCGTGTCCAACGGGTACCGGAACAAAGCTGAGCTCACACGCTCCCGGTTCCTCCTCAATCCCTTTCATGGCGGTGTATTCTTCCGCACCGGCGACCTGGCTCGCTTCATAGGGCCGGGAAAGCTCCAAGTCGTAGGCCGCATAGATGGGGTGGTCAAGATCCGCGGCCACCGCATCGACGTGGGCGACATCGAAGCCGTCTTGGTCGATCACGCCAATGTGTCCGAGGCGGTGGTTGTCAGTCGAGATGATCGGCTGGTGGCGTATTGTGTGCTTCATGCGCCTTGTCACGATGCAGCCTCCCTAGACGGCATTCTACGCCCGTGGGTTGCCGAACGCCTGCCGGCTTACATGCTGCCGACGTTTTTTGTACAAATGGATGCGTTGCCGCTGTCTCCCAGCGAAAAGGTCAACAGAAAGGCGCTCCCAGATCCGATAGAGGCGATGCAGCATCAAAGCATGGTACAGCCAACTTCTGAGCTGGAGCAGCGGATACAGGCTATTTGGTCGGATATTCTTGGCCACGATCGCTTTGGGATCGAAGACAACTTCTTTCGAATCGGTGGGGATTCTGTGCGCATAATTCGCATGCAAGCGGCGTTGGAGAAGCAGCTGCACCGACCGGTACCAACACCAAAATTATTCGAGCACTACACGATCAAGGCACTGGCTGCCTTTCTTTCCGGCACGGGCAGAGACAACAAGCACGAGTCCCCAACAGTCAGTCAGACGTTTGCTGGCAGTCATGAGGATATCGCCATAGTCTCCATGGCCTGCCGATTACCTGGTGGTGTGGCTACGCCAGAGGCTCTCTGGCAGCTACTCCAAAGCGGTGGCGACACGATTATCGATGTGCCCAAGGATCGTTGGGATGCAGATGGACTATATAATGCAGATGCCAACATTGACGGCACGTCGTATTGCCGCCGAGGCGGCTTCCTCGACGCAATCTACTCATACGACGCGTCCTTCTTCGGCATATCGCCCCGCGAGGCACAGGCAATGGACCCAACGCACAACCTCATGTTGGAACTGTGCTGGGAAGGTTTTGAACGAGCCGGCTACACACGGGACCAGCTGAGCGGTAGCGCAACCGGAGTCTTCCTCGGCGTCAGCAACAACGCAACGACAAACGGTACACCACCAGACCTCAAGGGATACTCCATCACAGGAAGCGCCGGCGCCACCATGTGCGGCCGCGTGTCGTACACCCTCGGCCTCCGGGGGCCATCTCTAGTTGTAGACACGGCGTGTTCATCGTCCCTCGTCGCCACGCACCTGGCGTGCAACGCTTTGCGCCAGGGTGAGTGCAGCATGGCCTTGGCCGGCGGCGTGAGCCTTCTCACCACCCCGGGCATTCACATTGAGTTTAGCAAACTGGGCGGGCTTTCGGCAGACGGTCGCTGCCGCGCCTTCTCCGATGACACGGACGGCACGGGATTCAGCGAGGGCGCGGCGGTTATAGTTCTGAAGCGCCTGTCCGATGCCCGCCGGGACGGCGATGACATCCACGCCGTGCTTCGTGGCACCGCCGTGATGCACGGGGGCTCCAGCTCCGGTCTGACGGCGCCCAGTGGCCCTGGCCAGGTAGCTCTTCTTCGGAATGCCTTGGCCCGGGCGGCAATGGAGCCAGGCGACATTGACTACGTCGAGGCGCACGGCACGGCTACCAAGCTCGGCGACCCTATTGAAGCGACCGCGCTGGCTGAAGTCTTTAGTACGGAGCGTTCCGGCTTGGATCCTCTGATAATAGGCTCGGCCAAGTCCAATCTTGGGCATACCCAAGCCGCGGCCGGCGTAGTTGGCTTATTAAAAGTCGTCTTGTCCATGAGGCATAACACCCTCCCTAGAACATTACATGTACGGGAGCCCATGACAGCAGTTGACTGGAAGCGTGCCAACATGGAGTTGGTGTTGGAAAATCGACCATGGCTGCCAAATAACAACCGACTGCGCCGAGCTGGTGTGAGCGCGTTTGGTATTGGTGGCACAAACGCCCACGTCATTGTTGAAGAGCCGCCTCCTCCCGCCGTGGAAGAGACTGGCAATATTGCGCTGCCGTCGCTCCCGGCTACTCTCCCGTTTGTACTGTCAGGACAAGGTGATTCCGCTCTCAGGGCACAGGCGGAGAAGCTCCGACTGCACATTGAGAGCGGCGTCGGCAAGGACAGCCGCCTGCGTGATGTGGCCTACTCGCTTGCGACATGCCGCTCACACCTTCACCGGCGATTGGCAGTGATGGCTGGAGACAAGGCAGAGACTCTGGAAAAACTTGAATCTGTAAGCGCAGGTCCTACCCAACCCCTGAGTGTGAATGGGGTCGGTAGTCCAACAGTAGCAATGCTCTTCACGGGACAAGGGAGCCAACTGCCAGGAATGGGCAAGGATCTGTATGCTGTATATCCCGTTTTTCGGGATGCACTAGACGAAATTGCCGCAAAATTCACAGACTTGGAGCGGCCCCTTCTTGACATCATGTGGGCCGAATCGGGAAGCGAGAATGCTGCCCTGCTGAGCCGCACCGATTTTGCCCAGCCTGCCCTGTTTGCCCTAGAAGTTTCCCTCTGGAAGCTGTGGCAGAGTTGGGGCGTGAAGCCCGACTTTTTCCTCGGCCACAGCGTGGGGGAGCTTGCCGCCGCTCATGCAGCAGGAGTGTTGGACTTGTCCGATGCTTGCCGACTTGTCATGATGCGCGGTCGCCTGATGCAGGCTATTCCTCGCCAGGGCAAGATGGCATCAGTGGAAGCTAGCAGCGGCGAGGTCAGCGCCGCGATTCAAGAACTAGGACAGCATGACAAGGTTGAAATCGCAGGCTACAACACGCCCTCGCAGACGGTTATATCAGGAGACGCTGAGGCTGTTGAGGCCACGTCGGTTCACATGAGAAGGTTAGGCCGCAAGACAAAGCTGCTTGATACGAGCCACGCCTTCCACTCCTTCCACATGGACGGTATGCTGGATGACTTAAGAGCCTTGGCCCAGAATATCCGGTTCAGCCCACCAAAGATGCGCATAATTAGCAGCGTGACTGGTCGATTAGCCGAGGCAGGTGAGCTTGAACGGCCCGAGTATTGGGTTCAGCAGGCTCGCAATGCTGTCCGGTTTAGCGACGCCTTCCAAACGCTGGCCGGCCAGGGCGCAAACGTCTTTGTCGAACTTGGACCCAGTGCAATGCTTTGCGGCTTGGGCGCTGCATGTCTCGCCGATCCTGCTCAAGTCGGCGCTGCCCTCTGGCTGCTCTCTTTGAAGCCAAACGTGGATGGGCCATCGGTCATCCAAAGCAGTCTCGGCGAGCTACACGTCCGACATGTGCCGGTGGACTGGGCTGCATATTTCAAGCCTTTTGGCTGCAAAAGAGTCATGCTGCCCACTTATGCCTTTCAGCGGGAGGATTTCCGGCCCGCAAACAAAGCCAGTTGGTTTGATGTCGTGTCACCCGGCACTGGGGTTAATGATGCCGCGCCGACAGTGCAAGACATGATGTTTGAAATCAACTGGCGTCGAGTCGAAACGAAAAGTATCCAGCCCCGCGGTGCGTGGGGTCTTCTCTGCCCATCGGGAGAGACTGCGTGGACAACAGAGGCACAAACGGCCTTGTTAGCCACGGGTATTCAGCTGGTGGCAGTGAGCAAGCCTCATGAGGCCGATCAGCTCGACGGCTTGCTGTCGCTGTGGGACTCTGACGCCGACACTGTCCAGATGGCACACGGCGTCACCGCA
The DNA here is from genome assembly GCA_000814955.1 of Metarhizium guizhouense ARSEF 977. Taxonomy (NCBI): domain Eukaryota; kingdom Fungi; phylum Ascomycota; class Sordariomycetes; order Hypocreales; family Clavicipitaceae; genus Metarhizium; species Metarhizium guizhouense. The sequence continues at coordinate 156,946 of AZNH01000057.1, read as the reverse complement.
ATAGCACTGGCTCAGTTGCAAGAGGCGATCCGAACTGGCTTTGGCGCGCCCATAGTATGGGTCACCCGGCATGCCGTGGGTGCCGGAGCCGGCGACCGGCCCGTCAATATCGGGGCCGGGCCGTTGTGGGGCCTCATGCGCGCCGCGCGGAGCGAGCATCCGGAGCTCCGGCTGCGCTTGATGGACGTCGATGAAGAGACGGACCGCGCCACCCTCAGCCTAGCACTGATGTTGACCGATCAGACAGAAATTGCTGTCCGCAGAGAACAGCTGCTCATACCACATATGGAGCGCGCTAGCCTGGCCGTACCGCTGCCGGTCGGACAACCATTCGTTCGAGCCGACGGTGCTGTGTTGGTCACGGGCGGCCTGGGCGATCTCGGAAGCCGCGTAGCCCGTAGACTGGCCACCGCCAAAGGGGTTCGTGACCTTGTTCTGGTGTCGCGGCAGGGGGCGAATTCCCCCGGTGCCGACGCACTCGTGGCCGAGCTTGCTGAACTGGGTGCCAAAGCCACCATAGTTGGCTGCGACTTGGCAGACCTTGCTAGTCTCGGATCAGTTATGAGGTTATTTACACCGGACCGCCCTTTGCGTGGCGTAGTGCACGCTGCCGGAGTTGTTGATTCGGGCACTCTGTCATCCTTGACTCCTCGCAAATGTGCCGCGGTTTTCGCGCCAAAAGTCGACGGCCTATGGAATCTGCACCAACTGACCAAGCACATGGATTTGGATCTGTTCATGATGTTCTCCTCCATATCTGGTATCATCGGCCTACCGGGCCTAGGCAACTATGCCGCCGCCAACTCCTTCATCGACTCGCTCGCACACCTGCGACGAGCGCAGGGCCTGCCAGCCAGCTCTGTGGCCTACGGCACGTGGGCTGGAGACGGCATGGCGACGACTCTCGTCCCAACTACCCGCGCCCATCTCTCGCAGCTTGGACTAGGTTTCCTCCCGCCGGAAGCCGGATTGGAGATTTTCGAGCAAGCCGTGTATCAAGGCCGCGCGCTGACGGTAGCGGCTGTCCTTGATCTACAGCGTCTCAGGGCCTACTATGAAGAGCAGGGCGGTGTTCCCCCCTTATTACACTCGATGCTGGGCGGAACAAAGGTCCAGAAGCCGGTTGATGAAGCCGTCAGCTTGCGCGACCTGTTTGCAGACGCAGCTCCGGAACAACATGGCAGCATCGTGTTGCACATGGTCCAAACGACGATTGCCAAGGCATTAGGGTACACGAGGACCGAGGATGTCGACGCCAGTCGACCCATGCAGGAATTGGGGATTGACTCTCTGACAGCAATCCTGACTCGCAACCATCTGGCGACATTAACGGGAATGGCATTACCACCCAACATTGCCCTGCTCTACCCCAATCTCAAGTCGCTTAGCGAGTTCTTGTTGTGCCGGCTGCTGGACGATGTCGAGAGCAGCACGTCCAGTCCATCAGATACCGATGGCGCAACACCAAGCACCCCAACGTCGGCTGCTTCTTGCGTCGACGTGGCAGACATTCGAAGGGGCATTCTTGATTCCACATTCCAGTTCAACAACCCTGTTTCTCCTGGTGTCCCCGAGACCGTGTTCGTGACTGGCGCAACCGGCTTTGTCGGCGCCTTCATGATACACGAGTTTCTTCAAAGACGCATATCAGTGTACTGCCTCGTGCGTGCCAGCGGCTCTCAAGAGGCACAGCAACGCATGATTGCCACGCTGAAGCAATACGGCCTCTGGCGGCCCGAGTACGAGCCACTGCTTGTCTCGGTGGCCGGCGATCTCTCCCAGCCCCTACTGGGCCTGGGCGAGGTCGTCTTCGACGACTTGGCGAGCCGCGTCGACGCCATTCTCCATTCTGGCGCTCTTGTCGACTGGATGCGCCCGCTGGACGACTACATTGGCCCCAACGTCCTCGGCACCCACGAGGTCCTGCGTCTCGCGTCTTGCGGCCGCGCCAAGGCCATCCATTTCATATCCACCATTTCCACGCTGCCCATCCATGCGGGCTACGGCCTTGCCGAGCACGACGGCGAGTACGGCTACGGCACGTCCAAGTACCTTGCTGAAAAAATGGTTGTGGCCGCTCGTTTCCGCGGCGCCAGGGCATCGTCCTATCGGTTGCCGTTTGTCGCTGCCTCGGCGGCCAGTGGGCATTTTAGACTTGACCGTGGCGACTTTTTGAATAACCTCGTTACGGGAAGTCTGGACCTGGGCGCTTTTCCCTTGATCAATGCCGACTTGTCCTCTGTGCTGCCGGTCGACTATCTGTGCGGGACTATTGCTGCCATCATGACCGAGGGCCAGGAGCGAGTTGGCGAGGACTATGACTTTGTCAACCCGCAGGCACCTACGTTTAAGCACTTCTTTGAAATGATGTGCGCTGTTGGCGGTGGCAAGGAGATGGTTTCTTTTGGTGAGTGGCACCGCCGCGCGCTCGAGTATGCGGCCGCCCACCCGACGAGTTCGCTGGCCCGTATTGCTACTGTTCTTGATGGCTACAATGATAAAACTGTAGGTAGCTTGGTGAGTGGGAGTCCAGTCGGTACGCATGTATTAGGACTCGATGCGTATCGGGCCCCGCCGTTGGATGAGGAATACGTCCGCAGGTATGTGCATTGCATTGAGGCGGCAAGGGCCAAAATGCGTACGTGAGGAGGCGTTGGAATGTACATTACACGATGGATTATGGGAGATGGTATAGGTCGTCCATGTAAATCTCATGTAATGGATGCGCTGCTTGTCCGGTGTTGATCTCATTCTGTTCCCAAGCCTGGTGTGGGCTGACCTGTCGAGTCTATTTTATATTACGTTCTAAGCAGGACGTTCAAACTGCCGTATAGTTTTCTTTTCTTTATATTTCACTAGTTATACGTGGCTGCACTATTTTCTATTCATGCTAAACCTCACCATTTCGTTTATCAGACAATTATTATGGAGTTACACGTTGTTTGGACAGACGACGGGGATTAAAGTAGTTTTCATCACCGTATATTATAGTGTGAAAACAAGGCCTGTAAACTCGATTTATGAATAGAAAATTCGCCATAGTAGCCTTTGGTGATTTATTAACCTATACTATGCCTTTATTTACATCACAGTATCGAATCCGGATGCTCGTCAACCTGGCAAAGTCCGTCTCGCAAACTTCGAAAGGTAACACCAGAAAAGTACTTCTCCCTATGGTCTTCAACCTTATCCGTGGGAATTGCACATGCCTGGCTGATAGACAACAGGTAGTAGTCAGCCAGGACCTCGGTATTCTCATCCTTCGCCGTCTTGATCATGCCTGCAACACTATGCAACGAAACGTGTTGTATCGGGATACCAGGTCGATACTTTTGCACGACGAGCCTGGTAGCGTCATTCCAGCAGCTGCGCTCCCCTGACATGAAGGTATACGGCTCCCATGAACCGCGCGGTGCCTCGATGAGGGATGCCAGCCCTCTCACAACATCGCGCGCCCATGTGAAATCCACGGGCTCATTCCCCGTCCCCGGGATCACAATCTTGTTCTCGGCCCAGTTCATGGGATGGAACTCGCCAATATCTTTAATGTGCCTATTCTTCGACGGCACAAAGTAGTCGCTTAGCCAGCCGATGCAAACCAAAGTCCACTCGAGATTCGTCTGGCCCCGGAGCATCTCACGTATGGGCTCGTGGGGTGCATGGTAGAAGCCAGGCTCATCCGGATACGCCTCGATATTTGCTGCAAACTCGGCGGGAATGAGGCGCTTGCACCGAGGACTCTCTTGGCAGGCCAGGATGAGGTTTCTGTGGACATTGGTATAGGCCGACGAAATATCTGAAATTGTCGATATCAATACCTCGCAATCGGCCAGAGGAGCTCTCAGAGACGACGGGGAATAGTCCGTGATGGCCTGAGCGACACCCTGGCTCTCGAGTTGGGGTTTGTAGCTTCGGGTCAGGATGACGAGTACATGGCCGGCTTTGACAAACTCTTCACAGATGTAGCGAGTCAGGTCGCCGTAGCCAGCAATTGCCACGCGCATTGTTGGGAAGCAGAGCAAAGTTGCACCTGAAAGACCACGATGAGACGTCGGGCAGAGGTGTGAGGTATCCCCAAAACTACGTAGGCATTTTCTCGGCGTACAGCAAAGCGAATAAGACCAGTCCCACGAATACAGCCCAGCAGATTTGATCAAACAACAACCTTGGACTCTTTCGGGTACGCCGAGCCCGAACCGTACTTGCAACAGTCTATTGAATCTGTTGTGCATGAACTACTGTTTCTGCCGTGGGCGGCTCGTACGGATCTGTAGCCGGCATATACAAGTGTAGTAACCCGTCTTTCACGATGCTGGAGACGCAGGAAGCACGACGTGGTTGCTTGCAGCAAGTTGTATCCTGGATTCCTGGCCGCAGGTAGTCTCCATCACAAGCATTCTGCATTATGGACATTGCAGCTTACCATCCGCGTTCCACTATGCAATGCAATGCTTGCTCCTGCACAAGTGGGCTGGCCAAGAGACACCTGCCGAATTGTAAAATAACCGCATAACGTCGCGATTTGTAATTGTTGACCAGTGACAGACTTGTACGTGCAGCCAAGATTCCCCTAGGTAATGGAGTCTCTTGCCTACCGCGCCCTTTGGCGGACACATGCAGAGGGATTGGACTATGCGGCATAGTATTACTATTGGGTAACTACCTAGGTACATATGTAGTTAATCCGAGAAATACTTGGCAACCGGGCCGGCGTATATCACGAAACTAGCTCAAGTGCCACCACGACTTGGGCAACTTGCGCGCTTCCAAAACCCTCCACCATTGCGTAAGTATTCGTTACCCATCGTCCTCGCCTCTACAATGGTCGTCGTCGCCGTTGCCGGCGGCACAGGCGGTGTCGGGCGCACCGTGCTGGATGCCATTGCAAAATCAGGCCAACACCAAGCCATTGTGCTTTCAAGGACAGTAAGCCTCCCGGCACCGTCCTGCTCATGTACCAAGGAACTCACACTCTTCAGACATCAGTTGCTACCGCAGTCGACGAACCGAAACGTTTTGCGGTAGATTACAACAGTGTCGAGCAGATGAAGCAGATTCTGCAAGAGAATAATGCTCAAGTCGTTGTGTCAGCCTTGCTTCTCGTTGATGAAGCCGTTGCCCAGTCGCAGATCAACCTGATCCGGGCCGCGGCTCAATCAAGAACCGTAACCAAATTCATTCCTAGCGAGTACTATATCGATTTCCATGCCCCAATCCCGTACGTTTCCCTCCAGTCAGCCCCGTCAAGGCAGCGGTGCTCACTCTTTTCCAACAGCGGCGCCGACCTGTTTACCAACTTTCAACTCGAGGCCGAAGCTGAGCTCGCGCGCCATCCGCAGTTGACGTGGACGCTTATCAGGGTCGGCATCTTCCTTGATCACTTGACGATGCCGCATAACCCCAAGACCACCTACATTACCCCATTCTGGGTATTTGTCGACATTGACCACGAGCAATGCGTCTTTCCGGGTGACGCGTCACAGCCTCTTGTGCTCACGCACTCGCAAGACCTCGCGGCCTACATTGAGCGTCTGGTAGGCCTGCCGGCCGAGAATTGGCCGCGTGAATCTCTCGTCGCGTCAAACAAGCATCTGGTAAAGGACCTCGAGTCGCTTGTGAACAAGGTCACAGGTATATAGCCAGTATCTAGAAAGGACACGTCCACGCTGCTGACATGTGCCAGGGAAAAAATTCAAAGTCGCGTACGACTCGGTGGAAGACATTCACAAGGGTCACATCACACAACTGCCTTCTAATACGGCCGTGTTTCAGGATCCGGCCAAGGGGGAAATGTTTCGCGACGTCGAGCGCCAGGTCATGCTTTCCATGTTGAGCGGAGCGCACAACTTGCCCGGCAAGAACCTCGCTGAACTTTTTCCAGATGTTGAAACGACGGATATTGAAGACTTTTTCAGGGCGGGCTGGACACTCAAGCAGAGCAGAGCATCGTAGTAATGTCACCGGCAGCAAGGGCCTGCATGGAGACACCTGGTAGCCAAGGAGTCGAGCAGATTGCTCCAGATTGCTGGATTTCAAAAAAACATGTATTCAATAGGGTAGTGCAGGAATCGAGCCAACCAGTTGCCGTGTTGGAAACTCTCATCACAAAGCAGTTTAGAATGACTTGTTTGACAAACTCGCCAGAACATGCAATCCGTGACTGAATACCAACTTATCGGGCGTGCTACAGCTCTCGTCTCTAAATCTCCATGACCCTATAATTCTTCTTGGCGTAGAGAATCCAAAGCGCAGCAATAAACGTGGCAATGACGAGGAGAACACCCGACACATAATTCATCTGGCTCGGACGGACTTGTGCATTAGCAGGAAAGCAATAAAAGATGAAAGCCACCACCGTCCACGCCAGCATTATGAAATTGGCAACGACACCCAACCTGGGATACCAAAACTGGCCGTGCCGAAAGTTAACCCTGCCCTGCCACAAAACCAGTACAGTAGGGATACTATAGCTAATATACTGGAGCAGAATGCCCGTTGCAATAAGCGAGTTAAAGGCCAGCTCGGACGCAAGATACAAACAACCAAACAGGGCCGTGCCAACAGCAGAACCCACCAGCGACCAGATGGGCGTGTAAAAGGGCCCCGGGAAGATCTTGCTAAAGTGCCGGTGCAGCGGGAACCCAGACTCGCGGCTGATTGTCCACGCCAGCCGAGACTGCCACGTCTGGATGGACCAGACGGACGCCAAGACAAGAATAAGAACGGGGATCCAGAGGCCAATGGCGGCCGCCTTGCTGCCCGTGATGCGGTAGAAGATGCCGATCCCCGAGTAGTCGCTTACATCCACAGGACCCAGGTTCACAAGAACCGCCAAGACGACCAAGAGGCCGCTGGTGGATGCTATAAAGATGGTCCAGAGCAGGGCTTTGGGGATATTTGTCCCAGGGGAGGGAATCTCCTCGGCCAGGTGTGTAGCAACGTCGAGGCACGAGAAGCACCAGTTAGCTCCATTTAAGCCAATAATAAAGGCCACGCCATCCGGCCACCCGGAGGTATTCACAGTGGTGAAAAAGTCGGCAGCGCTCGTGCGGTCGTCAGCCATGGCGAACAGGGTCACGATGATGACGCCCACGGAGACGACGTTGAACAGCAAAAACGCCTTGGATAGCTTGGGCAGCGCGTGCTCGAAGCAGGCGCCAAAGCAGGTGACTACATTAATGGCCTGAAAGGCCGCGAACCCCATCCACCGGCGGTAGACGAAATCCGGCTGGAGAAGCGTCACGATGGAAAAGGCGTTCAGGGGAACGGACAGGTTGCCCGAGGAGCCGGTGGCCACGGCGGCGATCCAGCTAATCATGGCCGTGGTGTAGGACAGGCCGCGGCGATATCTCTTTGGCGCCAGGGCATTAACCCAGATGTACTGGCCGCCGGGGTGAGGCATCGCGGAGACGAGCTCGGCGAGGGTCGTGGCCGTGGCGAGACCGACGCCTGCCATGGCGAGGAAACCCCAGAAGACTTGGGGCGAGCCGCCCATGGGCATGGCCGTGCTGAGGATGAGCGGGATGCCGACGGCCGTGTTGGTGACTCCGTAGCCGATGCCGATGGCGGAGAGGGTGGTGAATGGCTTTTGCGTCTGGATGGGGACATTGTCCTCGGGGATCAAACGGGCGGCGTGTTCGTCGACTTGCTTGGCAGCATGTTGGGGTGACATTGTGCCCAATTTGGCCATGATTGGTGGTTGTGACGGTTCGGGGGTCATGCTGGGCATGCGAGGACAATGGCGGAATTGTCTCTGGTTGCTGGATCCATTGATGGGTAGGTTTGGGTCTTGGGTTTTGATGCTGAGGGCGAGACACGTTCCGAGGACAAAATTTCTGGGGGAGTTTGTGCGACCGAACAATGACAGCGTGAGACAGAGTAAGACAGAGTGAGACAGACGTGCGTTGTATAACCGTTTGCAAATCCTATTCCGTGGTACATGCCAGTTTGACCATGTAGACTTTTTACATTCCGCCACTCAGCCTTCCCCGCACCGCCATGTATTGCAAACGTCGGATTAGGAAAGACATGATATGATGGCTCTGTCTGTCAGCTTCAGCTCCTGGCTGGAACTGGTAGCAAGGGATGGGAAACAGAGAGCCTGTTGGCCACGTTTCTACCCCGTGCTGTATGAGAGGACAATGCTTCATAGCTACCTTCTTCTAAGCTTTACTCATCTTTGTCCGGACATGTCAATTAACGACGTGCCGTCATTTTGTGTAGCCACAAGGCCTTTGCATGGATGGCCTTTTCACCAGAGAAAGAAGTCTACCTCTCCTCTCCCGCTAGCTAAGCCTGCGGAATGTCAATTGGAGCTGAGAGATGATTCTCTCCGGGGACAGCAAGCTCCTGATGTGACCCTCGTTCCCAGCTCCCCGTTTCGACATAGACTGTATCCGAGTGCGGCGGCACCTACCTGACGCTGGACAGGGTTTGCCATGCAACTGTCGGAATCCGGAGGTCAAAGACATGGATGCGCGAACAAAGGGGTCTCAAAAAAGAAAACCCCAGGGCCAGAAACCCGCACCCGCGCCTGATACAACCTCAGATGCAGCGAGCCCACCCGTGACGTGGCAGCAGGCGGCAGCAGCGGCAGGACTGGGACGCCTCGACAAGGGGCCAAGCGTCTCTCTTGATGTCAGACACTCGGGGGTCGACAACGGGTAGAAAAAGCAAGGTAGGATGCATTCAATGTCGTCAAGTGCTCGTGTATACGAAAAGGGGGCGACGGCGAGCTACTACACACATCCTGCGTCACCACAACACGGCGCACTTGATTCGCACAACATTCAACACACCCTCCCACAGCATATTCCAGACATCTGACCCCCTCACGGCCTTCAGTCGCGATCCGCCAAAATGGGCGCCTTTCCTCCCCCCATTGACCCGTCTTATATCCCCTCCGTCTCTCTGACAAGGCTCCCCGCGACGGCACCAACCGCCGACATCATCGCCACCCTAGAGCGCGACGGAGCGCTCATCTTGGTCGACCTCGTGTCTCCCCAAGATGTGGCGGCCATCAATGCCGAGATCGAGCCGTACATCCAAAAGGCCAGGGCCGAAAGCCACGAGGCGTACGACCTGATCCCCAAGCAGACCATCATGGTCCCCGGCGTCGTGGGCAAGTCGCCGACAATGGCGAGAATGGCCGAGCTCGACGTCATTGACACGCTGCGCACGCGGGTGCTGCAAAGAAAGTGCACGGCGACGTGGGAGGACCGCACCGAGGACTTCTCCATCGACCCTCTGCTGAACAGCAGCCTGACGTACCACATCAGCTATGGCGGTCCGCGGCAGAGGCTGCACCGGGACGACATGATTCACGGCATTTACCACCGCGGCGGCGAGTACAGCTTGTCCGACGAGACGATGCTCGGCTTCATGATTGCCGGGTCCAAGACTACGCGGGAGAACGGGGCGACCATGGCCATTCCCGGCTCGCATAAATGGGATCATGCGCGGGTGCCGCGGGTCGACGAGGTTTGCTTCGCGGGTGAGTCTCTGAGATGCCTTTTGTCCATGGGGCAAGATGTGCTAATGTTGATGGGATCGTGACAGAGATGGAGCCGGGCTCGGCGCTGGTGTTTCTGGGCACCGTGTATCACGGCGCCGGGCATAACTCGGTGCCGGACCAGGTGCGCAAGATATACGGCCTGTTTTTCATCCCGGGGACGCTGCGCCCCGAGGAGAATCAGTTTCTGGCCATTCCGAGGAGTAAAGTGCTGGGGATGAGTGACAAGATGCTCTCGCTTCTGGGGTATAAGAAGCCGGGTACCTGGCTGGGCATTGTGAATAACGGCGACCCGGCGGAAAACCTTGCCGAGGTTCTGGGCATGGCCAACTCGTGATGTCGGCTGTAATGGGAGGGAGGTTGTTGCATGATGTGCGATGCGTGGATGTTGTATTTACAATTTACGATTTACAGTTTTCCAATGACGACTTATCGACACGTGTTTCTCATGATGATGACTGAACCAGTGTCACGGTTTAAGCACAACACATGCAAGCAAAAGGGAACATTGAATTCCACTAGTGCCTGTTATAGTTGAAACTTGTACCTCTTGGTTGTAGATGCCCTGCATTTCACTCGTTGACACACAACCCCCAAATCGTCCATTATATTGCAAATTGTATATGTACTAGCATGTTCACACCACCATTGTACACGTGATGAAAACGATTGGAAAAGTCAATCGTTGCATCAAAGCTATAATAGTTCGACCACTTGCGAAATCACCAGCCCGTCCCTTCTAGAAATACTCTATCCATCATCTAAATTCCCCGAACCACCATCACCCCAACTTAAACTCGTCCCTCACCGCCCGTCCAAACTGCGCAACCCCCCGCTCCAGATCCGCCGCCTCGGCCGTCGCCACAAACGTCATCCTGAAAAAGACGCGGTCCGCACAGCCCCCAACATCACACCAGCTGCCCCGCGCCACCAGAACCCCATTCGCCTCGGCGCGCGCGCAGATCCCGTCCTCGACGGCGCGGCACAGCTCCGCGTCGGCGTCGGCGTCCCGCCCACCCGAATACCGCGGGTGCCTCTCCAGCGCGGCGCCCACCCACAGAAACATGCCGTGCGTCGGCGCCGTCCATGCGCACACGTCGCGCGGGAGATGTGTCTCGCACGCCACCACCATGACGTCACGCCGCCGCCCGTACTCCCCCGACAGGTAGTCCAGCCAGCCGGCGAAGCCTTCCGGTCCCCAGCTCTCGACCAGCAGCTTGTACAGCATGGCCTGCGAGGGCCCCGCGGGCGACGAGGGCCCGACCTCGGCAAAGTTGCCAAACATGTCGACCACCTGCCTACTGGCCGTGAGCCACCCGCAGCGCAGGCCCGGCGCGAGTATCTTGGACGTGGATTCCACGCGCACCACGCGCCCGGACGTATCGAGCGACAGGTACGACGTGGGCAGCGGCTCTCCCCCGCCGCGCCCGAGCCGCAGGAAAAAGTACGGGTCGTCCTCGAGGATCAGCAGGTCGTGCCGCTCGGCGACTTGGTAAATGGCCCTCTTACGCGCCGTCGACTGCGTCACCCCCGTGGGGTTGTGCCCCGACGGAATGGTATACAGGACAAACGGCTTGCGGCCCCTCGACGCATCCCAGCCTCGCAGCTCGGCGTCCAGCGCCTCGGGCACCAGGCCGTCGCTGTCCATGCCGATGCCCACCGTCCGCAGGCCCTGCGCCCGCGACGCCATGAGCGTGCCCGGGTACGTGAAGGCCTCGGTGAGGATGCAGTCGCCGCGGTTGCAAAACATGCGCAGCACCAGGTCGATGGCCGACGTCGACCCGCACGTCAGCGTCGTGTCCCAGTCCGCGTACGGCGGCCGGTGCACGCGGCCCGTCGTCTCGCGGAAGAAGGACACCAGTTGGCTCCAGCCCGAGGGCTCGCCGTAGTTGAGCGCCGAGGAGAGGTCAAACGCTGCCTCGCCCTTTGCACACGTCATGGCGCTTGTTGGCTTCAGCGCCCGCGGCTGGCGGCTCGCCTCTGTTCCCGCCATGGTCATGGATTGCCACGGGTAGTACAGCGCCGTTGGTCTGCCTGTGCCCAGTGGAATCGTCGTCGACGGGTTGACCGTCTTGGACGAGTCTTTTAGGGGAGATACCCCTTGCGTTAGGCTCTCGTCGCTCCATCGGTGGTCCCATCGTTTGGCGAGTCTCCTGGGCGTGCCGTTGTATGTCGACGCGGGCTTCACGGTGCTCCAGACCTCTCCCTCGGGGGCGTCATATATCTTGTCCCGTTCCAAGTGCATAATGGCGAATGTTGCGTGTCCCCCGGATCATAAGAGTACTGATCAAGTAGAAGAGTCAATGTCATGAAGCAAGATTCATGTGGAAATTGCGCGGCGTCGGTTACATAGTACATACTTTTTGTCAAACGAAAGCTCAGCCCCCCAAATGCGCCAATTGTCCTCATTCCAGACGTGATGACGATTCTCTGCTAACCACCCCACAGCAGTCGATGGTTGCAAAAGATAGGAGAAACCAGTGGGATCAAATGGTCGTAAATTGTAATGCTCGTCGTATAGTCACAGGGAGGCAGCCACTACGACCGGTATTTCAACCATTTACTCCATAGTGGCACCACGTCCAACAGGAAACTCAATCGAAAACAACATCAGGCAGGCACCAGCTGGACCGCTCCGTCAAACACTACCACCAGAGGCAAATACCGCTGCAACACGGCATGCAGCTGGACTACTAGAACCAGTATTCCGCCAGCAAGTGGATCGCCATTTAAGCCAAGCCATGCATATCGATGGATACGCGGCAGCAGACACTGCAAGTCACCGGACGGTAATATGCGTCAACAATTATACCTTCATGCTACCCTGTGCCACTTGCAAGCTCCGTGTGTCGCCGTGCTTGCATGGAATCCCCTGCATGGCGGGAGCGGATGCCCAAACCAGAACACACAGCTAGCCACCGTCACCGACCCAGACAGACGCCTCCAAATGCAATGCTTGCTTGCATGCCCGGTCATTTGTCAAGGACACCAGCACATTGTTTTTTCCCTCAAATCGAGGGACATGCCGACCGACCATGGGGGCCAACACATTGTAGACTCCCTTGAGTCCCGTCGCAAATCCCAAGCACACGCGGGCAGCAAAATGAGTACTTGATATACAGCCCTAGCATTACTAGATAGCCCATCTGTAGCCACAGATGACATATACGAAAGGTCAATATACATCATTCCAGTCATCAAGTGTGGTCGCGTGAAACTGATGAAACCAAGCCAGTCACCCTCCCCAAATAAATCCCTTCCAAACAGAGAGCAACCTCAATGATTATGGAGAAACAAGCAGAAAATAAAAGAAACACAAAGGCAACCCTTCACTTTTTCCCTCTTGGCATAAACCAAGCCAAAACAAAAACGCGGAGGGGAATAGATTCCGGGCCAAAACGTTGCCGCTCAAACACGCAACGCATTTCCTCCCTACTCCGCCATGTCCGAATCGGTACAAAAATGTGCAAAAATAGCATCACGTCTCCCTGACAAAGGTGCTTGTTGTAGCTTCTTCTAGCTTTGCGAACGATCCAACGTCTGCAAAATGTGCTCCGAGGATCCCACAATCCATTCCAGCCTTCGTCGCTCCAAAGCATAACCTGTTTCGTACTTTTCCATCAGTGTGTTCAGTTTTCCAATGAACCAACAGATGGTGTCGTACGCCTGTTTCACCACTTCGCGTCCCAGTTCCCTCCAATCCTGTACCCAAATGTTAGAACATCACTTCGCTACAGACCAAATGTTCAGAGGGGTAACTTACGCGTTCCGCGGCTCTCCTGTCAATAGACCGCACAGCCATCTCGATCCAATCAATTCGCTGTTTGAGCAAGTTATTGACATCCAGGTCTTTCGAAATGGCGCCAATGGCAGCCAAGAGCAGCACTGGTGGGAGATGCTCGAATCGGCTGGGTGACTGCAAACTGAGACTGCGCTGGAAAACTTCCCTTTGGTGACCGCCTTTGATCCATTTCAGCAACGCTTCCTGCAGCTTTTCGTCCTGTATCAGCACCTCAACATCATGGACATCCCTGTCCGCCTCGGAGTCGACATTGCTGCCATGGTTGGCAAAGGGGCCGCCTACAGAGGCAACCTTGCTTGCGGAAGTCACGTCTGTCTGGGAAGTGGAATCTCGAGGGCTTCCCACATGTTGACCACTGCGCAAATAGTCAGGCCCGGCCATGTACTGTTGCTGCTGCTGCTGCTGGTAGGTAGGAGGCTGATTTGTCTGATAGCCGGTGAAACTGGAATGCGGGTTGGGTCCCGTCATGAAGCCATTGTTGGGGTAGCCACCTTGAGGACCAAAGCCCCGGAATCCAGGCCCGCCATCTCGGGTTTGACTTTGGAGCCCGGAAGCCCCCGGCAGCTCATGGACGGGCTGCTGTTTCAACTTCAAAAACTCGGCTTGAAGCGAGGACTGGGACGCAGCCATTGTGGACACCATGTCTGTCAGGGTGGTGACATACGAGAGTAGCTGCTCGATCTTATTGCTATCGGCAGCATGTCGGGACTGCATCTGCTCAAACTTGTCGTTATACTGCTGATGAACTTCGGCCGCGGCTTGCTGAGCCGACTGGGTGGCCATGTTTCGGAACGTCGGAGTTAGGCGTTGGCTGAGCGTAGCAACAATCTCTTGCTGCACGGTCGAGTTGACACCTGTACTAACACGCTCGGCAATGGCTGTCACAAAATCCACAGATCGGAGTGACCTGTTCAGAGCCTGAGGCAGGGCACTTTGAATCTCCTTCTGCACGGCCGACGCGACATTGGGTTGAAGGTTGTGCTGGAGCACGTCAGAAACAGCTATGGTGGCCTTTTCACCAATAGCAGGGACCAGCAGCTCAGTAAACTGGTGATGAATCAAGGACTCCAAGACCTTTTGCGTGTTTTCGTTCAGCACCTCGGACACCATGTCCAACAGCTTAAGCTGGTGTTGATTGAAATTCTCGTCCCGGAGTCGAGCACTTTCATCGATCTTAACATGGAGATTCTTGAGAGAGGACTTGAGAGTATCGGATACGGCGGCAGTTAAGCGTGTTTGCATGGTGTTGATGGTCGAGTCAAGGACTTCAAAAGTCACACCAGAAGCAACAGCAGCGGTGCTGTTCGATTTTGCGGCGGATTCGGCTCTGCCTGCTTGTGTCCCGCGAGGTGGGTTGGTAGCTCCATTAGCTTCTGCTTCCTTGGCGGCAGCATTGCCCTTCTTCTTTCGAGACTTGCGCTCCGGCTTTTCGGCCTGGCCTTCCTTAGAGGACTGGGCAGGAGTCTCGGCCTCTTTTGCCTCATGACTCGGTTTTGCGGGAGTGGCTGCATCAGATCCACGTTGAGCGGCATCGCTCTGTGCAGCTGACGTGGACTGCTGGCTCGGCGATTGCTTGGGTACGGCACGATGAGCAGTGTTCTTAGCCTGCTGGTTTCCGCCGTGACTTGGATCAACTGCCTGGGGTTTATTAAAGTCGGAGACGGTAACAAGACCCTCCTTCACCGCATCGAGCACAAGGGTGTTGTCGGACCCTCCAAGGTCACTCTTCTTGACCAGCACGCAGGCTACGCCCTTGGAATGCATGGCGTATAATTCGAATCGAAGACGGTCCTTGTCTTTGGGGTCCTGGCCCGCCATGTGTCCCATTCCTTGCTTCGTGATCGGGGTGTAAAGAATGTCCAGGCTGCGCAGCACCCCTCGATTAGCGAATGAATACTCGCGGAAGCCACTAATGATAGCCGTACTACTCGGCTTTCGGATTGAGCAAGCTTCGTTGGGTTTCAGAGGTTGGAGGAGTTTCTCAATGTAGTCAACCTGGGACACGTTCTCAAGGCTATACTTAGGGGCCGAAAAGTGTGCAAAATAGACCGAATTCCGGGTGGGATGGCCAATAACAATCATGCCACTGGCAGGGTGGTACATGACGCTACAGACGGCATCGGATTCCTTGCTGTGTGGGAGGTTGAACTCTTGAACGGCCTTACCGAGAGCCAGGTCCCAGACTTGGAGAGTGTGGTTCTGCTTCATACCAACCAACATGTAGCGAAGGGGGCCTCTCTGCTCATATGCTTTCTTCCTATCCAGCAACAGGACCGAGGTCGGCCACGCTTTCTCGCCTTCGGGGGTGGTTGCCAGAGTCATCAGAGGCTCCTTTACTTCCAATGATGATTCGGCAGGCAGAGGGTAACGGTAGTCAGAGTCTTCCTTGACTTTGGTGAGCGCACGAACATCCCAGAACTTGACTCGGCCTGATTTGTCAAGAGACACGACGACTGAATCGTCCTGGCTGAATGTGAAGTCCTTGCCAGCCTTGCCAGTGTTGATCTTGAGAGAGCACTGGGCGAGGAGAGCTTCGGTATCAACAACGCGGTCGTGGCCGGCCTTGAAAAGCTTATGCTGGAGAATGTAAGCGGGCCAGATAAAGTTGATGGATTTGCCACGCCCGACGGCGAAAAATTCGGGGTGGGCAGTGGAAGCGCGGGCTCGAGTCTTCAAAAGGCCACCCGGGGCATCACCGTCATGCGAGGAGATGGGAGGAAGGGCGAACCCATACTGCTCCAAGTGCGGGTCCTCAATGTGATCCTTCTCCCCGTCCTTAATCTGCACCCAGTAGACAGCACCGCCGACGCCAGTACCAATGATGGCTTCCCGGTGAACGTTTCCGCTCTCGGGAGGGGTGACAGACATGGCAACATTGAAAATGCGGTCCTTTGTGTCCGTAAACACCTTGGCATCCTTGCCATCATCTTGGCGAATAACACGTAGACCGCCCTGTTTGGACATGCCATAGGTCATGTACGTCTGAGAAGCGGTGAAGAGGTTGCGGTCGATTTGGTCGAATTCCTTCTTGAGACGGGCAATGTCCATGATGGACTCGTCACGGAACTCGGGTCGAATCTCGTCTGTTTCTTCCTTGAGGGAAATAGAATTCCACGGCTCTTGGGGGAACTTGTAGACTCGAACTTGAGGTA
The DNA here is from genome assembly GCA_000814955.1 of Metarhizium guizhouense ARSEF 977. Lineage (NCBI taxonomy): Eukaryota > Fungi > Ascomycota > Sordariomycetes > Hypocreales > Clavicipitaceae > Metarhizium > Metarhizium guizhouense. Next base: position 140,481 of record AZNH01000057.1, on the reverse strand, counting down.
GCTCCTTTTCTTCTTCCACCTCAATGGTCTCCTCCAGATCAGCACTCTCCCAGCTATCAGCTACGCCGCGCACATTCTCGCCTGTAGCATTGCCAGAGTCAGATGCATCGTTCATGTACGACATTTCAGTAGCGCGGTAGACCTCGTTCTTTTCAAGGCCATTTTTGATATTCTGAACAATCTGCTCTTCAACTGACTTGACGATCTCGGTGTGAGCAATCTTGCTTGGCCATTCCTGACCAGAGGTCTCCTTGGATCCCTCGTCCTCGACGAAGCCAGCAGGGACAAGGTCGTGCTCGGCTCTGTCGAGAGCCTCCTGGGCATCCTTGTCAGCCTGGTCAGCCAGGTCATTCACGGCCTCAGCAACAGTCTCCCTGCTCTTCTCTGCGGAGATTGAGCTCTCAAACTCGGCCGCAAGGGCCTGCTTGGGCGACTGCGCGGTGGACTTGTGCGCGTGGAGAGACGATTTGCGGTTGGTAGCGTGGCGACTCTGATCTGGAGGGCTTGCAAGAGGGCTGCGTTCACTTCCAGCGCGGGGTTGGGAACCAGCGGGCGAGGACTGTTCTTTTTTGAGGATTTGAAAAGGCGGTTGCGACAAGTGCGAAGCAGGCTGGGAGGTGTGTGACTGCGGCGACGACTGAGTGAGGCTCCCCATCAGCTGCTGGAACAGAGCAGACATGTCAGCAGGGTCAGCAGGAGGATCCTGTGATGCGAGCTGAAGCTGCTGGTAGGCATATGATGAATCGTTGGACACTTGATGGTAGGCTTCTCTCATAGAGTTGGGCGGCTGGTGCTGATGAAACTGCGGTTGAGCATGCTGGTGGTGAGCCTGTTGCTGATAGGCATGAGGCTGCGGCTGCGGCTGTTGATGCTGGTACTGGTTGAAAAAGCGGTTCGAATCAGTGGTGATCTCGGGCGACTGAGACGCTGCACCTTTGGATCTTGAGGTTTCCGTCAACATGGGCTGGTCATTTTGACTGGGCTTGGGGCGGTTCAGCAAGGCGAGCAAATATGACCTGGTATCGTTCGATGGCGAGCCGTTTGCAAACGGGTTTGTAACGGCAGGCTGGGTCTGCTGTGTAGGCTCATGGCCCACCGGAACAGGAGCAGGAGCAGGGGCAGGTTGTCGAGCCTCATCATCAGTGTCGTGGGCATCATGGGCGCCTCGCATCAGGGCGGCGAGCAGGCCTGTCGGATCAGCCCCAGCAGGCGCCGGCTGGAGGATACGAGTGGGAGGCGACGAGTACTCGGGCTGCGAGTAGGAAGGTTCGCGAGACTGGTGCTGATGTTGCTGTTGCTGCTGATGATGCGACTGTTGCGCATGCTGATGCTGATGTTGGGCGTTGGAGCTGCCCGACCCACTGCTAAACTTGAGAAGGTTCAACAAACTCGCCGTTCGGTCCGTGTTGGAGGGCATTCCGCCGCTATTGACGGGAGGTGTCGGGGCCGGAGGGAGATCCATCGAGTGCTGGATATTGTCTGCGGTCGGAGGGAGGGAGGAGGCAAGGGTGTAGAAATACTCAAGGCCGCAAATGCTTGTGCCACGGCAGGGTCGAGGAAAACCCAAAAGACGTGGCGCAATTGAGAGCCACGGCCGGCTGCAAGTTTCCGTGTCGGTTCGGACGGAAACAGAATGAACAAAGATGCGGAAAGACAAGAACGAAAATGATGAAATACAGAGCGTCTCTCGGCCTTGCAACTCGGAACTCAGAATGCTTTCGTCAAAAGGATAAAGGACGGGCAAAAAAAAAAGAGAGGTCTGGGTCAAAAGGGCGGGAGGCTGCGAGGAATTGGGTTCGGCCAGAAAATGGAGAGCAAGGAAAAGCTCGACTAAAGCCGAAGTCGCCTTAATAAGCAAATGAGTGGCTGTGAAGCGCCCGTGGAGCTGGCCAGACTCAGCCTGGACATTGAAGCCCAAAACGTCCGGTGCAGCGGTGCAGCGCTGATGCCCAGCCACCTCACTGTGCTTTGGCGCAACATGTCGACCAGTCAAAGCCCGTGCATCGATGGACGAAGATTGAACAAATCGCGAAAACAGCCGGTACTCGCAACATTGAAAGCGGTGACCAGCCTCTTTGCGAGCCGTCCTTAGTACCCCGTACGTACTCCGTATCGACTCTGCCATTCTACCGTCGACATCAACCGTGCCACGTTTCGACCCTGATGTCCCCGGCGTCCGAGTACCGAGTCCGCCTCACATGTTCAAAATAGCCTATAAATAAATTCATCGGATTTGAATGCTCTGGCCCATGTAGGCAAGTGCACAGGACTCGTGGAATGCCGACGAGACCTCCTAATATATATTATACGATTATGTTGAGATTTTAGAGTGAGTCACTGGCATATACTATATTTTATTCCACGTAATCAGTGGCTGAGGCTATCGCGAGATAGCTTTTATCAGCGTGCCTCGACAAACCACTAATCTTGTTACCGTTCTCTGGCTTGGGTACGGCCGCACGTGATCAATTGATGTTACTTTCACCAGGCCTTGCCTGATGCAGTGCTTACACGGTTATCTAGATGGGAAAAAAAAAAAAAAAAAAATTAAAACTCAATGCTAATAAATACATACAAAGTAAATACAAGTCAAGGCAAGATGGCCCACCGCCCTCTCCCAAAACGGCGCTAAGCCAAAATGACCGAGTCCTGCTCCGCGCCCCCACGCCATCAACACCAACAACTCTCTTACTCAGCCATCCTCCTCCCAACCGCAAACCTCAACCTAAACACTTTGCCACGCCTCGCATCACGCCTTCTGCGCACCGCACTCCTCCAACGCGCATCACATGCCTCCCGCCTCGTGAACCACAATGTTCTGCCTCAGAAGGTGAAAATAAACCCCCTCCCCCAACGGCACTTGCACTCTCCCGCTAACGGCCCCGTCGCAGCTGGCTCCCCCTCCTCTTCATCCCTACCAACGCCTCGCCGGCCTTCATCTTCCTCTTCTTCGTGTGCACCTACTTCCTCAACCGGCCCTGCGTGTACTGCTCCATCCTCCTGCTCATCCTGTTCCTCACGTCGTGCAACTGGTCCGACCGGTGCTTCTTCGACTTCCAGAGCAACTGGTTCCTCCCGCGGCCGAGCACCGCCGACCCGTCCTTCAACGCCACCGTGGTGCAAATGGCAAACTCGACGGCCAGGGCGCTCGCCGGCGCGGCAGCCGACGCCGTCTCTGCCAAGGGCACCGAGTGGACCGGCCTCGGGGTGGAGTGGCTCAGGACGTTGTTGGGCAGGAGAGAGTGGAAGGTGGACTGCATGGACGTCTATATCCAGTTGTGATGGGAGATGGCTCTGGGATGGCGGTTGTGACGGGTGTTTCAAGCTGTACGAATATGTCATGATAGTGTATATGAAGAATGGGTTTTTTGTTCCAATCACAAGCAGGAGGGCACAACTGGGCTAAATAGCGAAGATACCAATCAATAGCGCTGTTACGAATCGAACCTAAACTAACGTCCTCTATATAACGCAGAGTGTGAATTTATTTCCGAATAAGCCTCTTTCTACGCTGAATAGTTATACCCTGCATCTAATATGTCACTATAGCTGTAAATCACATCAACACAGGCAACGGCGAGGGCGATAGTTTTCTATACATGTGTCAAGTTTTTTTTTTTTTTTTTTACAAGCAGAACGCAACACCGGTCCAAATTGCGAAGATTAATCGATAGCACTGTCTTTAATCGTGCACAACCTCCTTCATATGACTAAGTGCATAAATTTATTTCCAAACAGGGCTCTTTCTACACTGCCATGACCATACCCTATATGCAACATGTCACCCCAACTCTAAATCACATCAATACGGGCCACAGCGATAGCAACATCCTACAAGGATCGTATATTTAGCCTATATTGAGCGCATAATCATACCAAATCAATCTTAATCGCCCGCTTGCAATCATGCCATCGTCATCACACAAGAAATGCATTTCCTAGAGTTCTTCACCATACCCATCACCACCCTCATCACCACCCTCATCCTCATTCCCCACAGCTACCTCCTCTGGCATAGCCTCTTCCCCGACAACCTCGGGCTCCTCAATATCCGTAACATCTTTTGGCGTTTCCGTAGGCAAGGCTTCAACCGTAACCGTCTCAACCATGGTTTCCGTAATGGTCTCGGACATCGTCTGTGTAATCGTCTCCGCCATCGTCTCCGCCATCGTCTCCGTAATCGTCTGAGGCACCATTTCCGTAATCGTTTCAAACTTGGTTGCTGTAATCGTCTCAATCATGGTTTCCGTACGAGTCTCAGTCCTTTCCTGTGTAACAGTCCTGGTAATCTCAATCGTACTCATAGGCACATCATTCAACAACGTCTCAGATACCTGTGTCGTGCTGGACGCCTGGACAGACTCCGTTATTTGAACATTGATTGCCTCCCGCGCTGTTGTTTCTTCAGCGTCAACCTTTGGAGGATCCACGATGCCAGAAGCAGACTCAACAGGCTTTTCGACTACGACTTGAGCAACTGGCTCCGAAATTACAGCCTTTGCGCCAACGTCAGTCGGTGTCGATGCACTCCTGACAGCAAGCATCAGTACCACAAGACTCAACAGTCCTATCAAGACGTTCCTTTGGTCCTGCATGAGCACCTTGACAGCTTCAAAGATGAGTTCAGGCAGCGAAGAGCCCTTACAAGCTTGCTGCCTGCTTTCGCGTCGTTCCTCTCGTCTTTCGAGGGCCTCCACAGACGGGGAAACCGGTGTTTCCTGTGGCGCAAAATCCGAGCATCGACGCTGTGGAATAGATGAACTTTCTGGCTGAGGTGGTGGACTCGAGCCATAAACCTCTCTCAACCTTTCCTCATCTCCCATTTGGCAGTCGTTTTCACATGGTGGGCTGGATTCGACATGAATTTCAGGCTGAGGGGGCTCCTCTACATGGACGGATGTATCCATGTGCTCGGGCATATACGACCGTTCCGCAGCCTCGGCCTCTTCGTGTCGCTGAATCTCCTCGTCAACAGCCGCAGCCGCAGCCGCAGCAGCTTCTTCTTCCATTTCCAGAGCCCTCTCCTGCTCAGCAGCCAAGCAGGTGAGTTCCTCTTGGAGCTTCGAGTCAATGATGGGCTCCAGCTCGACATCGACGCGTTCCATGTCTTTCCAGCAGGCTTCCCAAGCACCGGCTCGCATCAGGCCATTACTTGCATACACCTTGACTCGGTACACCTTGCCATCACCAAGCGAATCGTATCTGATCTGTGAGCTGCACGTCTTGCACCAATGCGTTTGTTCCGCCATGCTCTGTCGAGGCGAACCGTGTTCATCATAATAATCCTCGTCTTCGCTTTCCATCTCCTCTGACAAGGACATTTCATTTGATGGCCCCAAATAATGCCCACACTCCAAGATTCGGGCTCTCCGTCGAAGAGGGAGGTCCAGAGTCTCCAGTAGCCGCTCCTCCAAGACTTCATAGTCATTCTGCGGGTGAGGCAACAGAATGCCGCGATCTGAAATTGTATCGGCTGTGCGGTCTTGCAGCTGGTTCCAAGACTCCCAAAGGGTTTTCCCCTCGGGACTCAATTCACTTGGCTGAGCATTATCCAAAACATGACCCCAGACCCAGCGTGATGGCAGCACAGTGACATGCAGCAGTACCAGTGGCGGCGTGTTTCTCTTAAATCGAGGAGGAGTCTTAGTCTTCCTTGGTGAGTACTGTGCGGAGACACTCGGTGACCCGAGCCTCGAAACAGTCGATCTTGGAGTGCGGCGACTAGATCTGGGAGTTCCAGTGGCCGACGCAGGCGGAGAAGACATCTGCATTGCCATTACAGAGGATGGAGATCTGAATGTTGGCCTTCGCGTGCCCCGTATAGTGGGCACAAATTCCTCGTCCGCATCAGACTGGGGAATATCCGAGATGCGGGCAGTCCTCGTCTTTGGCGGTGAAATTTGCTTAGCACCCTCGCGATCGGCCTCGGACATGGAACCCATTGAGCTTCGAGGACTATTGTCGCTGAACACATCATCCTCATGCTCGTGATGGGAGCTACTATCCCCACCCTCGTCTGCATGAGCGGTGTGTGCGGCATGGTCCTCCTCCGAGACCTGGCTCTGACCAGCATCCGATTCCGCTCCAAGTAATTGTCGGTGGCTCTCAGTATAAGACTCGCTAACGAAACTGGCTTCTTCTTCTTCTTCGGGTGCTGAGGCGGCGCTCTGGATAGAATCACGAGGAGTGTCAGCCACGGCTTCTACAATGTTTTTAGCCGCAGCGTGAATCAGCGCCTCAGTCCGCATGGAGTGCCGCCTCTCCAAATCGCCATCGGAATCTTCCATGTTCGATGAAGCGGATTCCCTCCGTGAGTCGGGGCCGTCCTCTTCGGCCCAGACATTGCTATCAAGAACCGAATCGTCCTTGGGGTCGTCGACGACCTCCTCCACGGTTGGCTGCAAATTTTCGGTGCTCAGTAGTGAATCTTCAGGCGGTGTATCGTCTGCGTCTGCTTCTTCCACACTCTGCATAATGTCTTCTTTTGCAATCGTATCGTCTTGACCAACACTTGCACGTGAGTCTTGCTCATCATGAGTCACTTCCTTGGCACAGGCTACATCCTCATGCTCCATGGTAGGCAGTTTCTCATCCACAGGCTCGCTTGCAGAGGATGGGTCGACGTGTATCTCAAAATCGAGGTCCTGATGGCGATTTCGTTGTGGCATCAGAGGATGAGAATCGAGACGGCGTAGAGGTACAGGATGCAGGGAGGAAAGCTAAAAAGACGGGAAAATACGCCACGCAATATGGTTCAAATAAAACAAGATTTACAATGCAAAAAATTCTCCGGTGGCCTGATAATGGCAGAATTGGGGGTTTTCGGTTCGGAGCTTGCATGTGGGAGATGGTGGTTGGCTGGCCGAGCTCCTTGGTTGCCCGACTTTGTTTACATCCGTTGCCACGTCGACGGGTTTGTTGTGGGGCGTTGCGACCAATCTTTTGACCTGCGGTTGTCGGTGACACTATTTGACGCCGCGCAATTGTCAATTTGGCCTGCTGATTGAATCTTTACAAAAATCGAAATTCTTACAGCGAATATATGAATTTATGGTTTTGCATTCCATATGTCCATATTCTCGGGGTCTTTGCGGGGTTGGAATGCGGGTGCACCCGTTTCATGGTACTGCCTATTCTTCGATTGTGGCCCTGCTGGAATGCTAGTATCCTCATGCTGGGTGCAAAAAGAAATTAGAGCATGTAACGGATTTCTATTAATAGAACTGATTGATTCTTTGCTACCGAACTGGTTTGGCGTCAATATCTTGGGCTTTTGAAGCCCCAAGCACTATACGTAGGTGGTGTCTTGTATGTATACTTTATCGAACAGCGCTGTCCACACCGGACTTTATGAGTTATTATTATTTCAGTGTCGAGGATAAACTTGGAGCTAATTATGGACTTCTTAGACCTCATGAACGCGTCTGGCAATAACCCTCGCTTACTTGATTCCACAAATGCGTGTGCTATTTGTACCATTCGGCCCATCGAAACTCTACAGACGCCTCACATAGAGGCCCATGTAACACTCAGTTACGTTAGATAAAGCCACTGGCTTCTGCTGACAACCCATCGTACCGAAACTTCAAATGTTGGCTTCAGAGATGTCTCTTTGGTATGGCTTGTTCGTTCATGCCAGATCAGTGTGAGCCACCTTTAGGTCGACCCCATGCACACATTCCAGTATACAGACGACCTTTCCGGTTCCAGTCAGAAGATGGACTTAATAGACATGTTTTCATCTTAGATGAGTCTTTTTAGCTATACCTTAGAATAAGCAAGAGGTATAAACAGAGTGAACTTCTATACAAGCAAACAGAATAATATATACTAATAGTTTCTGCTTTCTCATTATACGCATATTGGGTTGCGCAAACTCAGGTAAGGCCTGGCTAGGCTTATTTGTTAAATATGGGTGAGTATATAGTAAGAGGCCATAAATAGCTCCACGTCCAAGAAGTGGGATATCTTCTTTTTATTACCAGCAACTAACCCTTATATAGAACAGAATCGGTATACTGGGACTCACATGCTGACAGGAAACAAAGGGCGTGGAAAACTAGGGGGTGAGAATACCAAGATGGCCCTAAATGGCTAGGCAGGGCATAAGAAGCTTTTATTTTTATGTGGGAGGAAGTTAAGCATATAGCAGGAGGCCTTAAATGGCCTTACATCCAGGAAATGAGTTCACCAGATGTAACTATTTTCTATTTGCTCAGTGGGTTTACGCAGCTGATAGTTGGGATCTATGCTTGTAGCACATAATATATACACATTCAAGACATGCAATCTACTTTATTACTCAAGATAGTATAACATGCACACAGATAGCACTTTGCAGGTTTCATAGATATCCAGCATTCTCAGACAAGCCTTTATTTACCCTATCCCTATTATGATAAATATACATTGATGAAGTAGTGTGGCAACAGTGTCTATTCAACACCTGCCGTATCAGGCGGAAAGTCCAAGGTCGGAGTTTTATCAAGGATGACACCTGGGCCATGGCATTTGCCGAACGGCGACTGACGGGTAGCTAGCGGAGGGTCATCGCCTGATATTGACGCCGAACTCTGAGTGTCGCGTTTCGTATGACCGCTCTGGTGCAATGCATGTTTTTGAAGTCTTGGGACATCTGTTAAAGGGATGCTTCTCTGAAATGTCCGCCAGCCTGCTTCTGCCTCTTCCCAATGCCTCGGTTCTTCCCGCTGATTCGCTTGCCATCTATTGAGACCAAAAACTGGGTTATATCATCGCCTTCTACATGATTTTTGATATTGCTGATCTGTGACTCTATATAGGTATCAACATCTGAGCAAAATGCCAGGCAGCGCTGCAGCATTTTTGCTTTATTCTGAAGTTTATCGAATGAGGCTTGCTCTTCCGCCAATTCCGCATTTAAGCTAGTACTTAAGCGCTCAGCAACACTTTTCTGGTATTTCTCAAGGTGAGCCAGCATAAAGCACATGTGGTGCATACAACCCTGGAGTCCCTTACCAAATAGCATCCCAGAGGTCAGGTCAGAATCCTGGTTTTTCTGAAAATCAGCCTGGATCTGTTCGATTTGCTCGAAAAGAACGGTGCAGAACTGGAGAGCCTTCTCCGTGCTCAGTCGTTCCTTCTCCATATAGCGGCGGATAATCTGATTCAAATTCGGGTCGGCATCGACGCGTAGAGTAAGAGCTTCGAGTTTCTGCAAAACCTCCTCAAGATGGGCTGTAGAGTGTTCACATAAGTAATATCACATGCGAGAGCAGCTGCGTGCGCAGGCTTGTTACATTGACGGCTACGCGTTCCCTGGGCAACTCGGAAGCAAAATGAAGCAAATAGACCGCTGCATCGAGCCACAACATATTGAAATGAAAATATGAAATTAAGGCCAGTCCCAAAAGATGGATGAACGAGCAGGGTTCTAAAGGGACAGCCTTTCCAATGGGACAGTACGTAAATGTGCCTGCCCTTTCAATGGAGCAGCACATGATGGGATGGCACATCCAATGGAATAGCCCTTCTAATGGGACAGTCCTTTCTTTCCTAATAGTGTGGTGCCGCTCTTGCTCAGTCTTACGTCAGGCAAAATTCAGGTGCCGTCAGTCTGCTGCCTGCCACTGGCAAGGCAGCCAGTCAGATGGCCGGCGCCCCCTAATCTCAAGCTGTCACTAAAACAAGTGTCTCATCATTCATCACAACTTCCCTAAACCCCTTCGCCAATACTCCTTGTCTATCGGAACAGTCAGCCACAGCAACAGTCATGTCTCAATCATCCACCACAACTCCCCAGGTCCCCTTGGTCAATACCACTTCTCTATATGTGTTATCAACTCTCAGTAGGGCAGCCCCCAAACTTTGGTTTGTCGACTTTCTGGTTCGTCTCTTCTTTTTGGCTGGCGATTTCTCCTGGTCTGCAGGCCGTTCCGGCGGTGCTTGCCGATGCCTGATGGCCGAACAATGCTCTACCTCCCACGATTTATGGGCTCACTTGCGACATTATAAAGGCTGTCAAACATTAGTCACGGCTCTGGCAGCTTCGGCTTTCACAAACCACATGCTTGATATCCTCGCGGTGGTCGGGGGTAGCAGCTTCGCCCGAGCATGGCAGGCCTGCAGGTGCTGGCCTCGCAGCCACGCTTCCGTCCTCGCTCTCACCAGCCTTTTGGCTTTCAAAGCCAGCCTTCTGCTGCCGGCGGCCACTTCGTAGGTCGCTCAGGTTTTCGAGATATCCATCTGGCAGCCCAGTCACGTACCCGCCCGTAAATACGCCTATTTCCATATTCTTGATTGGAGTCTCGCCCTGAGCTGCTTCAATGCACGCCGCCGTCAGTCCGTTCTCGCCGTCGACATCTAGGAAGACAACTTCGTCGGCGCCTAGGTAATCGGCGATTTCTCGCTGCGTCCTGTTGTAGGCAATCAGAGCTTCGAACGTCAGCGTCACAACCTTGACTCCAGTCTGCGGGCTTGTACAGCGAACGGAAATACCTACCAGAACGGTCCGCGAGGTCGATACCATACTGCACATACACTCAGTACTCTCAACGACGTATGCCAAAAAGCGATGGATGACTCACGATGTGCGGATGTGTGCAGGGTGGGGAGCATGAGACAAATACGACGCGAAGCGCGCCCGCTTCCCTGGCCAATTGGACCTGAATTATTAGCGGGAAATCTTGGAAACTAAAGGCAAAGCTGTCAATGCAGACTTACAATCTGTCGCGACGTTGCTAACACGGTCATTAGCCCAGACTCCGAAGAAAGCTTTGAAGATTACTCACTGCCTCGGACGATGCTGTCGTCGACGATGACCAGGTTCTTGCCTTGGAATTCTGACTCGACGAAAGAGAATTTACGGCGGACACTCCTCAGGCGTGAAGCCTGATCAGGCAGGATAAAGGTGCGGTGGACGTAGCGGTTCTTGACGAGGGCCGTCACGTACGGCTTCCCCAATTTCTGAGCTAAAGCAGCTGCCGCGACGTTGCTCGTCTATTAGCAAAAGGTCAGCATCGTCGAACCTGACGTCTACCCCAGAAACGTTATAATTCACCTCTGGAACTGGAATAACTGCGAATAGTCAGTGGTTAGAAAGATGAAACATGTTATCGATGTTTGACTTACTCGCGTCAATCTCCTCGACACCCTTTTCTCCAAGGACGCCTTTGATCTTCTCGGCCAACTTCTCTCCCATCTTTTGCCGACTGCGGTATACGGATATACCATCAATCCAACTCTCTAGTCGGGCAACGTATATGTATTCAAACGTGTCAGGAGTATAACCTCTCCGCGGAACGACCTGGCGAAAGATAGGAGTGCCGCCTTTTGGACAGAAGACGGCCTGGCCTGGCAATATATCCACAATATCACGAAAGCCAAGTTGCTGTAGTACAACTGACTCTGACGCCATGAAGTAATCATTTACGCCCGCTATGGTAGCTGAGGGTCGTGACCCAATGCAAAGGGGGCGGATGCCATCAGCGTCCCTATATTTGATCTTCATTAGATATTGGCACTATAGTAGGAGACCCACATGTGACTTGCCTGAAGGCCAGAATCCCGAAGCCCGCGATCATCCCCGTGCATGCAAAAGCCCCGTGACATCTGGAATACACATCCCCCAATGCGTTGAAGATATCGTCGACTTTGGCGCGAGTCCTTCCGAGCTTGTGAAGGCCGTGTGCGAAAACATTAAGCCTTTGACAGATGAGATACTGCGCGATGATGCCGACTGAGCCGGAAGCAAGATGCAATCACGTACAGAAGCTCCGAGTCGGAATCGGAGTTGATATGCCGGTGAGCTTCCTCATCGAGGTATTTGCGGAGCTCCTCGGTATTAATGACGTTCCCATTTACGGTCAGTGAGATTCCGAATGGGGCATTAACGTATAATGGCTGGGCTTCCGACCTAGAGTCAAGGATCAGATAATCAGATATAAGAAACATTTTCCATCACCATTCCGTATACGTACGCAGACGCGGTACCCATGGTCGGATAGCGGACATGACCAATCCCTAGAGAACGGTTATTTTCCGTACAGACGTTGAGATAGCTGTTACGCACCCATATAGCCCGGAAGCTGTTGCAGCCGCCTGCCGTCTGAGAAGACTTCGCTGGCCAACCCTAGTCCCTTGCACTGGAAGACTCTGCTGCCCTGGCAAACTGCAATTCCCGCAGCATCTTGTCCTCGCTGATGACACCATCAGCATTTTCCCCCAGTGACAGTTGTCGCTCGATCACTTCTTGACGGCTTATGGACGTACATGCTGGAGAGAATAAAGAGACTCATGCAGATCAACCGCGGCGGTGGTAGCGTCGGGATCGCCAAGCTGTTAAAGCAGTCAGCGTGTCTCTTGCTGCCCCTCGGTGGGACAGTTTCTAGGAGCGAGGAAGAAGGCGTACCAATATGGCTGAGACACCGCACATTGCGTCGCTTGATGACTTTGTATGTCCTTTCTCACACTTAGAGGTTCGGTAGCTATCATGCAAATAATGCTTTGGATGCTGAAGAATTGACTCAATCGTCGAATCACGGAAATTTTTTTTGGTGGCACGGGTACAATAGACCCACTACTTACATAAAATGACCATATCACCAAGTCGCGATTGGCTCCGCTTCTAGCCACGTGCCCAGGTGCACTGATTTTTCTCAGTTGTGCCAGATAGCGGGGCAGATAAGCTTCCAGTTTATCGCCCTCTATCGTTGATCTTTCTTCCCTCCATGTCTTTTCACTGGCATCAAGGCCGGGCCCCTAGACTCGAACCCTCGACGAAGTGTCACTACTGTTCAAGAGCAGCGCTGGCCTCACGCTTACGCTGATCAAATCTCAGAATTGACTGCGAGACGGCCCAAACACCGCCGTGAACTGACGATGATCAACGCGACGGTGTCGAAACGAGTGCCCCGCACGCTTCCTGGAACCGGCTCGACTTAGAAAGTCGAGCCCGATGGCGAGGCGCGCAGGAAGACAGACCAGCACAATGGAAACAATTTCCTTGATGCAGTCCTCGACAGTGCAGGTCATTTTACGATGATATCGCCCTTATGATGCCGACCTGGCTGACCGTCCTTGGATGGGTTGTCGAAATGTACCGCTTGGCGTACTATCCATGCGAAGTATGCTGCAATACGCGAAGCATTTCCAAACGTCGACGAGCCGCCATCAAACAACTCAATTTTACCATTTTTGAATATGGAGATTCGATGCGATAATCCGCTGGAAGAGAATAAACGGGTGCCTCTGCTTCGCCTTTACCTCTCCCATGGCTCCATTGCCAACCTCATATCTAGTCTAATTCAGGCATGTGGAGTCCTTGCGCCTACCCCTTGCCTGCGATGCGCAGACGGTAGAGGCCGCTGGACGACTTGCGTCGTTTGTACTCAGCATTTCCCGCTCGACAGTCTGCGAGGGGCCTATGCCTGTTGCTACTATCGTGGCCGAGGGAACATTTGCTCTCTCAGGGCTGACTTTGCCGCCCGTACTATAGCCGTTGCGCAAGCTTTGCGTAGGTTCGCAAAGTGATTTGCTGTCAAGGCGCCAAGGTTTAAGTCAGACGTATCAACGTAGAGTGGCTATATAGAAACTATCCCACCACCCTTCTCTTGCCTGCAGTAAGAAGGGTGTTCAGCTTGCCATACCCGGCGCTAAAGTCAGGTGTTGCAAGAGCGAAAAGCAAAAAAATGCTCACATTTCGCAACCCCAAGCCCACAGACACCAGAAATGTGTTTGCCTTTGCGGCACCCTACACTCTGGACCGGTGTGTCTGCTTCAAAAGATCAACTGATTCAGCGGATCCAGTTCTTCAGCTGGGATGACTGGGCTGAATGGATGTATTGGCTGGACCTATACGTATCAAGCCACGGACCGGCTCGAGGCAGAGTTGCCCTGTTCCGTACGTCGAATTGAGAGTAGATTTGGGGCACCGAGGTCTGGTGCCACCTCTTGCTTAGCCTTGAGGCGCAAATTTCGTATTTGAGGCTTTCCCGTTCAAGTCCCATAGGGTAACGGCTGCTATTTCTGGCCGACTCTTTGGTATCCCAGTTAGGAGTGGTGATCAGGGCACTCATTTCGTCTACCACGTTTTTCTGCCGTCCAACTTTCTTAATTGGTCACTTGTGAAACAATGCGCCTCTCTTCCAACATTTGGTCTTTGAGAATATCTCTCAGGTGCTCAATGATGGCTGCACGGCCTTGGCGGGGTCTACATGTTCACGCATGCTGCAAAGATACACGGTGCTGTCCTCTGCAAAGAAGGAAGCGAATTTGCGGAATTCCTCGGATGGCAAGTCTGGTCTCAAACGTGCCATTTGGTCGTAGATGCCTCCCAGTGTGACAAGAGCCCAAGGCTTGGAGCAATGACTCAATTCACCTAACAACAGTTTTTGGTATTAAAGGTCCTTGGTCTTCCTTGAGGCCTAGTTGACCAAAGAGGTCTTTAAATACAAGAAGTTGGTGAGGGCTTCTGCCCTGGGCCCCGTGATCGTCACCCTCGTGTAAGCGTGTGACACATTGGGTTGAGGATTTCGGCGTAGAAAAGGCGTACACATAATATCTAGGTAACCTACTTGGTGGGCCGTACGGCCCTCTTCCCGCCGAGTATGATAGCATGCGCTTCAGCGGTGCGACTCTTGATTAGGATGAGAAGGTGTTGCCTTCAGGCAGGCTCGCAGAATTACAGGTCCAGGCTGAGAGATTGGGCCAGAAACTGGGTGCCGACGAGTTCAAATTGGATCCAGAAAGTCTGAACAGTCTGAATCTTGATGCCTTGCGCAGAGTCCTAGCATCGACGCGGTAGCTGCCTTGCCATATATGATTTATCACGAGGGATAGCTGCGGGACTATGGAAGTCATTCGTATCTTATAGCTAGATGATGGTAGCTTGGCATCCTTTCTAGTTTGACTATCGGACTGCGCAAGACTTTGTATTGGACAAGCATATTAGTTTGCCAAGATGTTGCCCCTGGGCAGCCATGCCGCCTTCCATTGCATACAGCCTCGCTCTCGCTCTGCCAATAGCAACACTTGCACCAAGGACGACCGGTGACCATGAGCATCGGTGCTTATAGATGTCTGGCCCGACAAGCTCCTCGTCTTGTAGAGTGGGCGAACCGTGTATAAGGAAGTCACCGTTTCGACACACATCTCTCGAGGCCGACAAGGTGTGGGTAACGTGCAGTCTCGTGAGGCGGTGCCGATATAGTTGGGCATGGTTGGGTGCTTATTCCATATCAAAATAAACCTATAGGAGGTCTAGTAGAGAGCTGATCAGTCACAAGTGACTGACTGGTTAAAGCCCCTCACCAGAATCAGCAGATGGAGGATGACGCCAACATATCTTGGAGGGCTATCCATTAACTACTAACCAATGTTTAACTATGGTAGTTGAGTACTTAGTCCTCATGTCTTATCAAGCATTCCTAGTTCTCTCGTCAAACCCAAGGACGGGGACCTATAATTATTTCAATTATAAAGAGACATATACAAGTGTATATAGCTTTCAATTATTCATGTATTTACATTTATAATTCGTAAAATTTAAGGCTTACTCTTCTTGGTTATTACTATTAGCTTAAATTTTAATATCGCCTTTTACAATCAAGTATATTTTATACTAAGTTAAGAATAAGTATACTTATCCCACCGTGATCTTAAAGCTATCAAGGCGGACCCCGGTAGCTGAATCTAGAAGGTAAGACAAAACAACTTAATATGACCAACTCCCCGGTTAACCTTTCGCTCTAGTTTATCAATATAAGCATAGAGGGAGTTGCGAGACTTATACCCCTGTGCTGGAGGCATGCAATCCAGGCTGGTCATCAATTCCACCTCAACCTCAACTCCTCCAATATTATTAAAATTGAAGTCACGTGCATCAATTCAATCAACTTAACCTAGCCATCTAGTTGATAGACTTAATCCCACCTCGATGGCTTTAACGTTGACAACCGGTTAAAAATGTCTGGATTTTGCCTCGGTTCAGGGTAGCGGCTAATGCCCCACTAGGTCCGGCTGTTAGGGTCCTGTACCCAGTACATTTTAGTATATAATGAACCCACCTGGCCTGCTATACCTAGTACTTAACTTACTTTAGTACTTTAAATGCGTCTCCGCTATCGCGTGAGAGCCTTATCCCAAAAACATAACCTTAGCGTCCGCTCTTCTTAAGTAATGCTAATGGATTTAAACCTAGTAGTTAAGCGCCGCTGAACTTCAGACTGTAGTATTACCGGTGCTTCTCTGGTTAAGCCGAGCCCCTTACCCGACCCTTGGAAGGCCTTCCTATGGAATAAGTTCCTAGGATTCACTGTCTCTGAACGTGCTGGCAAACAGACATTGTGGGTCTGGCAATATGGCTTCAATATTTAAGCTTGCGATTTGCCTAACAGGAGGAAATGGGTTTGTAAGCCCTGCTTACAAATGCCAAAGCCCAAAAGAACAGACTTTTCTGCTCTTAGTACCTAAAATATTAAGAAGCACTTATACAGGGAACATAGACTCGTTAATGAGTCTGGCAGAAGACTGCCCGTACTCGTAAAACGGCTAAAAGAAAAGATACCTTCCTTGAATATTGTCAGAATGCTGCAACTCGACATCGACAACCTAAAAGAGCAAGCTATTACAAACACCCTTATCCAGCGCTTCGACAAGGATCGTTTCCAGTGACTACTTCTCGAATGGGTGGTCGACGCGAACATCTCCTTTTGCCAGCCTGAGCATTGGCGCCTTCGACGCGTATTTAAGTACCTTAATCTATTAGTTATAGCAATAAATGCTTATATTTCCTACAACACTGTCCAAAGGCGCATAACCGACCTCTATCTCCGATATAAGTCGTAGATCATTAACCACCTCAGGATAGTACTAGGCCAAATCTATATTGCGTTTAATAGCTGGTGCTCTAGAAACCGACACGCCCTGTACGGAATTGTCTGCTTCTATATTAATAGTAACGGGGCGCCTTCCAAGCTTGTCCTTGGTCTGCCAGAACTAAAGATATTTTATTCTGGGGAGAATATTGCTGCGTAAATCATGGAAATCCTTGAGAGTTATAAGATTCTTAAAAAGGTTAGGTATATAACGCTAGATAACGCTGCTAATATGGACACGGCCGCGGAAGAAATTGCAGAAGTGCTGGGTTTGGACCCCAAGATAAGATGAGTGCGGTGCTTTGGCCACGTGCTGAACCTGGTGGTAAAGGCTCTCTTGTTTGGGCATAAGTCCGAGGCTTTCAAAGCCGAGGTCGATGGGGAGCCCGGTGTTGATGCTGCACAACACGAGGTCTAGCGAAAAAAGGGCCCTATTGGGAAGTTACACAACTTAGTTCACTGGATCCATTGGTCCGACAAGCTGACGTATCGGC
Source organism: Metarhizium guizhouense ARSEF 977 (assembly GCA_000814955.1). Taxonomy (NCBI): domain Eukaryota; kingdom Fungi; phylum Ascomycota; class Sordariomycetes; order Hypocreales; family Clavicipitaceae; genus Metarhizium; species Metarhizium guizhouense. The sequence continues at coordinate 123,134 of AZNH01000057.1, read as the reverse complement.
TTTATGCTCTCCAAGAAGAATTCTTGGAACGGTCTGACAGCCCTTACGCTCAGGCATGGAAGCTGTTGGACGTTATTTACGATAACTAAACCCGCTAGCTATTGACCTTCTACATGATTTGGCGGGCCCTTAAGTTGCGCCCTTTCCTTAAAGATCTTGTTGAGAAGACCACGATTAAGTTTAACAGGGAACGCCGGAAGGGCACAAGGAGGAAAGAAGAATTACTATTATGCCTCCGTGAGGAGAGCCTTCTAAGCAAGAAGGACTGGACGGTTATCGAGCTGATAGAGAAGGTGCTTATCGACTTCGAGGAAGCACTGTGAATGCTCGAGGGCGATAGTCAAAGACGGCTACGCAAAGGAGAACGTGCCTAGTCGTACAGCAATATATGGGATGTCGCCTTAACCTACGAATTCTTGATAGATAGGTTAGAAGAGTGGAAGTCAATGGCGGAGAGCTACCCTGACCCCGAGCACTTTAAGATAAATATCAACCTCTGTTGGGACAAATTGAACGAGTACTACACGAAGTTGGACGAGTCGCCGGCGTACTATGTATCTGCTGTCCTACACCCAGTCTCCCGTTAGGGCTACTTTAAGAATACATGGACCGATCAAGAACAGCTACCATGGCTCTATAAGGCCAAAGAGTTGGTCAGGAGGCTGTGGGAGGAAGAGTACAAATCATTGCCGACACAGTTAGTACCTGACGAAGAACCCCTATTGAAGCGTTTCAAGGTAATAAGCGCTCTCGAGAAACACCGAGCCTATAGGACTTCGACCTTGTTAGGCAGAACCTGTTCCGGTCAGGGCTTAATAAACGCGGGACAGGACAAGTATAACCACTAGCTGTCATATCCCGACGCCAAGAACGACGCTATGGTGACGGACCCTATGCAATATTAGTGGGAGAAGAGGAACAAATACCCACAATTATCGCGAATAGCTCTTGACCTTCTCTTAGTCCTGCTAATGTCTATGGAGTGTAAACGGCTGTTTAGCGTTAGTAGGCAGATAGTATCGCCGCTACAGACCCGATTAGAAGCTAGCACTATAGGGATTACGCAGACATTAAGATCTTGGGTTCAGAGTGGGCTAATTAAGGTAGTGGACTTATTAATTAATATGTCTAGAGAGGTTAAGAGCAGCATCATAATAGGGGAGGAGGATGATAGCATAGTAGGGCTCGTGATAGGGGTTAGGTAGTTCAACGTCTTTAATATGGTGCGATCAACTTAATTAACAGGCGAAATTGATTAATTTTTTCAACTACACGGGCTAAATGCTGAGTAAGCTGTCAACCCAACTCAATTTCGTCGTCAGATTGATGGAATGGAATTGATGACCACCCTGATGCAATCGCCAGGAAACCGGGCCAATATATCGTCCATGGCGATAGCCTGCTGTCAGACAGTTGCGAGATGACATGATATTAAGCGTAGCGGCGTGTAAGGCACCAATTATTTTCATTCACAATTGTCCAAGAATCATCAAAGGGGCGGGTCAGAGTCGCTCAGACAAGCCAACCTCTCTAAAGAATGCTGCCACTTGGAGGAATGTTGTTTTAGTTTCGCGAAGCGACATGGGAATATTTACATGACGTCGTTAACACCTATATAGCAAATAAAGAGTTCGAGAAACGTCATAAAGATAAACCCAGACCTATAAGGCAAGAAATTTAAAGTGCCCGGCTCTAGGCGAGACAGGGCGTAAAGAAAACGGACGTGATAGAGTAAAAGCAGTTAAAAGTAAGACAGTAAGAAGAGACTATATATAGGAAACGGCCCTGTTTTAAATCTTGGATACGTCAAGTTGAAGCTTTTAAAGGAAGTTCTTGCTCTTATTGTGAATGATTGCTTTATCCAAGGTACACTCGATCTTGCTTGTGCCCTTGTACCGTCTCCGTGATTGATACAGAGTAGAGTGTGCACTGCTGGTATATTACAAAGCCGGGAAAGTGTCCGTAATTCTCGCATTCTCATGCACGGGACAGTGACTTCACGGAAAGTATGCCACCCTCGACAAATCGCCCGAAGCTTATTGCCTTTCCTGCCTCATGACATACAGAATTGTGGATGGACAGAGAAGCCATACGACCGCATATGGCGAGAGGATTTGGAGAGTGCGGCCTGATCCCAAGCGACACCTCACCTTTAGTGATGCCTTGTCTCATTGTTGTCACCTCTAGGGCGAACGACATGTCGATATTACAACCAGTCGCAGCCAAATCGCCAGCGTCAGTGACTACAGATACTGCCCAACTCTCGCATCTGCCACCCTGCCAATTACTCTTTGCATCCTGAAATTACCCACCTTTACTCATTAGAACTCGGCAGTAATGACTTGGCTGCATGCACACGCTGTAACCGCTGTGTCGGACGTGAGCAATCCTCTGTCTGTCAAGATCTCGGGAGGGACAGCGTTCTTGAAAAGAAGCGGCACCAATGCTACCGGTCGGGCTTTCGTGCCAATATTTGGGCTGCCCCATGGAGTTAGTATCGACAAAGTGAGGGTGACGTACAAAGTCACCAACTCGGCCAAAATCTCGCGGATCCAAGCTTTTGTCGAGGAGGGTCTTACCTCCAAGGAAGTCAACTTGACTTCAAACACCAAGATACCACATGATGAGATGTTGAGTCTTGCCCAAGTTTCAGGAGGGCTCACACTAGCGGTCAGATCAGACTTTTCATCTGACAACGACCAGGTGGATCTATATGGGGTCTCAGTTCACTACTAGATGTTCAAAAGGGCCTTTAAGACGTATGTATTACTTGCAATATTGTTTTGTCCTAAATGATTACTAACTTTTCCTGAGGAAAATTAGGTAAAACTAGTAGTTTTGTACTGATTTTAGCCAATCAGTTAGCTATTAGTTATCCGTTACTCTGCGAATCTGTTAGGACACAGAACGTCTACAGCCAGGAGTGTGTTGGAAACCAACAAATTGATTACATGGCAGAGAAGAGAAAGTAGAAGCTCTCGAGGAGCTGATTACCTAGTTACACAGTCGACGCTCCGGAAGAGATTATGAGACCTTCATTTGGTGGCTTTATTAGCATCGGCATCAGCCGAGTCACATCTACGGCTTAACCCGCAACAGAATCAAAGCACTCTTTTCATCTGTGTTCCGCTGTGACGTTCAACAAGCGTACTCTGCTCCGACAATGGCTGTGGCTGCAACTGCGGCAACCACGACTTATCCAGGGAGGCGTATATACGCCCTGAGTATGCCTTCTGTTCAGATACACGCTGGAAAGATGGCTGCATCGAATCTTCCAATATTCAATCCAACGCGGCGGTGCGAGGCAGCCCGGCAGGCGTGTCTCCTTGGAACTGTTAATCCCGGTAGTAATTACACGGAATCTGTGTACTAGGAATTTCTTATTCATGCTTAGGTCACACATCACGTTTATCAGGAACTTGTTAAGACGTGCATAATCTAGTATCAATGCCCGTAACAAGGCACGCCTCTACTCCGGGAGCCGCACCCAACTGCCGGGTATGTGGGGCCGGCCATCCGGAGGCCATCCGGAGTTAATGACCGCCATCTGCCATGAGCTGTATGCGGGGCAGCCGCTCGGTTAGTTGGAATATCTACATTGTAAGTAATCTAGTTGAAAGCCTTCTCTGCACTGATTTAAAGTTTTTCACCGAATACGGGTTGCATCAGTTGTGTACCATCTCGGCTGGGTGTATACGCGTACTGTGTAGGCAAAAAATAGTTCAGCCAAACAAGACTCCTACGGATGGAAAGCCGACAGAAATTCAACTAGGTCAAGTTGCAAACTTAAGACTGGCTCCACTCTGAACTGGGGCCAATGAGGACGGTCAACTACAGTGGCAAGAGGTGAGTCTACAGCAGCTGAATATAGCAATATTCAACTGTCAATAACGCAAAGAGCTATCATGATATTCCACAACCAAACGCTCAATTCCTTGACAAATGGTTCCATTCGACACCCTAATCAGCTATCCATCCAACGCACACCTAGCCACTCAGTACGAAGCCATCTTTTCTATCGCAAAACAGGACCCTTTGTAACTGCCGTCCAAAGCGCTCGAACCCTTCCGTCTTGTACGATAATCACGTCGGTCCCCTTGATCAGATCAGGCTCCACCGGAGGTCCAAACGACCAATTCTGAATGCCCAGGTTCTGGGCCACGACGGTGTCCCCCTCTAGCCTAAACGCAAAGGCGGGATTTTCGCCCAAGAGCTCTCCAACGCGCCTATTCAGAGCGGCATAGCCAGTACGTACATCATTGTCCGCTTCGTACCAGACAATGTCCTCCCCGTAGATGCTCTGGATACACGTCTTGCGGGCAGTCTCGTCGCGCTCGTTAAAGACGGACAGGAGATTCGCTTGACTGAGCGCCCGGATAGTGGCGTGGCTTTCGTCGGGGCTGCTGGATATGCGTAACGGCATGATGGGTTTGGTGGTCATTTTGGGGGATGGAGAGTAGCCGGGACTGCTGCTCGGGTTTGAATGCATGTGTGGTCGAGGCGGGTACTAATATCTGCCGCGCTGGTAAGCCATGATATCGGTGGCGTTTGGGGCGCGCGTAAGCTGCCGCATTCAGAGACGTGAATCAGCGCCCAAACTGTATGTGTATCTGGCAGCCAGGGCAGCCGGCTGCAGCGGATAACAGGCCAGTATAAATCCGGAATCATGAGGGACCCAGTTTCCTTTCTTGGAGGTTGCTAAGAATTCTCAAGTCTTGGGGAGTGGTGTTTAATTCTCACGTACATTCAAGTACTTGATACATTTTCTTTCAGTTTTGAAGTAAAATAATAGCATACTATGTTTCTTAACTTGCAAATAATTACCTGGATAGTACACGGGACGTTTTCTTCAATTTTGTTAGCTTTGAACAATCGACCGTCCATCATTCGCGATTTCTCGCTCTCGAGAGTCTCGGCATGCTGTCTGTCAATCATCCGGTTTCGCCGGACATAGCACCGCTTAGCCAAGACAAAGAGCAGGATATTAAAGACACAGAGTCCCACAAGCCCTTTATTTGCCTGTCATTCTGCAAAGTAGTATTGTTAGTCGGTAGTTTTTTCTTTCCTTCTCCAAGTAGCAGAATAGTGCAAGCGGATGTGGGCAACCCACAATACGGCCTGGCTAGAAATAACTGAATGAATATTTGACCAGGTCAACTGGGCATAGCCTCCTCCTTTATTTTTGCCCCGACGCCGTCTGCCCAGGCTCTGATGGCAGGCCAGTCGCGCGAGTCGCCAAACCGCGTCTTGTCTTCGGGGACGCAGCACGCGAAGATGAGGCGTATGATCCACGGCAGATCCGCCTTGTCGAATGCGCCGCGGAACAGGCGATGCCCCTGGAGATGTAGGCGCTCGCGCAGCCACTTGTCCATGGACGCCTCCTCCTTGGCGAGGTCGTCGTCGGTCGGCGGCATGCCGACGCTGAAAGCCCACACGCGCGGCACATCTGGATTTCCAGACGAGAGATAGGGTTCGTTTTGTTTGAGGAAGCGCCGTCCCGGTGCAATCCACCGGCCGACGTGGATCGCGCTGCCGATCACAACCGCCTTGTACTTGTTGCCTTCGGGGCTGGAGAGAAGGGGCGTAGCGGCCGCCGGGATGCAGTCCACCGGAATGGGTGCGAGCTGTTGCGACAGTTGTCGGGCCACGGTCTCTGCTATTTCTCTGGTTGAGCCGTGGGCAGTTGCGTACGATACCAGGACGGCCATTGTGGTGAGTCTGTTTTGAGCCTCGGAGTGGTACGATTTGCGGTGTGGAATGACCCTGGGTAAGGAGGTTGCATTCTGGCGTTATATCAAATTCATGTCGGAAACAGTGAGACTGGGCCTTGAATATCTAAAGCAAAGATATGGGCGGCGGGGAATCACGGTATTTGCGCCACGAGAGGAAAAGATGGAACGATGGAGGCCTCGTGCTGCCGTCTCCGGAGGGACTGATAATGACACCATGTCACATCACGCCACGAATGCTAATTCGTAGCTGATGCGAAAGTGGCTGCTTGCCACGTATTGCCGGGAGGGTTGACGCCACGTTCATTTGCAGTTATCTCCTTGTACATACCAACACGTTGAACATACAGGTGCAGAGGCTAATCGTGGAATTCAAGACAGGTAAATACTTGTATCGACCTACTTGTCTTGAGGGTATCATCAGTTGGGATTCCATTCATCATCATTGTTCAATTTACCTTGTCTAGCCTTCTACTGCAAATACCTATTGGCATTACAACAGATGGTGAAGTGTTTGATCAACCAGACCGACACTATAGTTTCCTGCGAACAAAAGACGAAGCTACACAGGCGTTGGTCAAGTCGAGGATGTTGACTACAAGTGTTCACGTAGTAGATAACCCTAACCCTTTCGTGTGCCCGTCCAAGTAAACACGGCGGTGCGAATGCGGGCTGCCCACGCCACGGACCGATCGACGTGGAAGCGTGCCGCGCCGGTTTCCCGAAACGGTAATTTTTCGCTTCGTGACGACGTCGGGCGACTTTGACAAGTCGCTTTGGAAATACATACTGCTATTGCGCAGGCGAAAAGGCGTTTCTGAATCCTTAGCTGAAGGAGCTTCTGGGTCGGAAGCCAAGGACAGTGGACGATCAGGCCGATGAGGTATTTGCGCTGTCGAATGAGCTGGATACCAAGTTCTTTGTGGGAATTTGAACCTGTTAGTAATTTCCTAGTATTCATTCTTTAGAGTCATCCCTCTGAGTTGTCTATGTATGTCGCTAGCTGGGCTCGAATCTGCAGTGAAAAAGCGTCGTTTGACAGACAATCATGCATCTATTTCCCGGACCATTTTCCATTGCAATACTAGGAGCAGCCAGTTGTCTGATATTCAACGTCCATCTTGAGTGAAGTCGATAAACCCGCCGCTCCCGTCAAGGCACTCGGCTGTCCCCAGACAGTAGACTTCTGCCACAATAATTGCATGTAATCTTCACATGGAACAGCACTCCACGCCGCCTTCTTCAAGACAGACGGAGGTCCTCAATCGTCGTCAAGTTGAGCGCCCGCAGCAACAGCGGTGCGTTTTGCAGAAACCACCGCTAGTTCCGGCCACACGAAGCGCCTGCATGGCCAACAAGTAGGATCCAAAGAAGCCAGCTGCGAAAGACCTCTCGAGCCCGCCACTTCTCCTTCTAAAGCTCTAGTGCTACCCGTAATCGTGCTGCGTTTTCATCGAGTACCGGTGAGATACGCGGAAGCTCCCTTGCCATAAGATAGAGTTAGATATAGCATGCTAGTTTACATGCGCCTTCATGGGATGGACCCATTTCTAATCGATTCGTCCGAGATTCATCCCCGTTGAGAAGAGCAAGATTGTATCCAATGCCGCAGATTATCTGGCTAGCTAGTGCCTTGTCAAGCGTAGGACGCCTCGGGTCCATTGCCGCAGATATATGCCGCAGCTCCCGTATGACCGGCACAACAGGCGACTCTGCGTAATCATGTGTTGCAACCCGTCCATATGTATAGTTGCTAGTTGGAATCTACCACGTAGATTCTGCGCCAACCGACAAAGGTTAGAAAGCCCTTGTAGCGAATTGTGCCAGTGGACTTGCCTCCCGGGTTGCTACTCTTCCACCAAAAGAATATCCATCGCTGGCCAAATTTCTGACGGATGACGTATTTTGACCGTTTGGAGGTGGCCTCTTTGACAGGAATCAGCCATATAGTTGTCTTCCCGAAAACGATAGTTCGCATAGTATGTGAAAGCACCAGCGTTAACCCTAACTCATTCACGGTACATAAGGAGCCTAATATTACTCCTATTGGGCTACCGATATACCCTCCTCCTGGAGTGCTAGTAGTAACATGGCATCCGCAATTAAATGCACGCCGCCTTCGCTCTCCATCCATCAAGTCTTACCCTATACCATTCTGGAATTCGAAGGATCCCGAGTCTATCGCTACTACTTCAGGAACAATCATGGCATGGACAAGACGGATGAGATGATAGCGGTCCTCTGAGAATATGCTCTATAGCTCAGATGACAGAGAATCATCATGGCTCATTGCATATGAACCAGGAGTCCTCTCCTTGCTTTGTTATAAGACACCTATTCCATTCATATTCCTTGCGACGGTTGTGCCGGAAAAGACGGATAGACTCGGCCGTAGAAACAGTTGAGCAATGCTGGAAGATCAAATAGTGCATCGCCACGATGTACGGAATGGCAGTCATGCTCAGGCAATCCATATACGCTTAAAAGAAGAATAGTAGCACCACGGATGCTTAGGGTAAGCGCTGCGATGCTTATGCGGAGCATACATCAACAACGGCAAATATTTGGCATGCGGAAACACATGCAACGCCGAGGACCACGTGTTCGTGATACAGCATCCTTCTCCGCTGTTTGTAAGCTAAAGATGGAGAAATCAGCTTGCATCGTTCTCCCAGCTGTAGCCATGTGGCGCGCTTACTATGCAAGTTGTCGTTGTGTCCTTGGGAAGACGGCACTGCTAACCAAACGCAAAGGGTGACGGAAATGCTGTGTGTACGATCCGCTGACATGATAATCCTGTTTTGAGTCTCTCCACGTGCGCAAATGGGACCTTTCTGGGCGTCTTTCAACTACGACTTGTTCCTCCGAAGACTAGGCTGCGTGGGCTTCGCATGCAGGCCTCCTCTTGGTCGGTTGTGCCCGTGTCCCCGACTGATTACTACAGTTGCGCATCACCACGAATCGGGAATCAGGATGACCAGCTTGCCCGGTTCGGATTCAATATTCAGGCGGGGGCCACAGCCGCGGATTGATTGGCGGTTCTGCGAGTTATTGCGGCTTGCTGGTGCTGTGGGCAAACGTTCTCTGTGCCTGGTGGCGCTCGCCGCGCCCGAGCAACCCGCCCAACCCAGTATGAAAGGCACCAAGTGCTTGACCAGAGAGAGCCGTAGTGCCTTTGCCAGTTAAGACGGGCGATATGTTGACGCAACGTGAAGCGAAAAAAAAAAAAGAAAAATTCCAATATCGACCTGCAATGGACCACCATTTTTCCGGCGATAGGCGGCCAAGGTTATGGTCTCTTTGGCGTGATGCTCCCTCAGTTGAATATTGACTCCTTGGGCGTGCGGTGGGGAAAGCACTTGAGGACTCCGTACCAAAGCCGCCGATCCGGCTGAAGCCATTGCCCATTGCCAGCGGCTGGAGCTTGTCATCATGCATGTCAGCAGCGCGAGGGGACGTCACAAGATCATTCGCTGCTTATCCTGACTGATGTAACAAGACCCTGCACCGGGTCGCCGGGCAGTCGACGGGAGCGTTGCCGAATGCTCCCTCATTGTTTGCCCCAGTGGATTGACTCTGTGCTGTGGAAGGTGCTGTTTGAGCCGAAACAAAAACACGCGAGCATTGTCGAGAAATCGAGTAGGGGCTTGATCAACATTGGCAGCAGACAAGAAAAAACTAGATAGATGGTGAGATGTAGATGCTATGTGTATCGCCAAGAGTCGACTCGCCAACGGCTTGTGGCAGCTTGAGACCCTCGTCTATTTAGTTAGCGGGCAACTCGCCAAGACAAGCCGACACAAGAGGTCGAGGTGATGAAGTCGGACATTGATTTCAAAGACTTTGGTAAGGAGCCCGTCCAATTGAGGCATCTCGAGAGCTGGTGAGCGCCAACTGATATTTGTCCAAGTGATGCAAGTAATCAATGAGAATAAAAGAGGCAACGGCATGGTCGAGCAGTCGGATCAAGTTCAATTACGTGGGAAATGACGGATAAGCAGGAAGAAAAACGGAGTGGTGAAGAGCTCGCGGTTCCATGTTTCAATGTTCATGTCGACCAGCCCTTGCAGCTGTGGCCAGCTGAAGCGACGGGCAACAGTCATTGGTCTGTTGCGTGGGTGGCGCCTGCCGGAGTAAGCTGCTTTCGAAGAAGGCAGGAACGACTGCATCACTACTCCGTATCCCGCAGAGGCCTTCCCTTTCCCCTCACAACTCGCAGCCCATCATGCATGTCACCGTATCCAACGTCGAGTCGCTTTCCGACAGAATCAGACTCAATTGGGGTTACTGTTATGGTCTGCGACTGCTCCGAACACGCTCCGGCTTCCGTTTTCCACCCTCGTGCCTCTCTGCTCTGTCCTTCTTTCTCCAAGTCAGTTTCTGCTGCAGCGATACCCATCGTCTCTTCTCCCCACACACTCTCGCTACTCCAACCACCTATTTCGGCGCGGTTCCAACGTGACAACCATGGTGCACAGGCCAGCCCTACTGCAGTCTTCGTATCTCACGGAATAATGTCCGGGAACCAAACATCTTTGAGCTGAACCCTCGGCGTTTCAAGGCGACGAGGCCGGGCCGTCGTCAATCAACACCGGGGTTCCATGGTTCGTCCTAGGATGCCCCCTCTTTGCTTTGAGAACTTTCTGTACAAGACTAACCCCGAATAGACTGGTATTAACGGGCAGACCCAACTTGCCCCCGCCGCAATAGCACCAGCGCCGACCCAACATTCTCTCTTGCAACTGTACCCTTTGCTTGCCTTTCACGTTGCCTCTAGACTCAGACCCAACATCCAGGGCACGTTGACCTGCCTCATGTGGGAGGTGGTGCATTTGATAGGTGGGAATCGACCCTGGGCCAGAACCTGAGCCCCGGCTCAGTGCCTTTTGTCCTGCCTTAGTCAACGTGCCCAGTGATGGCCGTTCTTCTCGCGTCCGCCAATATCGCCCATCACACCTGTGAGATTCGATAAGCGGCTAGTTGACTCAACTCGAGTTGTACAGCTTATGCATGGGCCCCTGCCCATGTCCTCGCTGGATTACTCCGTTGAAAGCACTAGTGACACCTTTTGCAAACCCAGCCTCAAGGCCGCACCACGTCGAGGTTGTATTGAGCATGCTGCCGGCTCGGCTGCATCCGCCAAGAATGGCAAGATTGCATCTTTTGAATGATCCCCCCGTCTAAGCTCGTTCCCAATGCCCCGGTGGGCCAGTGGCATGGTTGTGCTTCGTGGCCTGGCCCGTTGGTCCTGTTTCTCATATATAGACTGCCTCTGCCGTCTTCAACCCAGTAGACTGGCTCTGTCTTGTCACCGACTTCCCGTAGGACAATCCTTCGCAAATCACTCTCAAAGTCGCCGATCGTATCCATCAAAAGTAGCTCTTTACCTGCCTACATCTCAAAATGAAGGCCGCTGTTGTTCTGTCTTTCGTTGCTGCCGCCGTTGCTGGCGCTATTGAGCCCCGGGAGGGTCACTGCGGTGGTGATAACTGCGCTCGCCAGGTCACTGGTACCCGTGATGGCCTCACTGCCATTACCTCCCGCAAGAACGACTGCTCCAACTTCATGAAGACCACTGTGGTCCCTGAAGCTACGTATGTTGCCAGTCCGGACCCTAATACGGGACCCTCACTGCCCCCAGGCATGGATGAATCCCAAGCTAACCTCGTCAAACAGCACCGTCACCGTCACCGTTACTGTTGACGCTGATGAGCCCGCTTCCGTGACCAAGCGTGATATTGAGTACCGTGCCGCCACTGAGGCTCCTACTGCCGTCCCTGCCTATGCTTCTTCTTGCAACAATCCCGGCAAATACTCCTCTGCGTGCTCCTGCTGGGGCATCACCGCTGTTACCGTAACCGCTCCCGTTCCCACCAAGACCGCCACCGTCACTTCTACTGCCGACTCCTGCGAGGACTTGTAAGCGGTTTCACAAGACGAGTTGGAGCAGACACGTGTGGTTTTCTTGTTTTATATAAAGACCAAGTTTCGTTGTGTTTCACTGGGTTGGTCGTCCTCATTTGGCACCTAGCCCTGGACGACCCGTTAGGCAGCTGATGGGATTTATGAACGGATATTATGACGGACAAACGAGATCTGAGACGGCTTAGATGACACATCTTCAGACCAGCTCCTACACTGTAATACACAAAGAAATATACCGTCCAGGGTTTCAGGTCCTGGCATGTTAACCCAAACCCTACAGGCTCATCTTTTCACGGGTGACAATCCGGATACGGCGCCATGTGGCAGCGCCGATCACTCAACGTGTGGCACACAAGGCCCGCAGGGCTCAAGCTTCATAGTTCACGAGCATCTCGTGTATGAACAGCGATGTGCGCTACCCGAGGACCATCGCACCTATCGTTTCCAAACAAACCGATGACGGCTGTTGAAACCCCTGGATCAATTTGAAACTACCACAGTAGTCTCAGGATGCGCTTCTCGGCTAGCCACTCTGCTATCTTTCTTAGGTGGTTTTATTTGGGATTTTATCATGTTTTGTTATTTCCGGTCGAGACATTGACTTTTCTTAGCGAGATTTCCGTAGATGTTTTCGTCGAGACATAGGTCAGAGATGCGCGCCACGATTACAGTCGATCACCAACGCGACCGCTCAGCCGCAGCCATTCATGCCTCAGGAAGGTTATCGGAACAAGCCGCGAGACAGTTTCATCCGACCTCGCTTTCCAGATGGCTTCACTGGCTGCGCCGCTCACTATAGACGTTGATCTGCGTCTGCCTCTGTGCCTCAGATAGCAGCGACCTCGTCTAGACCCATCGCAACCTTTGTCACCATCATGATGCTCAGTGTCTACCGCACCATCACCACCTGGTATCGCCCTCTGCTCGTCGCCCTGTTCAACCCCAGCATCCCCTTCCATCTTCGCTGGCGAACTCTCCTCCTTCAGCCCATCACACTGCTGACCTACTCCATCAACGCTCTTCCCTACTTCTTCTCCCGGCCATTTACGGTCGAATACCTCCCCATCTTCCCCTCGCGCGCCATCCGCGCCATCGTCTTCAAACACCCCGGCACAGGAAAAGGCCGCTCCCTCCGGCCTCTACACGTCGAAATCCACGGCGGTTCCTTCATTGGCGGTCTGGCAGAGAGCAACGCACGCTTCGATGAGCGTCTCGCCAAGGAGACAGGCGCAGTGGTCGTCAGCATAACGTACCGCTTTGCACCGGAACACACCTTCCCATGCGCCATAGACGACGTGGACGCTGCTATAAAATGGATCCAGGAGCACGCCGAGAGTCGATGGGGCGCCGACGCTGCCTTGATGACAGTCAGCGGGTTTTCCTGCGGCGGCAATCTCGCCATGGCTGCTACGCAGCAGCGCAATTGCCAGGCGCCGGCACGAACCTCCTTCAAAGCAGCCGTTACATTCTACGGTGCGCTGGACCTGCGACTGGAACCAGGGAAGAAGCCCAAGCCCGCCAACTATCCCAAGTCGGACCCATTGCAGTTTCTGCTGCCGCTGTTTGATGCGTATGCGCAGCCAGCGAGGGCCAAACACATGGATGATCCGCGGCTGAGCCCCGTTCTGGCAAGGACGGAGACGCTTCCGGAGAGAATGCTGTTGGTGGTCGCGGCGATTGACATCTTGTATGCGGAGCAGATGGCCTTCAAGGAGAGGATCAATAAGGAGGCAAAGAGGGATGTGGTTGAGACGTTTGTTGCGCGAGACGGATTTCACGGGTATTTAGAGGGTGAGTTCTTCACGGTGATGGGTCAACTTGGGGCTTTTGTGAATGAATGTACTGCTGACGAGATTAGTTCCCGATGCGGTTGTTAAGAAGGAGGTCAAGGATGAGGCGTTTGCGAGGGCGGTGGAGTTTTTGAAAAGGACGTATTCGCTTCATGGCTGGGATTGGGCGTGAGGTTGCCTGGTTCTGTCGTGTTTTTACACTCTACTTGATGTTTCTGGCCTTCATGTATTCATCTACAGAGGGCCATTTGAGACTGGGCCAGATCTCCTACGGGCGTGTCCCTTGTGCCAAACTTCAAAACCTCGCAACTCATGCCTTCTAGAGTAAACAGACCTGCCGTGCACTTTGTGTCCCATCAGAGGGTGAGAGTGGCTTAATGACAAAACCCAGTTTCCTCACTTTGACCACTAACGACCTGGCATTTTTGTCTGCGATGCGCCATCTTCCACTGCCGCCGATGCCTCGTATTCCGGTGATGTTCCGCCAGACGATTGCTTACGACAACGAACCACAAGGCAGTCGTTCACAGACATTGAACTTGATTCGCTCCCAAGCAATGAAACACCATGTATTGAAAGAAAAAAAAAACCATATCCAACAGGCCACATGGTCAGAAGAAAAAGAAAGAAAACGCCATGCCCAACGACTTCCCTTTGGGCTCTCTTCCAACTCCAAATCTTGCATGAGCAGCAAGCCATCTCGGCCCGTCGTGTGAAATCCCTTCGATGCTACTTTGTTGAATCTAGGGCCGGAAAGCGAGAGGCTCATCCTGTACTTTACGTTGGGTCATTTACACATGTTGGCTTATAAACTAACCCATGATCCGGAACCACATCACCAGGCTTACACGATGAACATGGTGGCTCTGGACGTCAAAGACGACTGCCTGTCCAATTCTATTACCAACTCTGCCTTGTTGCACGCGATTTTATACATGGTGTGCGCCGACCTCGACATGTGACAACAGAGACGGGGGCACTATTTCTCACTTGAGTGTTCTAACCCCGTGTATAGAACAAGCCACTTGGCCGAGCTTTATACAGTTCGAGGGGAAATGACAAGTATCATGTACCCAGGAAGTAACTGGCTCAGCTTGACCGCCCGTTTTTATATAACTAAATCCAGATACGAATATAGACCTTTCGTTCCGTCGACGGGCACGTCTGGTGGACAAGAATATGGGTTGTACAAGAAATCCTGCTGGCAAGAGACATCACCATCCCTTGTAGAAGCAAGAGATTAGAGTTGGCTTCATTGGGGCGCTTGTGCACCATGTTCCAAGGGCTGCGCTTCAAATTGCGCATGGGCTCGGAGCAACGTCTAGCGGTCGATGATGTCGTGGCAACCGGAGCGTTGGTTATCGTCAAGGAAAAGGAAGAATTCCGAACCAGCCATACCCGCCAACTATCTATCCTGCTCGGCTCCCACAAATTAGCCGTTTCAAGTGCACCGACCCGCGGGATAAAGTCTACGGTCTCCTCGGTATTTCAATGGAGAGAGAGCGAACCGTCGTGGATTATCGGAAGACGGTGGAAGAAATCTACATCGGCGTGAGCCGAGCTTCGATACCCAAGCGAGAAATCGTGGACGAGTTTTCGAGGGCGGTCGAACCGATTATAAAGAACAACGAATTCCGCCCGTTTCTTGCCCATCTTTTACATGTCCTGGATATCGACTTCGACTCCGTACATCAAATTCTTCTTCCCCGAAATGAGGAGATTTCCCCAAGTCCCAAACAATCCCAATGAATTTCCGAAAGCTCCTGCCGACAGGTTGTACGCGATATCTTCTATTGGGAAGCTGAACAGAGTGTTGTACAGCAGTGGGCTTTGCGGCGGACGATCCCAGGCATGCAAATAAATAGAGATACAGATGATTGTCTGTCTCCAGGCTTTTACCAGCACGACCAGCTTTACCCTGACCTAGAGCTGGTATGTGACGAGCAATGACCTCCCATGCCCGATCTCAACGAACGAACTCCATTGTTGGCAACCACGACAGCACGTATGGTCTGCCTTCGATAGTTCCTTGGTATATCCAAGTTCAACGCTCCCCCGCCGTTATATGGCCCAGAGCACGTAAGACGGCATCGTCTCGCGGTTCCTAACCATGAGACATGTCGGGCTGGCTACTATGCGAATTCAGGAGCTACTTCGGCTGCGGCGCGAACTTCTCCTTACTGCAGGTAGACTTGTGCATCGAGCATATAATCGACGAGCATCTACACGGGATTTCTCCCAAATACAGCACCTGCTAGTTTTGCAATGACGTCAATTGCATGACTTTCAGGGGGAAAAGAAGATGAAAGAAGATGTTTTTATCAGAGAATGCATCATATTGCTCGTCACTTTAAACATGGAATGACTGCTGCAGATATTCGGCCAGATTTCTACCTTCTCAATCATTTACATGATCACGGCTTGATTCATGAGGAGAGCTTCGAGCGGGAAAAAACAAGGGGAGAAATTCCTCATCGCCGTATTTTCAACGACTCCGGCGACGCTGAAATGCGGCGCGAGGTGCGTAGAGCGAGCCAGGAGACGCCGTCGGCGATAGAGGCATCACGTTATTTAACAGAAAATTCAGGAATTAAGCTAATTTTATTTTAAACTTGGATATATTAAGATGATATCATACCTACTGGTTCCATGCTTGTACTTGGTACTAGTGTTCTCGGCTCCGTCGTGTGACGATTTAACTAGACCAGGCACAAGGGAAATAGCTACGCTTCCTGATTATAGATACCCTTATTTTTACCCGTTGCCACGTTGCTTCCAGGTAGACGATGAGGGTAGCTGGCCCTCCTCGACAACGTCTATTTACACAAAGCAGCTAACTCTTGATGGTTGGGCAACAATCAACAGCATCGCTAGACAGACGCTCACGTTTATCCAAGTTTGTGTGCAAGAGCCTAGACTTGGACTCTTCTCCTTGAACCTGGGGGGGGGTGAGATACAACAGGCTAGAGCGTCTTAAAGACGCCAGCGAAGTAAACAACAAAATAAACTTGTGTTATATACTCCCAGCCCAGGTTCATCATGCCAAGGCAACTATGTGCCAAATTAAAGCAGCAGCATGCATAAGAACTGCTGAATTAGATACAATCACGACATGCAGATATGACAACATCCTAATGTCATCTGCGACAGTCATAAAAGGGCTGCACTGACAAACATCCAAGGCTAGCAAAAGTGCCCTATGCCAGTCTATTTCCTCATACCGCCATATCACCAAACCAGCCATTCCAACTCACCCATTCACCACCACCCCGCCATTACAGTGCACCGTCTGCCCGCTCACGCACGAGCTATCCATACAAGCCAGAAACACGACACAGCTCGCAATCTCAGACGGCTGCGCCGGCCGACCCATAGGACTAGTAAATTCCTCCTGCGCCTTCCTATCCATAGTCGCCGGGATCAAGGGCGTCCACACTAAAAACCAGTCAGCCAGGTCACGTACATCCTTCCAAGTTCCAATCCGACACGCACCCGGTCCCGGGGCCACGGCATTGACCCTAATACCCCTCGATATATACTGGTTGCTCAGGCCACGCGTAAAAGAGACAATGGCCCCCTTGGTAGCCGTGTAGTCGAGCAGGTCCGACCGCCCAATGTACGCATTGATCGAGGCGTTGTTGACAATCACGGAGCCGGGCCCCATGTGCCGCAGGGCGTACTTGGCCATGAAGAAGTACGAGTGCATGTTGATGTCGAATGTGTGCATCCACT
This sequence comes from Metarhizium guizhouense ARSEF 977, assembly GCA_000814955.1. Taxonomy (NCBI): domain Eukaryota; kingdom Fungi; phylum Ascomycota; class Sordariomycetes; order Hypocreales; family Clavicipitaceae; genus Metarhizium; species Metarhizium guizhouense. The sequence continues at coordinate 105,958 of AZNH01000057.1, read as the reverse complement.
GCTCGTCGGGCAGGTCGAGGATGTCCCGCACCATCATCTGATCTGTCGTGTGGTTAGCTGACCCCCTTCCCCCTTCCCTTTTTTCCTCAAGCAATAATGCCAAACTTACAGGCTGCATTGTTGAAGAGAATGTCTATGCCCTTCATGTTTTGCAGCGCAAAGTCAATGGCCCTTTGGCAATTCTCCTTCTTGGCGAGGTCGGTGGCAAAGAGGTGGCATGTGCCGCCTGACGCCTCGACCTGTCGCTTGGTGTCTTGGGCGTCTTGCTCTTCCTCGGGTAGATGGACGATTGTCGAAACGGCGCCTTCCTTTGCAAACAGCACGGCGGTGGCGGCGCCGATTCCGCTGTCGCCGCCGGTGATCAGCGCCCTCTTGCCCTTTAGCTTGTTGGCCGCTTTGTAGGTTGTCGCGGTGCCGCCGGCGTCGGGCAGCTCTTCGCGAGTGGGCTTTGGTGAGGGCATGTCTCGGTCCATGCCCGGAAATGTCTGCTTGGAGACGGGGATGTCTTGTTCTAGTATCGATTTGTTAGATGGATGGGGGCTGGAAACTGGCTAGAGGGGTCGCGCACCGTCCTTGAATTTGGATGTCATGGTGGTTTGACAATTGATGAATGCTCGGGAGGCCGAGAAGAACAAAAATACACCCCCATGGCCGTCTTGGAATTATAAGATTAAATATTGTCGCAGGCTCTACAGAAGACTCGGTCAATCGCTCAACCTCTATCCCATGTATTGACCTCATGGTGACGAGCACATTCAACATGATAACAAGCTGTCGTCATGGAAGTGGGTTCTGATGGCTAGTTGGTTGTGCCGTGGCTTGTATTCCTGCTGTGGGCACATCTTATTACATGTGTATGAGAGCCGGCAACTAACTGTCCATCTACGACTTCTGCGACCGATGATTCATAAACATCCAGGCTCGTCGAGGCCGTTACGCATCATGTAGCAACTGCAACGGTATTAGCCATGCCCAGTCAATTGATAGTAGAAAGTCATCTTCCGGTATACGCCAAGACCACTGGGCTCATATGTTAGCACTAGCATGCCTCCTTGAAAATCCATCGAGGGCGTATCCTAGGATGCGCTCAGGATACAAGGCAGGTATACAGGGTAGTCCATCTTTCTCATCATCAGACCATGCTCCGTGCGGGACAAGGCGTGTGATGGGCACGTTCAATATTCTCCCTCGTACAAACTCGACTCGAGAAATAAAAACGACGGATAAAATACTCCCGGGTATTCCATCCGCAATACCCGCCTCAGAGCGCACCATGACACAATGGCACATGCCACATGCCCTGTCAAGCGTCATTCCCGCGGCCCCTACAAACCTAGGCATCGACGCCGATGGTTGCCTTGTTCCCGTGTTGATCCAGATCAAAGCTGCGCAGTGAGTATTCCATGTGGCACGGCAACAAAACTAGCTTAATCAGGGCTGGGGCAGAATGTTGCATGCCGAACTACTAGTTTGGTCCATAGTGGAGGCGTAAAGTCTCTGCGTATCAGTCGATAAGAATCCGAAGCATAATGAGCGATATCGACGATATCCGTGTCGCTTGCAGGGCTGCCTCATGCACGGCACATTGGCTGGAGACAGCCAGGAGGGAAGAGGGCAGGTGGACCAGATCGAGCTCGGTTGCAAGTAAACGCTTGTATTTTCTGTAAAGAAGAACATCTATTGTATTCATTTCCGGTCGGAATATCGCGCTCGGAAAAGCGTATTGGCCACAGGTTGTGATCCGGGCACATTGACCGTTGGTGAGACCACGTTCGGATAGCAATACCTCATTTCCTGGCCTGCCTGTAGCGAATCTGGGGAAACTTGATCCTCTCGGCTGGGCTCCCGAAACATGTTGATTGTGGAGATGATTGTGTGAGCAGCCGTCTATCCATCATGGCAGTTTGATGAGAAACAACGCATGGCAGCGAGGGGCGCCCAGCGGCAAATGCGTCGTGTCTTGTCGGCAATTGATGATTTTGATAAGCGATACGTTGCATGCCTACGCCACGCACTAGTGAGTATCGTCCGACGGGTAGGGCAAGACGCACGTTGATGACGGCAGCCGACTGCTCGTCAGGCGACACGAGACCATGGCTTGCCAATCGCATTTGCGGGACAAAGGGTAGCGTTGTAGTATGAGGTAGCAAGGAGAGCCCGATAACATGGGAAAATATGAGCCTCATGCAATAGGATGCTTGTGATACAACACAAGTCCGCCTCACAAGCTGGGGGAGAGACTACGTACTTCCAAATGGCTCTTGGTGACGCCGGCATCGTTCCTGGATGTCAACGTGGCCGACTCCACAAGCCCAACGAGCCGCTGTTGATCATCTTGCATCTGTCGCCTCCAGACAGTCTGCCGCATCAGTTGGCTCGTGGTAAGGGCCGGAGTCAGGGGGCTTCAGAAAGTTCCATGCCTTCCTTCCAAAATACCCGAAACCTCCCAGTGCCATCACCATCCCGCCACAGCTCTGTATGTATGTAAAATATACTTCGGATGATGGGTTCATGCCGGCGCCCTCCAACAAGATAGTATCCTTGGCTGAGAGATATCAGGGATCCCCGCAGTGTAACCCAGTCTCTCCACCCGAGAAGCTTCAGCGAATACAACCAGGGACGCCAGGTCGGTGAACCATGCCTGTTTCAATTCTAGTTTCATGCACGAGAGGGCCTCGGGCTATGGTTCGCACAAAGCGTTGATTCTCCTCCTTGCGTCGGATTGTGTAGGTGGACCTTTCTCCTCGTCTGACGATGCCAACAGGGCCAGGGCCTGCAAGCAATTCAACGCAATGTCACGATGTTGAGTGGACGAGGAGACCAAGTCCAGCGCCACCTTTTACCTTGGAGAGCCACGGGCCTGCCTCCTCCGCCTCCAGGATAGTACTGCCTTCTGACGTCCATATTTCCAAGACTTCATCCTTGACAGATCAGGTCCTGGGCCTTGCTGAGCTGCAACCCCATAGTCAGATGACGGCGCGTGACGACGTTTGCCTGTGGCGGGCCAGAACTTCTTGAAACCATTCATATTCCATCGTGGTTGGCTCACCCTGTTGTGGAAAGTCTCACTCATCCAGCCCAAAGCATACTCCGTAACCAGTGGCCAGCGTTCGATGCGACGCTATTTCGGCTGCTGGTTTCACTCAATCTCAGCAGGCCGCTGTATTACCAGGTTTAAATTAATTAGGCGAATCGCAAGGGTCGCTCGGGTCGCCAAGGCCACCCTCAACTGCCGCGTCGGTCGTTTTGCCTCGATTGAACGACTTCGAAAATTACCGTGCAACTTCGCATTTTTTTCACCGCCGTGGCAGCCGAAAAGATGCTCCTGTACACAAGGCTTGCTGCCCCCAAAGTCCCCAGAAAGCGATCACGGGCTGGTGAGTCTCACGAGTTGGTTTGAGCTGTGCAGCGGCCTGTCAGTCCGCTCTATGCGCTCGTAAAATTTCGCTGCTAATCGCTGTCCCACACTCGACACAGGTTGCAACTATTGGTGAGCATTCTCCATCCCATGTCTTGACGACTTCGTGGCCAGTCTTCATCGCTAACTCAACGCAGCAAAGACAAGGTATTAATCCACCTTTGCCATGTCGTGTCGTTGGTGCCACTAACAAGATGTACAATAGAAGAAGAAGTGTGATGAACTTCGGCCAACTTGTAGTAGATGTCAGGAGCATAGCGAGGAGTGTCGGTATGAACCAGTCAAGCCGCGTCAGCGCCGCAAGATCGAGGTTGCCAACAAGAAAGTATCAAATGAAGAATCCCCCCTACTTCCTGGGGATTCCAAGAGCTGCGTGTCAGTCCAGACAACGTCAGATCATCAGCTGACGTTGACGGGGACATCAACCTCCCACGAAACAGAGCACCCCGTTCCGTGGGACATCTCTGAGTCCATATCAAAAGACTGTGGACGCGATTCTCCGGGCCCCCTTGGCCATGATTCATTACCTCTGTTGAGTAATGGAACCCAACACTTACCTGAGAGCCTCCTTGTCCATTCAAAGTCCAGTCACAGCCCATCCCTCCCCCTCACAGCGCCTGCAGCCACCCCGTCACCGCTGTTCGAGTTTTGTGCACCTGCATTTGAGGAGTTTTCCAACGACTACCATCATCGAGTCCTTGTGAACCATTTTTGCAATACCCTTTCCCATCTGATAGTTTTGAGAGAAGATGAAGGAAACCCATTCCAGCAACTTGTTCTTCCACTTGCGCACAACAGTCCGGCTGTTAAGAGTGCCATTTACGCCCTTGCCAGCGCCCACTTAGAAGGAAACAGGGCTCAGAAGATGGAGAACGACCAAAAGAGTATTCGATTTCACAATGAAGCCATTCGTAACCTGGCAAATCTCATAGGAAAGGGCAATAATGGAGACAAGAATGAGTTGCTGGCAACCATTATTTTACTAGTATACTACGAGGTGGTGAGTCCGATAAACCTTTTTTTGTCGTTGTTTTGTCATCGATCAACTCACAGTATCATAGCTCGTACAAAGACGGCGTTCAAATCTGGTCGAAGGTCATTTAAAGGGGGCGATGGCAATCATGCGGAATGGACCGAGTAGAAATGACCAGACCAGTTTGTTTTTAGACCGAGTAAGTCCGCCGCAAATCAGAACATGAGGTAAATACCTAACTCGTCCAACCAGGCGTTCCGATTTTACGATGTGATTGCAGCTTTGTCATCTGGTACGGCGCCAGTGTCGGATCATCCAAGCTGTGACAGTTTCACGGGGCTCCTTGAGCAGACCGACTCACAAGGCTCATCATCGCCACCTGTCAGCGTGGACGCGTTGCTCGGCCTCGCCACATCTCTATGGCCAGTCATTCACAGACTATCGGGTCTCCTTGCTCTAAAGAACTGTATGGAAGAATCAGTATCTCGTGGTGACTTCTCGGGGACTGCCGATCTGCGTGCTAGATTCGGCGCGGAATGCGTCGCTGTTGAGTCTTCTCTCGAGGAATGGCAGCCGATGGTACCAGTAGTCTGTGATCCCCAGACTAATCTTGAACAATCAACAGCCAGTTTCGGGGCGAGAATGAGGCAGTTTCAAAGCATTTTCAATACGGCCTTGGCCTACAGGCACTCGGCTCTGGTGTACCTGCATCGAACCATTTATGATTCTCCTAGAGGTGACCCAACGGTGCAGCGCCATACCTCCATCAGCCTCGTGCACTGTGAGGCGACGGTGAGACACGAAGGACCTATGGGTGCACTGCTATGGCCCTTGTTTGTTGCGTCCTGTGAGGCTGTTGAACCAACAGATAGAGATTTGGCCAGCAAAGCTTTTAGGGGCATTGGCCAAAGGCAAGGAATGACAAATATCGACAGGGCTTGGGAGGTGGTGCAAGAAGTCTGGAATCGGGCGGATGAGATCGATGACCACAGCCCAGAGGCGATCATCACTCCAGGACAGGGTAAGAAGGATCTATGGAGAAGAGTGAGCGAGGAAATGGGAATGACCATCGTTTTTGGATAAGAACTCTTTTTTTTTCTTCCTGTAAATATGAGATCAGATGTGAGAGTTGCTGACGGGCTTGATGAGGAGACTTAGGACGGGACTGTGCAAAGGGAAGCGATGCCTATGTTTCCAGGAACAGGTGCCAAAGGCAAGCGATTTCGACTACCCAAATACCAAAGGACAAAGTGCTTTGGAATAATATGAATGAGTGCTTTATCCCGCAATGTCCCTAGGTGACACAATGTCAAGCGGAAACCCTGCAATGACGCAAATTCGTCACTGAACAAAATAGTTAGTATTCTGCCGTGGTCTGACAATAAAACCTGTTCCGTAGTCTACTTCGCCGGCGTGCCGTATCCCTCTGATGGCACTGTATTACAGAATCAACGGACCACGTGTATTATGGTGTGACATGACCTGGCTCCTGTTGCTGGCAAAATTGCACTGCAGTATCGCTAAAACAAGCTCTTCATTTTCCTAGATGCGGCATCCTGTCGGGCATCCTGTCGGGCATCCGCCGCATCATAGTTCTTGGAGCTTTCAGTCGAGACTCCAGTCGGCTAATATGAATACTCGAGAGGCCGGTCTGCGTTGCCGGACTACCTACCCTTGTGAGAGAGGTGATTGCCTCTCACTGTTGGCGGCCTCGCATTGTGAATCGATCATATGCTGACTCTATCATGCAAGCGATGTTGATGCGCAAAGTGAACACAAGGTCTGGTCGACAAACCATAGAATTCCCGTTGGCTGGTAGTGTATGTCGATTACCAGGAATTTAGAGGGTCATACGGAGTATCAAGCTAACTGGACAGGCGAGCATGCCCGCAAAGAATTTGGCAAAGATCCTTACATTGAATGAAGTTGCCTTCGTTTGTAGACAAGTTGTAGACTATTGGGTTTGAAAACGGTGCACCGTCATCCAGGATTTTCTCCTTTTAGTAACACGTTTAAAGCTGCACTCCAGACACACAGACCTTTGAACCCCCTGCTCGCAATATGACTTGATTGCCACAGCCGCCTAGTGAGCGAATGGTAAAGGAGGAGACGGAAAAAGGGTACGTATCTGCGAACTATTAGCCAGGAAATAATGCAGGGTGGGAGAAAGCCACAGTTAGGCCAAGTTACAGGTAAACCTTCTTCACAGCTCGGAGGACTTTACGGAGTATGGCCCGCTGATTTCCGGCCCGAGATGGATGGGTCACTGGGGAAGCCTGGCCATAACCAGGGAGTCGGCATCTTTTCCTGTCGTACAAGACAATGCCGACAAGCCAAGCAAACGTTCCGCCGATGCTGGAGCCCGCACTGCCCCGGTTTTCCTCAGTTTAGGCTCCGTCCTAAAGCCATGAAGAGGCGCAGGATGTTGCAGGGATCGTCGTGATGCATTCCCTACATCAAGTTGCCTTGTTTGGATGGTCCCAGACGGGGTAGATGGTTGATTCTGTATTGTAGTCTTGATAATGAGATGCCATTCACAGGCAACTGAACAGTAGAGGGTCGTCTGGTATCGGAAGACTCGGCATGCTTTAAAGTTTGTAATGGTAGTCGCACATCGGGCGGTCTTGTGCTATTATATGTCGACGTCGTCGAGTCGAGCTGAAAATAAGGATGTGCGGACCAAACGGCACGGTTGGGCGGAGTCGAGTCAACCCAGCCAGCGCCAACCAAAAGTGGCAGCGAGCTTGTCTCAGTCCGATACATGCTTTCGGCTTCATGAATATGTACGTGCATTTCTGCAAGTAGGTATGTATGTACTTGCAGAAAATGCATGTGTCTCGGGACTGTACCAACCGCAACCTTTGGAGAGATGGGTTTTGCTGAGGGGGGATGATTGTGGCCAACTTTAGAAAGCTGATGGCGCAGAAAATGACGAGTCACCTCGAAATATCCGTCCAGAGGTCTTCTGTGCGTCTGCAGCACGGGTACAGTGTACAATTGCAGGGCAATCGAGCTACTTTGTGCATATATTCACGTGTCGTGCGGACAATATGTAGCCCCTTGGTGAGCCGGTAGGTACACGGGACATACGCACTTGGTCGTTTGCAGTCCAGGGCAGGAGCAACCAGACCCGCCCACCACCCACCGCCCACCGCCCACACACCCCTGCCTCCCGCCTGGGCCCGCTTGGGGTTGCACCTTCCCCGGTCTTCTGCCCGTCCTCGCGAGTTGGCTGGGCTCCATGACCCCCAATGTCCAGGAGCGACCCTTGCAACCTCAGAGCCGTGACTGGCACCCGCAGCACATGCGCACTCTGAGCTTCTCTCCAAAGCTGTCAGTCAACGCCATCATTGAACGCCAGCGCCGGCGCCAACGCCAACGTCCACGCCAACGCCTCGGCCAAACAATAATAGCCAACAGCTCTTGCGGCACGCGGGAGCTGAAGACGCCTCTATTGCACATCGGCATCTCTAGGTCCCGTCAAGTCGTCTTGGCCTTTGTAGCTGCAATTTCTGCACGTCTCCGCCTCGGGCTTCTTGTCCGACCAGCTCGACAAAGGCCATCCAACAGTCTTTAACGTAGGCCGCCACAAAACCACCACCTCATCATCCCTCTCCCGTCAGCCGTCAGCCATCAGCCATCCGCCATCTGTCTGTCATCCGGCGTCCTTTGTTCGTCTGCCGTGGTCGTCCTCTGCCCTCTGCCCAGCGCTGAGCACCACGGCACCACCATGTCCGCTGACGTCTCGGTTTAAGCACCCCCTCTTCCGCCCTCTTGCCATTTATGCTTTGCGCTGGCTTCGTCTGAAATTTGTGCGCCGCACCCCTTTGTTCCCTTGGGACCCGTCCTGCGCCAAGTATCGTGAAGCACGACTGGGCCGACCCGCGACGCCCAACCCGAGCATTCCCCGCGAAACAAAGGCAAGCCTCACCTAGTGTCCCTCTCGTCCACGACACCACAACGACAAACACCTTCACACCGCACCTCACCGTCATGGTCATGGTCTAATCAAACCATGACCTCACTGCTCAACAAGACGGATTCCGGTCCTCCGCCGCCTCGCCAGATCCGCTTCGTTAACAACCAAGGCCAACCGCCGTCCAAGCGGCGCAGAATCAACGCCGCGTGAGTCCATCGTCCTCTTTGTCTCAGCCTCTGCGACTCTGCATTGCGTCGCCGGCCTCCCCAAAATGCTGCCTGCCATGTCCTTTCCAACTACCCCTCGTGCGCCTCACCGTTCCTCAAAACACAGGATGGCCTGAATATTGTTCGAGTCCAAACCAAATGGTCAGATCCTCTAACTGGTACTGCAGTTGCTTGACCTGCCGACGACGGAAGACGAGATGCGCCGGTGAGCGACCGGTCTGTTCGACATGCACCAAAAATGGACATCAGTGTCAGGGATATCCAGAAGATAGCCGAAAAGATGTTCCTGTAGAATCGCTTGAAGCTAAGCTTGCTGCTGAAGACGATGACATCCCCTTGGATGACATTCCAACCGAGGACGACAGCAAGAAAACGGTGCGCGAGAAATCCGATGCTATACCCACACCGCCAACCACCAACAGCGTCGTCATCGTCAACGGCCATGAAACCAAGAAACATGGCTCCTTATCCCCATGTCGCAAACCTTTCGTCGCCCGCACTGAACTAGACACCCTTAAGCCTCCCATCTCTCCGACACAACACGCATCACACCCTTCAGCCAATTCCGACGACACCCCAGGCTCACCGACTTTGCGCCGCAATTACAACCATCGAGTGCCATATTTTCGATATTTCGGTCCCACTGCGATTGTGCCCGGATTCAAACAAATGGTCGTATCTGTCCGAGACAGGCGCAGGTCTACAGGAGGATCACAGTCCGCAGCATCGCCATTGTCAAATCCGAGTGGCCTCCGTGGAAGCAGTATTGCCGTGGGTAGTGATGTTGCCGTGGAGGACATGCCGGTTTATGACCCCAGTAGTCACCTACCCGTCCACCCAGTCATCCTGTCTCTGGTCGATACCTTCTTCTCGCACCTGGGCTGCAATTACCCCTTCCTGAAGAAACCCAAGTTTGTACAAATGGTCAAGGAGAAGCGAGTTGAGCCCATACTCGTTGATGCCATATGCGCCATTGGGGCCAGGTTTTGCGACATTTCTCAATTCACTAGCGGGAACGACAAGATGCCTAGGACGGAGAGGGGCCAGGTTTTCGCACAACGAGCCAAACATGCCACTGTAGAAACGTTTCCCTGTCCCTCTGTCGGAGCCGTCCAGGCATTGCTTCTCATGGCTTACGAGGGCTTCGGCGCCAACCAAGACAGCGCGTTATGGATGTATCTCGGCCTTGCCATTCGGATGGCTGTGGATTTAGGCTTGCAGAAGAGGGTCGGCATCCAATATCAAGGCGAGAAAGATCCATGGTACACAAGACACAGAAGCCGGGGAAATGGAGATTCTGAGAGTCCAGAGGATAGGAAGACGAGTGACTCTGATGCCCTAAGCCTTGACGAGCAGAAGGAAGTGGAACAAGAGCGCATCGACACGTTTTGGGCCGTCTTCTTCCTGGACAGAGTCATATCCTCGGGTACGGGTCGTCCAGTCACATTTCGGGACGACGACTTCGAGCTGCCCTTTCCAGCCGCGAGGGTCGACCCTGAAACCGGGTGGCCGGTGCTCTTTCCAGTGCTTTTGGAAATCATCCACTTGTACGGGCGAGTGTCTGACATTCTAAATAACATCCGCGATGTCCGCGATCTCACCGAGGACAAATGGCGCAAACTTGCTACAATGGAACACGAGGTTACCAAAATGTACAAAAGTTGGGATGCCCGGCTGCAGTTCAATGTCAGCAACTTCAAAGCATATTTACAATTTGAGCAAGGGACGACCTTTATACTTTTACATTTTTGGTTTCACGCCCTGTTTATTGTACTTCACCAGCCCACGCTGTTGACACCTTTTGGGGAACTGCGGACTGAGCACCAACTCCTTCCAGACAGTCGCGAGCTGAGCATGAGCAGTGCGAAAACAATTTGCGACATATTGTCATTTGCCGACCTCACAGACCCAATAAGCTTTATTGGCAACCCGTTCACCAGCCAGCCAATTTACATTGCTGCATGCGCTTTTCTCATGGAATCAAGTGCCAATGCGTCTGAAGGCTCGTCGAGAGAAAGTTCCCCCCCAGCGGTGACGAAGCGTCCAGCCACGCAGACAAAGACGTCAAACTCTAAGCACTCCAGGCACTCGCTTCTTGCTTCTGCAGCAAACCAGAATTATCAGCGCTGCTATAACTCATTGCAACAGATGCATGCATATTGGGGAGGCGTTAAATACATTCTCACGGCCCTGGACCAGAAGGCCAAAGGTATCTGGGATTGCGAGACATATACCTCTGAAGAGTACGAAAGCACAAAGATGCCACTTCTTCAGCCTGGAGTTGCTGGTGATTTTGGCCATTTGACCCAGACTTCTCCGAAAGTTGGCGGGCCACCCATTGCTTGGAGCTTGGCTGGCACGGCGAACTCACCTAACTCGAATCTGACTTTGATGTACCAAAACTCAAATGGTCATCCCGTAAGGAATGCTCCTCATCAACACGCTCGGAGCGTTCAACAACGTCAAGCAAGCACGCCCCCAGGAAATATGCTTTACGACCCTATCAGACAAAGTATGCCTGCAGAACCAGGTAGCATGTATCCGCCAGCGGTTCCACCATCAAATCTAGCTGGGCCGACTACTTCGCCTCGCTGGACTCGGGCTAGAAGGCCGTCTACTCTATCTAATGCAGCCGGCCAGAGCCATGTTGCAGGGGCCAGCGACGGTTTCTCCGATTCTGGGGCCGAAGGATCAAAAGTTTACATGCCCTCCGGGTTTACCCCCGTCAGCCAACATTCTGCCAGCTATGAAGGATATACTGCGTCGCCAACGAGCAATTTGGCAGACGGTAACTCCCAAGGCCGCGGCGGGGGCACAGCCAACAATAGTGTTTATTACGCACAGGGCATGCCATATCAATCATCCTGGGCATTCGGAAATGGAAACATGGATGGCATTACATTCGACAGCCAGGATATTGATATTGGTGCCTTAGGCTTACAACAACCAGATCTCATGAGTGGATGGCTCGAGTATATTCCGAGTGATGTCCTCAACCTATTTGAGAACCATGACATTAACAATGGGCAAGGAAATCAGACTGGTCAATAACCAGCAATCCGAGTCTTTTCCCCATACCCAGTTGGCTATGAAGAATTGCGAAAATTGTCGTTTGTTTTAAAGATGTATTGGATGAAACTTGATTATACTTTGAATGGGGTATAGAAACGGCACCTCGATCAGTTTGGCGTGGCGTTTACAGCGTGGGGGCCATTGGGAGTTTTGATTTCTTGATTGTATCACATTGGACTATACATAGTATTTTATGACTTGGGGACTGGCATGGGACAACAGCAACAAAAAGTGAGGAATTGCACTGGGGATTTTTGTGACTTGTGACTTGGGCTTGGGACACGAAATACTGTACGGATACGGGCTTTTGGTTGATTTGTCTTGTATAATGAAGGACAAGTGGAAATTTTGGGCGTAGTAATTATTGCATCACGGCAGCATTGGTGTGCTTCGGCATGCAACATCGCACACAGCATACGGTACATGTGTCAAGGTTCATTACGACGCATTCAGCTTGAAGAAGATCTTTTTTTTTTTCGATACAAAAACTTGTTGGGCTCGGCTGTCTAGAATAAAATATATTTGGAGCTATTTTCTGGCTCAACGCCGAATCTTGTTTTGCAGATATCTAACTAAACTTAACCAAGTCACAAATGCGTCCGTAAACTCCTAAACTTTGTTTCGATTGTGTCTCGTATAGTTTTTTTCCATGTGTATATGTTTGTATCCAGTCGTCACGGGCGTCACTTGTGCTTGGCCATCTGCCTCGCATGCCCTCTATAATGGGCACCGCACAGGGCACCACGCAGGGGTCGTGGCGGGCCTTTGCCAATAGGACACCCTCGCCCATGGCGTCGTACAGGGCCGTGGTTTAGTTTTGGCTGATGGTCGCGGGAGGCTTAAAGGTGACGCGGAAGAAGGTAGGCATGCCGCTGGAGACGCCGCCCTAGATGCCGCCTAAGTTGTTGGTCTTGGTGTGCAGGCGAGACCTGGGGATGCCCGTCTTGTGGGCGGCGGCGTCGAGGGCGGGCGCGGGGATAAAGGGGTCGTTGTCCCTGCTGCCGTTTCTTTCGGCGCCGAGGAAGCTGGAGCCGATCTCGAAGCCCTTGACGGCGGGGATGGAGAGCATGGCGTGGCCGATAAGGGCCTCGAGCTTGTTAAAGGCCGGCTCGCCGAGGCCGGAGGGGGCGTACGTTACCGTGCCGCCGGTGCTGTCGTTTTGGTAGCGCAGCTCGGCGACGCGGGCCTCCATGCGCTTTGAGGCTTCGGCGTCCGGGCACCGCGCCGGCAGGAACTCGTCGACCTTGTCGCGGGTGATTGTGTCGGCTAGGCTGAGGAACGTGGGGTCGGCGCTCATGGCGTCCGAGTCGCCGAAGAGCTTGATGTTGCCAACCGACGTGACAAAGGCGATAATCTCCACGCCGTATATCTCCCTCAGCCACTTCTCTGCTACGGCGCCGGCGACCACGCGGGAGATGGTCTCGCGCGCACTGCTTTAGCCGCCGCCGGAGCTGGGCTTAACGCCGTACTTCTTGAGGTAGGTCCAGTTGGCGTGGCTGGGGCGCGGGTAGAGGTCGATGGACTTGTTTCTATAGTCCTTGGGTCGCTGGTCTTCGTTGGGGACCGTCAGAAGGATCGGGGTGCCGAGGCCAAATTCCGTGCCGGAGTGGATGGTGACTCTGTCCTTTTTATTGCGCGGCGTGGTGATGGCCGATTGGCCTGGTCGCCGGCGGTTTAGCTAAGGCTGGATATCGTCTTCGACGAGAGCAAGGCCCGGTGGGCAGTTGTCGATGATGCAAGAGACGGATTTGCCGCGGGATTCGCCAGCGCTGGAGATGTCGGTGTCAGATGTGGTGGATTGGCGGGACGAGGGGAGGAGAAGGGGCAGATGCGATGCTTACGTGGTAACCCGGAAGTAGTGTCCGAAGGTGGACATGCTGGGCGATTGATGCTGTTGAGGTTTGTCTCGTGGGATGGTGAGGAGAATTGGGGGAAGGAAAAGCGGATGTTTTTTGACTGATATGGGCCGATTTCGGTGGTGACAACTGGCGAAATTCTGGATTTGGCGGGGGAGGGGCAGGACGAAGAGCGACTGGTCAATGAGTCTGGTGCCGTTGGAACGGATAGATCTAGCAAAGCATCCGCAATTGACTTTCACGCTCGGAAAATAATGTGGTAATTAGATCAGATCAAGGAAAAAAGTGTTTCGCGACATACCAGTGGCCTCGTAAATTGAATTTCACGACGGAGTCCCCACGTCCATGACACACATCCTCATGTCAGGGTAAGGATTTATCCATTAGATGTGGGTCCAGGAGGTACGTACCCCCAATACTCTCGGGCAACGCAGGCGAGAGTCAAAAAAGCTCGTGTGGACTCCTTCCCGAGTTCCAAATTGTCGATCTGATCCCTCGCGCTCTTTGTAAAACAAGTCAGCCTGCAGGCCTCAATTCAGTCTGGTCTGGGACGATACGCGGTTCAACTGCCTTGATCCCCTTTCCAGGCAGGCATATCCTGTCTGGTGAACAGCTTGCGGTTGGTAGCTCAAGTCTCGTAATATCTCCTTGACGTGGAACAACATCTCATCGCCTCAATGCGCTCCTTCGCTCAGCACTTCGTCCTCGCAACATCATTGGTGGCATGTCTCGCTGGGGCCCTTCGATGAGGCGGTTCACCTCGGCCCTCAAGACAACATGTCATCAGACACGCCTCTTCTCTGTCGAGGCTGCCTCTCACCACGCCAACAAGACACAAGTCTACATATCTAGGTCCAATGATCCTCTCTTGAACCTCTCCGTCGAGCATAGACTGCTGCAAACAACTCCACCAGAGTCAACTATTTTATTGCTCTACGTTAACTCGCCATGCGTCGTCTTTGGCCGGAACCAGAATCCGTGGCTGGAGGTCAATCTATCGCGACTTGCGCAAATTGTGAACCGCCCAGACGAAATCGGATGGAAAGACTCTGCGGTCAAGCTTGTTAGAAGGCGCTCTGGTGGTGGAACAGTGTTTCACGACCTTGGCAATGTCAATTTCAGCGTCATTTGCCCTCCGCAGGCGTTTGATCGAGATAAACATGCGGAAATGATAGTTCGGGCGCTTAAGTCACTGGGACGACCAACTACGAGCGTTAACAAACGGCACGACATTGTCATGGACGTACAATTAGATGGCAAGCCAGCTCACAGCACATTCAAAATCTCCGGCTCTGCGTACAAGCTGACGCGTTTGCGATCCTTGCACCACGGTACATGTCTTCTTCGCAGTCCCAATCTGTCAAATATCTCCGGGATGCTTCGGTCGCCGGCAGAGCCCTTTGTGAAAGCTAGGGGTGTTGATAGTGTGCGGAGTCCGGTGAGGAATGTGGACTTGGATGTCGAGGTGTTCAAGGACGCGGTTGTCGGAGAGTTTGCCAAAATGTATGGTGACTTTGACGTGCGGACAGAATTCGACAGTCGCGCATCTCAGGATCAAAGGATAGCCAGTGGGTACGAAGAACTGCGATCCAAGGATTGGATATATGGACAAACCCCGCGGTTCACATTTTGCACTCATCCGTTTGAGGAGGATCCTCGCCATCGGCCTGAACTATCATTTGATGTAAGCAGGACAGACACATCTCAAAGCAACTTCTTCAACTGACACCAGGGTAGCATAAAATTCACTTTGAAGCAAGACATGGCATCATTGAACGATTTAGCATTGCCGGGCAGCAAAACTTTGACGAACAGCAGCTTATCAACAGTTCTCTTCATGACATTTCCAACTGGGACACGCAGCTTTTTCAGGCTGGCCTGGGAAGGAAAGATGCCTACGACGTTGGAAGCTGGATGAACCGAATTCTTGGCACCGAATTTACACAAATCTCGTCGCCTGCTGCCATCTAATACAATCAGCAGCCGTTGCTGTCATGCCGGATATTCAATAGAGTCCTTGAACCATAGAGCGTGTAGGATAGGTACATCATTTTCTTTGCAACATAGTACCGCGCACAACATACTTGGCAGCCGTCCTCGTAAATGGCCTAGGAATATGGTCTTCCCTGGCTACGCAGCGCATGAACAGGTACAAAATACTGCGTGGCGTTTAACTGCGACAGTCGATTGGGTAGTCCCCTTTATTTGCTGGTTATGAACGACCAAAGCCTTTTGGGACGTAACAATTTGCCTTTGCAACCAGCCACAATTATCATGGTATGGGTGCGGTGATACCAATGCAGCCACATCAACTACGCAGTCGGGAATTACCAACGCAGCAGTCATACGTCTTTAAAAATCCGGCATATCGGCAAAGCTCACATATACGCGTCCCCAATTATTCTCAGCGTGAATTGTTCAACGTAATTATCATGGAAGCTATCTGCGTCAATCAAAGGTGCCTGGACAGTCCGATCTGCATATACGACGTACCATTCCGAATAGAGTAGGAGATGAAGAAGGGCGCAAAATAGTCAGGGGCAGTCATCACCGTCAAGTACGTTGAAAGCTGAGTCGTGCCGCAAATTCCTCGTGCAGAGCCAACCTAATTACAAGTTCTAGAATACGGCTCCGGTATCAAACACTGTTTGCATTGTCCATGAAGAGGTCCAAAGGTATTATCTCTCTCCGCTACCGATACAGAAGATGTCAGACTCAATGATACAAGAGCAAATCAACATCTCGGCATGTCTAAGCCCGAACCATGGAAGAAGCCACCAGAAGAACGAGAACCTTGGGCCTTGTGTGCTGGTCCCGGGACGTCACCGCGAGGCAAGGATCCATCTCATTTACAATTCCGTTTCCTTGCTGCCGGCCTCGGACGAAAATTGGGTAATGAAAATAGAAGAGGATATCTGTGTCGAGTACATGCGTTCCCCGCATGGACATTTAGGGCCCAAGATGGTTAGTTCCATGCGTTTTCATCGGACTATGTATGTAGTTCATGTTGGGGAATTTGGACGACACCCCACTCAATCTATAATCTATTATCGCCAGGGTATTTGCTCACCTTCCACATCGAGCAGGCTCATGACGGTGGTATCGGAGACCATTGCTGCAGCACAAATCGGACTAAATATGTAGACGCGGTTAGGTAACTGGCAGGGGTCTGAACTATCCTCTTTGTCAGCTTTGTCCCTCGCGGTATTGCTAAGATAACAATGGTCTGAACATTCGGCTGTACGCGACGTCGCCTGTATGTGGCTTCCCTGCCGTCCTTGGCTGCAATGTATATATCTGCCTTTGCCGACGCTGCCGTGGAAGGGGGAGTGCTATTTCAACCTCTTCATATTGTTGTTTTATTCAGTCTTTGTCGCAACTGCCGTGATCCGCTTCAACCCAGGTTGTAATGGTGAAGCTCGAAATCTTCACGTCGCTTCTCGCGGCCGCTGCGACAGCTCTGGCCGCATCAGCTCGAGTCCCTGGAGGATATATCGTGGAACTTCAAGACGGTCATGTAAGTAGCTCTCCTACCGTGTTCTTTATTTATTGCAGAAAAAGGTATTGTGGTCTGACCTAGGCTCAGGACGCCTCAGCTGTGCTCGGAGCTCTGAACGACGAAGCCACCACTCGCATGAAGCTTGACTACAAGCTTTTCAAGGGTGTATCTATCCAGCTGCACGATATTCAAAATGCCGAGAAAAAGGCAGAAAAGATTGCTCAAATGCCAGCGGTCAAGAACGTCTGGCCAATTGACCTCTTTGGCGTGCCCGAGTCCAATGTTCGCGTAGTTGGAATACCAGAAACCGGCAAGATCTCCAGCCGAGATGGTATAAACGCCGACACCTTCTCGCCTCACGTCATGACTCAGGTGGACAAACTTAGAGCCAAGGGGGTCACGGGAAAAGGCATAAAAGTAGCCATTATTGATACTGGCATCGACTACACGCATCCTGCCCTGGGCAACAATTGCTTTGGCAAGGGCTGTCTCGTGTCATTTGGCACCGATCTTGTTGGCGACGCCTACACTGGATACAACACCCCGGTGCCGGACAACGACCCCATGGACTGCAACGGACACGGATCACACGTTGCCGGTATTGTCGCTGCTCAGCCAAATCCCCATGGGTTTACTGGCGCGGCCCCCAATGTCACCCTTGGCGCCTATCGTGTATTTGGATGTGACGGCCTGGCTGGCACTGACATTCTTATTTCCGCCTTTAATAAAGCTTTTGAGGATGGTGCTCAGATTATTAGCGCATCTATCGTCGGAGCCCGCGGCTGGACTGAAGAGCCCTGGGCCGTCGCCGTTTCTCGGATTGTTGAACAAGGCGTCCCCTGCGCCATCTCGGCCGGCAACGATGGCGATCATGGACTCTTCTACATTAGTACTGCTGCCAACGGCAAGGGAGTTACCGCCGTCGCGTCTTACGACAACATTCTCACGCCCTCTGTGCACTTTCATGCCGGCTACAGCGTCGATGGCGGCAAAGCGACAGACTTCCTCTATGTTCCCGGAACGCCGGCCCTTCAAGGTGTTTCAATGCCGCTCTATGCCACCAGTCTTGATAGCACCATCGCCAATGACGCGTGCACTACTCTGCCGGATACCACGCCTGATCTGAGCAAGTACATCGTTCTTGTCCGTCGTGGTACCTGTCTCTTTGCAGACAAGGCTGTCAACCTAGCCGCCAAAGGAGCCAAGTACATGATTGTTTATAACAACGTTGCCGGCGACTTTGCCCCCACGCTCGGCGACTCTGCGTCTCTCATGAACGGCTCTGGCATGGTCACCCCTGAAACTGGTGCTTCGTGGGTGAATAGCCTCAAGGCCGGGTCCAAAGTCAACGTCGACCTTGTCAGCTTTTCCAAGTCCCAGTCTGTTACAAGCGAGGTTGGCAACAATATCACCGGCGGCGCAATCAGCCTCTTTTCCTCCTGGGGTCCGACTTGGGAAATGGACTTTAAACCGCAAATCGGCGCCCCTGGAGGCAATGTCCTATCGACATACCCTGTTGCCAAGGGCAGCTATGCCGTCATGTCTGGTACCTCCATGTCCTGCCCTATCACGGCTGCCATTATTGCCCTAGTTTCAGAAGTCAGAGGCACGCGCGATCCTCAGCTCATAAACAACCTTCTCTCTGCTACCGCCAATCCTCAGCTATTCAATGACGGCAAGCAGTTCTACAGCAGACTTGCCCCGGCTGCCCAACAAGGCGGCGGCATGGTCCAAGCCTACGACGCCGCGTACACGACATCCCTACTATCGCCCTCTAGTCTTTCTTTCAATGACACCGACTATCGGGTTCGCGAGCTTAATCTCACCATCACCAATACCAGCAAGGACTCGGCAACCTATCGACTCGGCCAAGTCTCATCCCTGACCATGTACACTCTACAAAAAGGCTCCGTGTACCCAATGGCCTTCCCAAACGAGGCAGCAGGCTCCTACGCCAGTCTTGCATTCTCGCAGGACAGCGTGACCGTCGCCCCCGGCGAGCAAGCAGTAGTGGACGTCGTGGCCACACCACCCGGCGGCCTTGACGGCGCCCGTCTCGCCCTCTGGTCCGGCTACATCACCGTCAACGGGACCGACGGCTCATCCCTGTCGATGCCGTACCAGGGCCTCAGCGGCTCCCTGCGCAACTCGACAGTGCTTGCCTCGGACCAGTCCTGGATCTTCCGCTCCAACGACTCCAAGACTTACGTCAAGGCGCCCGACAACACCACGTTCCTGCTTCCTGCTGCCGGGAACGCCAGCGCAGACGACGTCCTTCCAGCAGTCTACGTCGGCCTCGCGCTCGGGTCGTCTCAGGTGAAAATCGACGTGGTGCCCATGACCACGTGTCCGCCTAAAAACCTCACCACCGCAACCATGGGCATTAAGACCATCGGCCAGCCCTACGAGTTCCCTAGCTTTTGGAACCCGAGGGGAATCAGCTGGTGGTCTTGGGACGGAAAGCTCGACTCGGGCAGGTACGCGCCTGCAGGGAAGTATCAGTTTGTAACTAGGGCGCTGAGGATCTACGGCGACGAGAGCAAGATGCAGGACTGGGATGTGGCCAGGACGCAGTCGTTTTATATCAAGTATCGCAACTAACGGGCCACGGTACATGTTGGAACACGATGTAGGTAGATGTCACCAAGAGAGCAGTAGACAAGACAAACCCTAGCGCCCGTGTACCGTTGCAAATTGATCAATTTCTCTTTCCTCCCCTTGGAAAAGACGTGTTGGGCGCACGGCCCGGGCCCGTCCGCACGTCTAGATGCCATGTTGGACACCAGTGTCACTTGGCAGATACATATAAAATAGCAATGGCCGCCCAGCGCACCTTCAAGAATCAAGACATGCGGGGTAGATATAGAATTGTCCAAGTGAAGGACCTCAGAGCGGGAGCAACGTAGGATAACCAAACTGAAATTTCATCAAGTTGATCGTCTCGGATCATGGACATGCGTACATTCCCTTCAGCATTGCAGCGAGCGCATGGAGTCGATGAGTCGATGAGTCGATTACCAGTCCCAACAGGGTAGGGAGATTATAGCTTTCTGACGTCGCACAAGTCACATACCTGGCCGGGATTGGGAATTGCCGGATCAACGACAAACCACTTCATTCCTCGCCGTTTCCTTCTCAGTTTGCTGCTTCGCCTACTACATTCCGACTTATCCGACAACATGGCGGCTTTGCGGCCGTTGGACATGGTAGTCGGGCTGCTGGTCCTGCTTCAGTGCCCGATGAGAAGCCACCCGGACGATACCGCGGGCTCAGGGAATCAGTCTATTCACAAGTGAACTTGGTATACATGTCAACAACCTGCTGCTGGAGGAGGAGAGGGTGCCGGGGCTGTCGGGTGCAGTTGTCGACGGCGGCGAGGAGTACGCCCAGGCGAGTGACGATGAAATGCCATGGCAACAACATTCACAATGACCGGTTCACGTTGACATGACAGAAGGGTTATGGATTTGCCGTCCTCCCAGATACCCCAGCAAGTCCGGAGACCCTATGGTACGGAGGCTCGACAACCAAGGCCTTTGTCGACGCGGCTCTGGCTCAGCTGATACTGAACGGGTCACATTCTGTCCCCAACGGCTGCTGGAGCGCGCCCATCGCCTCCATTATCCGCGACGACTTCGTCCTGCAGGACGAGGAGGCGACCAACCACTTGACTCTGGAAGACGCCGCAAGCCATCGCACAGGTATGCCTCGCCACGACATGGCGTGGGCTCGTCACAGGGATGAAAAGAGTGCCGAATCGGGACCTTGTTCGAAACCTTTGCAATCTGCCCTTGACGGCTCCCCCGCGGGTCATTTTCCAGTAGTACTGCAATCTCATGTATATCACGCTGTCGCATGTCGTTGAAGCCGTCACCGGTAGGGGGCTGAAAGACGTCCTACGCGAAGCCGTCTAGGCCCCTCTGGGCAAGGAGTCAACCTACTTGGAACTACGGGGAGCCAGGGACGCCGGCGAGAAGCTTGCCCAAGGCTACCTGTAGAATCTAAAGGCGAAGTAATACATGGCAGTCTTTGACTCGATCCAGGAATCAAGCGGCGCAGGCCGCATCGTCCCCAACGCGCTGGACTATGCGAAGTGGCTCAAATGCCTGTTGCACTAAACCGGGCCGTTTTCCAACCTCAACCACAGGGAGATTCGAACACCCCGTATGATTTACAAGCACCGGCAGCCGGGTATGACGTGACGCTCTACGGCCTCGGCTGGTCACGCACCGTGTTCCAAGGCCATGTCGTGTATTCGCACATCGGAGCGACAGGCGCCTTTGGCACATTCGTCTTCTGGCTCCCAGATCTCCGGTATGCCACTGCCATATTTGGAAATACCGTCGCCACTTTGAACTCGGTCGAGACGCTCCTCTCATGGAGGCTAATCGAAGACAGGCTCGAGGTTCCCAAGTACCGCCGCATCGACGTATCAGGCCAGTAAGTCATGGTGTATTCCAAATGGCCTGGTAACTTACCGAGCCACCAGACTGAGAAAGGAGCGCCACGACCTCCGGGACAAAATCGTCAGCGCTTTTGACGTGCTATACCCCGAGAGACGGTCGCCCAGAATCCCGCCAACCCAAAATACCACCCATCTCGCCGGCACAAACTTGGACCCGGGCTACGGAACCATACAGCTCAAGGAGACAACAGACCCTGAGGACGCGGCGTCCACGGTCCTCGTCGGCAACCGCAGCGGCATCATCATCGGCTTTGATATGCTCCTGCGGCATGTCTCGGGAGGCTCCTGAGTCCTCTATCTCAGTTCCGCAGAGGTGCCTCTGGAAATGGGCGCCGCCCTCGCCGCCGAGCTCAAGTTTGGCAGCGACGCAAACGTCTCTGCCCTCAAGATCATCTGGGACCAGGCCAAGCCGGGTCTGCGCGAGGTCAATGTCCTCTTCAACAAGAATAGCGCACGGCCAGGAACCAAGTATCCTACTACACGGCACGATCGACGTGTAGACACCAGAAAACCCCGTCAAGCACCAATCATAAACCGTTGCGCCATCTCACGGCGCACGTCGCCATTTCAATGTATTTCGATATCCGCGGCCTCCTCACATGTCCGCCTCGACAAGACAATCACAGTTCAATAACGGAAGCCACGGACAAACCTTCACCCCCCCACCGCCATTATCTGTTTCCATAATATGCCCTGGACTCGGCTATAGCACCGTCGTCTCCCTAAAACCTATGGAGAGTCTGGACATATTGGCGGGAAGACGACAACCAAGTCCAGGGCACAGATGAATCGGCACAGGACAACACGAGCCGGGGAAGTTCGCCCAACAAACCCCCAACTCACCAACAGCATCTCCCCAAACAAAAACAGCCCAATTCACCGGTTCGACCGCCCCTGATTGGCGGCGGTTCTAAAATCCCCCATTGGCCCATGTCCCTCGCACCATCTGGCCGAGAAGAAGAGCAGAACAAGACATGAAGGCTTCAAGCTTCACCCACACTAGACGATCAGCAGACCACACGGCGGTGGATCCCGCTGCGACGCTCGCCAGAACCCGACCATCCACCACGGGACGCGTCGTGGTGCCCGGGCAGGCGCCGGGCCTGGCATGTGTGGGATGGGGGAAAACCTGGATGCTGGGGTAATTTGCTTGCCACGACGATGCCGACTGGCCATGTATAAGAGTTTTGTGATATAGGTGTCGGGTGATTTCCTTTGGTGGCAAAACATGTGCATTGCGCTACTCGGTACTACGCAGCGAGGTTGAGGAGGCTCGGTTTGGCCCAGTAGCCGTCTGTACTACTACCAGTTGACCATTTTCACCATGTTCCCAGGGCGGATAGCACGGCCTTGGGTGGCGGCGTGGGTGATTTGAAATAGAATACTGGTGCTTGTGACTTGGCTACCCGGTCGCCCGCCTTCAATTCTGCAAGTTTGGATGCGGACATGGCGTGTATTCAAAGCCAACGCCAGTCACGGCGTCACAAGGCAGTACTTCTCTGTGAGCGAGCGAGCACCGTGTTTCGCCTTGGCAGGCAGAGCATTTGCGTTGAAGGAACAGCCATTTCCAAACATGAGGGTATACTGCTTTCTTTGCCCGCAAGTGACGCAGTGCGTGACGCTACATCCCGATTGCCGAGCGCACCCGTCGATCCGCAGCGCTTTCTCCACAAATGAAACAGGCCGCTACGAACTGCTCCGTTGCTACCTGGGTGTTCAACCAACATGTTGGAATGCGGCATCCAGTCACCGGCGGTCCTGAAGCGTGGCTGGAGTATTAGACTCGGTCGTTGCGCCACTGACGGGTGAGGACCGCCTCGGCCGCACCGAACCAACCGCTGGAGCATCTCCTCCGGGTACCTGGGAGGGAGCTTGTGCGAACGACGCCAGCCAGATGAATCCAGGAATGGAAGATAGGGCAGTTGAAGCAGACGTAACCTGCTGTGTGGTTGTGATGGAGACGTGCGATGTTTGAAAAATTCGTCTAAGCCGAGTCTGGGCCTGCATTTGCCGGGCAGCAGTCCCGCGTGGCAGTGGAGCCAAAGATTGATTATTGACAACTCGTCTGTGCGGGAAAGGTGGCACAGATGATAAATAATTTCAAATAAAGGCGGTTGAAGGACGGCCTGTTGACGGCAAAGACAGGTCGTTTTTTTTCATTTATCCTGGTCAATCAAGCCGCGCCAGGCGCTTTCCTGTCATGCAGTCAGCTTTTAAAGACGCCATCGCCCATCGCCATCTCATTCTGTAATGTACATAAGCTGATACTGACTGGCGTATTCCGTACGTACCCAAGATACATTCGTCTCCGTTAAGTCGTAAAGTCGGATGGTTTACACTAGGCGGGCACATGGTTCAAACCCATGCCGCGCTCCAAGTCTGAAAAATGCATTGGTTTGCACTGGCTTGTGACTACGGGCCACCCCGGACAGTTCGACCGGGATCCTTCAAGGTGTGCGAATGTGACGAATCACAAATGCACCACTTCCAGTTGCCTAACATGCCGCACTAATACCAAGGCTGGCAGAGCCAAGGGCAAGCAGACCAAGGTGAGCAAGGGGACTGGGCACCAGAGTTGTTTGCACTTGCTGCCACGACACGTCGTACATACATACCATGCAGCGTCTTCAAACGGCATAAGCAGAAATATCGGGAAACGTACCGAGGACGTACCTGGGAAGACGATACAGGCACAGTGCGTCAGATACATTCCGTTTCTTCAGTCCCTCCTCCAAAATGGAGAGCCAACATTAATCCACAGACGAAACACAGGACACTGCGCCTCACCGTGTCTGTGCAGGATTCTTGCCATGCGAGCTTCTCTCCTAAACCTTGTAAAAACATGTGAGGCTGCTCCTTGGCCTAACCGACCCGTCGTCAATAGGCCAAAACCTAATGATAATCTGAAATTGTCAACATCCTTCCATTCTTGAAACTTTGATTTTTTTTTTGTCCACCTACAATAGAGGAAGTGAGCCGCACCATCCAAAGGTTGTCCGCGCCGGGGGAAAAAATAGCAAGGGAAGACGGTGACCATTACAACACATCGACGTCTTTGTAAAACGCACGATGTGACGCCCACTCAACATATCCAAGGGCAATGGCAAAGCCGCAAACCGTTCGTGCGGACCATAGTGGCTACGTACCGCCAGAGAAAGACCCTGGGGTCTGAGACCCTGTGGCCCTGGGCGGAGCGGGACGAGCGGCTCAAGCCTTGGTTCCTTTCTCCCGTCGTTAGTCAACCACGCATGAATGATGAGTTTATGAATGGAGCCAGGAGCAACTTCAGACTCCTCCTCCGCATTCATCCATTACCCACAAGCGCGCCAGCCGTCACGATGCTCGAGTGGACAACCTGTAACATGCCCATCGAGGACCTGCGTGGGGGAGTTGGAGGCTAGACCAGACGTCGGCTCTTCATGGATGCTTCGAAATGCTCAAAAACGCAACCCTGACAGGCTGTTCCACTCGCATCTGGGCTGACCACCTCTCCTGTACGCTACATCTGAAAACGCCTCCTCCATCCGTCCTCCAGCAGCACCAAGGCTTCTTGTACGTGGACAATGACGGAGTGGCCAAGGTGCTACGAGGCATTTAAAAACCATCCATCTCATACCGAGTACATGCCAGCGTTGGAGCATCCAACACGGCGCACATGCCAACCAATTCATTATGCAGGCCAGCGCAGAACTTATTTGAATGAAATATTTCCCGACCCAAGCCAGGCGCACCGAGCAGGCATGGTGTAGTGGCCCATCGTTCGACAGTAGAACTAAGGCAGTCGCCCGAACAACCTTATTGCTGTGTCGTAGCATGTTGGTCTGTATTGTACTCCGTAGTTTAATGCAACGTCCGGCGCAGCAATAAAAGCGGGAGACCCGCTGCCGGGCCAGTAATATTACTACCACGAAAGCCGATCTACTCGGTAAATTGTCTCGGATCGCGGGGGCCCTGGGGATTGACGGTTCATTTATCTGCAATGGTACAGGCAAGCATTGGAAACCGCTTCTGATGCATCATTTTGACCGCTGCACGTTTGATATTGTATCACATGCAGCAAGCGGTTGTTGAGCCACTGATTGTCGGCAGAACGGCCATGGAGATGACGTGGCGAGCGCAAAAGTCGACCTTTATCTTGTTTTTGCTATTTCCGGCACGACCATGAACGATAGGAGTCTTCCTTGAACCCTGAGGCTCTGGCATGACGTGGGCGCATTACCTGTGTTATGGTACGTAGTCGCATTCGACCATGGCAAGGAAAAAAAAATGCATGTCGGCCTGACAAAGGCGACGACCTCCGACAAGAGCGGATTGGTACAGTAAACATGGGGCACCGCAAAACAGTGCAAGTGTCCAGAAGAATACCAATATACTGCAATTGCAATGGAGGTGTCTGGAAGCAGTAGAGCCGAATGCGCGCCGTCCCTCACCTCCATGGTTAGAATGGGGAACCGTTCCCGAACCCAAGCCTACTTGGGCCATGATGATAAGCTAGCATGCCGGTCTATGCCGAGAGAAGATGGGATCCAAGGAACCTGAATCCAAGAACCTTGGCATTAGAGATCGTGAGTCTGACATCTGGCGGACGGGCTGGGCGAGGCGGTGGCGCCCATGCCACCCAAGAGCTGGGGTGCGCACCGCTACCTTGGTAGTTGGCTCCCCAAGCTTTGCAAGTCCAAGAGTAGTAGTAACTCCGTCCTTTGCAAGTTGCAAGAGGGCCCGAGCCAATGGGAAGGCCGATGCTCCGTGTCTGTAAATTAGGCTCTACAACGGCACTCCCTTGGTCAAGTGGCTAAGCCATGACTATTGTGAATCTCGCTTTGCCACTTGCACTTGTGGCAAACGCCCGAAGACTACCATCTCAATACTCGGCGTCCCACCCTCAGTGAGATCAGGCAAAGGCAATGTCTTCTTGCATATAATCGCTTCGGAACTAAATTGAAAAGACGTGACGATACGGCGTTGTTCCTGCAGGCAGATGCAATAATAACCCTGTCCCGTCCAGAAGAAAGTCTCGGCCTAGGCAGTCCACAGTCGGTCTGCATCTATCGTCTCCCGCTATGTGTCGATTGAAGTGTGTGCTCTGTACTCGGTATGGGATCCAACAATCCGGCGACGCGGGACAAAAGTGATGCTGGGAATGCTGCCAGAAATACCAATGAATGGTGTGCGCTATTGCCAATTGTGGCAGACGATGCGTCTGGAAAAGGCAGCAATCTCTCCAACTCAGCTCGCACTGTGGCAACCACCTCACTTTTCGAATAAGAAGGGACATTGGCCGTACCGTATGGAGCACCGGGGCTAATATTTTGCTGGGAGAAACGGTGGAAGCTGGAGAGTATAGATCCAATGCGGGAGTTGTGCATGTGCATGGGAGCTTCTCCATCTTCTCCATGCTGGCAGTCCCCAGCCAGGTGCTTTGTAAGAGTGCTTGCGACCCGATATCCAACCAGTCCCAAGTCGAATGGGGACAGAGATGCACCTGATTCACCCCTTCGTCCTGTTCCTCATGACGAGCCCGGTGCAACTCTGAGCTACAAGTGCGAAGCGAAATAGCAAGGCGGAATGCAATCGAGATTGAATGAACAGCCAGAGTTCCATGATGTGCCACGGGTCTGCCCGGACGGCACTCCGTATTGAAGCCGACAACTTTCTGTGCCACTGCTGGTGCTGGTGTTGTTGCCTGTGCTTGTGCTTGTACGTCTGCTTAGGGCGAAGATGATGGAATGGGTGTCATTTACCTCTGAGGGCATGTGAAGATGTTGAGATGATTGGCATGCTTGCCATCAGATAAAGTTTCACCAGGTCGGGATGGGCATTTGAGCAGCTGAACAGTGGAAAGTCGAAAACGCCTCCCTCAGGAATTGAGATAGTTTGGGGCGGCGTTGAGACGGTCTTGGGTCCGCACCCAAAGTTATTGGGTGATTGGCTCCTTCCCTTCCAGTGGTTGGTTATCGCTAACGCGGCAGGAACCATTCATGTTTCCACAAATAGCTGGGACGCAGCCAAGCACAGGGTACGTACATGCTATTGCACATCAGTGATTCAAGTACCAGGATCCGGGTCCCAGGAAAAAAAAAATTGGTCGAATAGAGTGACCAACAACTTGTACGGAGTAAAACAATCAAATATGGCTCATTGGGGTTTTATCTGGATTTTTCAAAGGTCCGGTCCTCGATTGAAGCGCTACAACCCAGGGACGGGAATCGATGACTGCATCGTCTTTTCACCACTCGCTTCCTGGTCTGCCGATTACAAGAAGGAGGCTCGCAGTCCAATGGTTGGCCAACGGCGCTGCTTATCACTGTTGCTCTTTCAGAGCACATGTCTGGTCAGATTTGCGGCATGGCGCTCGCCGCCCAACTCACCAAACCCGCCCATCCGTTAGACAACCCGCCAGATTAGATTGACTTTGGGTTGGGCAGCTTTGGCAGTTTGGCGACTCCCCACGGCCCATGGAGAACCACTGCGGGTGGTGATACGGCAGCTTCGGCGCTGAAAGTTTGTTGCGACTCCCTATGTGCTCGCTGCCGATCAAACCACTTCTCGACTCCAACTCGGACTTGCAAGAATTCAGGCAAATCTCTCCTTGCAAGTGAGATGCAGGTTGTGCGGCGGCGGCCAGCCACAGGTGAAGCCACCGAAGGGGCCTGCGATGTCGCACAAGAGGACCAATGGCGATGAGGCCGCTGATAAGCTCCTTGGCATGCGACAGACCGGCGAGTTTGGTGAGAACTGCCCAATCCCAAGACGCGTCGACACTCAACCCAATGTATGTAGTATAATACTCTCGGTACTTCGCACCCACGACATCACAGCCCGGGCGACGGACCACCTAGCACAGTGAAATCAAGGCCAAGCGGCGGCTTGGGTGACTGACGGGGAGAGGAAGTCGAATTACTTGGATAGTTGGCTACTTTGCTCCGAGAAGTTGGAGGAAGCGCTTGAAGACTTGGCCCATGCCATCCATGCCATCCATGCCGTCCCATGCTGCAGCAGCTGCACCTTTCTGTTCTACGAAAGACCCCTTGTCAGCCGGCCCAAGCGGTACCAAGTCCCACGGACACCCACTTGTTATCGCGCGACGGCGTTTCCACCGGATACGTGAATTGGGTAGATGAGGCATGCTGGGTATTATCGCAAGCATTTGGGACAGGAGGAAACGAGAAGGCCGGAGGACGCAGGGTAGGAGGCAAAGATCGAGGGTTGGTCTGCGAGCGGTGGCGTCATGGTACGGAGTAATCTGTTCCCCAGGATGAGCTGAGCTGGGCACAAAGTTTAGTTGGCCGTAGTCCGTACTCGAGGAAGCAGCACTGTCGAGACTGCAATCATGGAGGGCCAGAGTCGATGGTTCGATCGTCTCCGTGCTCGGTACTCCGTCGTGGGCATGGCGCAGTGCAAGACAGACAAGCCGGCGACGTCGGCGCACAGTGCCATCAGCAGCTGCACGACCAGTGGTCTTGGCGTCGCACTACCGCGTTATCAGCGCCACGGACAAGCTGAGTGGCCGGGAGGGCTGGTATCTGCGCGTGTGGTGACGCATGTAGCCAGGGCGCTGCACCGTGCGATCTGGCCAGTGCTGACGGTCGTCTGCCGCCGCCATTGAACCTTGGGACCCGGAAGCCTTGGCCCGGTCCAACCCCGTCCGTCCCATGTCATGGTCGCCGACGAAGGAGAGTTTTGGGAGACCACGCCAAATATTAGCGAGTCCTTGGAAAAAAAAGAGGCCAGCCCAAGCCTCCAGCCCCTGTCGAGTTGCGTGCCAGAGGGCGGTACCTGCACTGTGCTGCAAGTGACGGCACTTGTACACCCGCCGTTGACTGCTCACGTTCAGTCCATGTGCTCATCATGTCTAATCGAGCTGCGCATAATAACATTGTGGTCTCACCAGGTTGCTGCTCTGTATGGAGGAAACAAGTGAGTGACATTGGCACTTGAAGAGACGTGGACGCCTGGGTATCTAGGCACTCTGGCGCACATGGACAAGCAATACAATCAAGAGTCTACGTTGGCGCAAGTATCGGGTACCTCGACGCCTCTGTCCTCGATCGCTCCTGCCACCCAGTCTGATACCTTGTGCTTGCTAAACTTGCTGCTAGTACTCCGTAACTTGCGCACACCTGCAGCACCAAGACGTAGTAGTGGGGGTGGCCCTCTTTCCCTCCCCCCCCTCCTCCCCCGGCCAGGTCAATCATTTCCTTCTTGACCAGCCCGCATCCACCACTTACCCATCGCAATCCAAGACAAACCTCTGCTTCGTACCAAGTTGCTCGACTGTACGAGACTCTACTCCGTGCTTGCATCCCACTCATCTTCATCACTTTTTCTCTTAATACCTGTAACACCTCGCCGCCGCCGTCGCCGCCATTCACCACTCTCGTGGGCCTCGCAACCTCGCAGCCTCTCTGGCACGCCTCTGCCTCACACCGCTCTGCTCCAAGCCGCCGCTGCGACCTCGCCCTGCCTTTGCTGTATGCCTTGATCGACTCGACCGACGACGCATCTCACGGTCATGCGGCGATAGGGTTCTGGTCGGCGCTCACACCCAGCCTCCTTGGGCCAGCTTGCCCACAAGCATGTCGAATCGAGCGACGACCATCTTGTAAATGGATTGCACGATGGACTCATCTCACAGACCACAACAACAATCATCACAACCCCCGCTGGAGCCGACTGCGCTGCAGCCTCTGCACACTCATCTCCCGCAGTCGACATCTTTGCCGCTTCGTACCGCCAGCAGCACGCCTGTATCCTCCCCCGGCCTCTTCAGCCCGTCTGCCTCGCGACACAACCTCGCTAACCTTCCCTACACTTCCGTCTCCGAATGTAATACGCCGGCGCCAATTGGAAGCAGCCCGTTTCTTCACCCGTTGCAGACTCATCGAGTTAGAGAGTAAGTCGACTACCGCCCTCCATCGCCATCATTATCCTCCTCTCGCCCCCCTCTCCACGCCGCCGTCCGTGCTGTCTCCCAAAAACGAAATGTTTCAGCACAAGAGGATGCGGCAGATGTCGGCCATTCTCTTGCTCTTGTTACCTGCTCCCTCTTGCAAACCATTGTGTGAATGCCCGTTTTTCTAACCAACACCACTCTTCACAGAACCCACAAAGCCCTGATCGACTCTGATAACATCACCGGCCGCAAGTCCATCAACCAGTATGAGGTCATTGAGGAGATTGGTCGTGGAATGCACGGCAAGGTCAAGCTTGCTCGAAACCTCGAAACTTCTGATAATGTCGCCATCAAAATCATTCCTCGATTCTCAAAGAAACGACGACTGGGTAAAGTGATGGCCCTGTCGCCACAAGACAAGACCAAAAAGGAGATTGCCATTCTCAAGAAAATCCGTCATCCCAACGTCGTCGCCTTGCTCGAAGTCATCGACGACCCTGAACTAAAGAAGATCTACATGGTACTCGAGCATGTTGAACTCGGTGAGATTGTCTGGCGAAAGAAGGGTTTACCGCACATCTGCCAGTATGAGCGACGCAGAGTCGAACGAGAAATGGGCGGCCCTGCGCCCTCCGCCGAGGAGGAGCGATACAATCAACATCTCGAACGCCGACAAGCCATCAAAGAATTAAAGCGGGCCAAGATGGCCCAGACCTTCGCCGGTCCCTCTGACTACTGGAGCGTCGAGCATGGTGCAGCCGACGAGGGGAGCAGTGTAGGGCACTGGTCTCGCATTTCCTCCCACGAAGACTTTGCCCTCACTGACGGGCCCTCATCGCCCTCGGGCTCGCGGCGCTCCTCTGTGGCCCCCTCGAGGTCAATGTCAATTGCCTCAACCGGATTGATGCCTTCTGAACTCGCCGAGGACATTTCGTGGGTGGACGACATGGAGACACCCGGCCCTCTTCACTCAGCTCCGGGCTCTACTACGGCTCTCGACGGCACCATGCATGGAGCGTACACCGAGGATGCTCCTCGAAGGCAATTCCGAGAGCGATCTCCCAGCATGGCCGATTCCATCATTTCTCACATGTCTTCTGTTGACTATAACCCCTACGCACACGATCCCTTTGCCGAAGACTATTCTTTTGTCCCCTGCTTCACGTTTGATCAGGCTAGGTCTACATTCCGTGATACAGTTCTGGGTTTGGAGTACCTCCACTACCAGGGCGTCGTTCATCGAGACATCAAACCAGCCAACCTCCTTTGGACCAAGGACCACCGCGTCAAGATTTCCGACTTTGGTGTTTCCTACTTTGGGCGACCCATCCGCGACGGTGAACCCGACGATACCGTATCCGAGTCTGAAGCTAAGGACTTTGACGACGACCTGGAACTGGCCAAGACTGTCGGCACTCCCGCCTTCTTCGCCCCTGAGCTCTGCTATACGGACGTTGACAGTAAACATCAGCCCAAAGTCTCGGAGCAAATCGATGTATGGTCACTTGGTGTGACGTTGTACTGTCTCATCTTCGC
The DNA here is from genome assembly GCA_000814955.1 of Metarhizium guizhouense ARSEF 977. Lineage (NCBI taxonomy): Eukaryota > Fungi > Ascomycota > Sordariomycetes > Hypocreales > Clavicipitaceae > Metarhizium > Metarhizium guizhouense. Next base: position 74,100 of record AZNH01000057.1, on the reverse strand, counting down.
TCGTATTCCGTTCCTGGCTGAGGATGAATTCCAAATGTTCCGAAAGATTGCAACCGAAGACGTACACATCCCCCGTCGCCGCTTAAAGCCCGTTGATCCTTCAACCTCTCCGGCAGAGCACTCTCTTTATAAAAGACAGAATGCACATCCATACCGGGATGATAATGATCTAGAGTATGAGGACGTGGACAATCTTTTGTACGACCTCCTTCGTCAGATGCTGACCAAGAATCCGGAGAAGCGAATTCGTCTCCGGGATATCAAGCGACACCCTTGGGTTGTCCATGGCATCAACAACGTCGTGGGCTGGCTCGATGACACTGATCCAGCACGTCCTTCACAGGGCAGGAAGATCCAAGTCGACGAGAAAGAAATGTCATACGCTGTCGTTCCTCTCACCTTTTTGGAACGAGCCCGATCAGTCGTGAAGAAGGCGGTGGGCAGGGTCATGCATCCGCTTGTGGAACGCAGCGACAGCAAATCACGAAGACGAGCCACCAGCAGCGTAGCAAGCTCCGCTGGCGACAGCATATTTAAACATGGGGGTGCGAACCTGCATCCCGGTTTTGAACGGCGACCAAGTCTTCGTGGCGAGGACTACTTTGGCAGCGTTGCCAAAGACGTGCTTGCAGGATCCAGCCAGCCGACCACCACGGCTCCCTCGACTGCTACTGTTCAGACCGATGGTGCGTATGACCCCCTTGCCACAGTTTTGCAGCCAGTCGAAGGTGCCAAGGATCACCGCCACCATCAGCTATGGACCGCTCCCGGAAACAATGATGCCAGCAACGGCAGCTCTGACTTCGCCTCCGCAACCGCGTGCTCTCGACGATTTCAGCGCCATGCTGGCCACCGCAAAATGGCGCCGCAATTTCTGCAGCTTGCCCCAGCTCTTCCTGAAACACAGTCCACCCCCGTCACGCCCCATGCAGAAGTGCATCCCCAGCTCCCCCGGGATGGCAGTCGGAGGTCCCGTGCTCTTGAATCCCAAAGCGAAGACAACTCCCGATCTGCGTCGATTGAGCGGGGCGTCTTCATGAGTGCAGATAAGCATACCAACGGGTCTTGTTCTGTTTCGACAACCACAGCATCTGGAACCATGCATCGCCATCCCGGTCCCATTAGATCTCTAGACTTGGGAAGAGGAAGTAGAGGAGGATACAACACCCCTTCCCCGCTGTCTTCGTCACCACAAGCAAGCTCTGCTACGTACCAACACGGGCAGCCTCGCTCCGATCCAAATCTCCAAAACCGATTTGGATTTGGCGTCAATGCTCAGCAAACTGCTGCAGCACAAGGCCACGGGGCCAAGGCCTCACTTTCCCTGGTAGACCAGAGCGGCATTATATCCATGAGCCCTGAAACAATCCAAGCGGCTGTCGAGCCTCTCTGCCAGTCTCAAATATTGTCTCCCCGAAAAGTCGAGCCCGCCAATGTCCCCTGTCCGCCGTCACCAGGTTCGCAAGATTGGACGCAGCATCCGGCGGCGCCGTCTAGAGATGACACCATGACCACGACCAAGTCATCTAGCCTGGAATCAATGGATGGTATGGGAACGCCTCTCACGAGTCCGAGCGAGACGACTAGCCCTTTGCATACGGATCCCCCCAAGAGCGCCTCCGGACGCCTTCTAGTGTTCCAATCGGATCCGTCACTCCCCGCTCTGCTAAGCGGTGCCAGTTCCGTCTCTGCCGATATGGAAGCTGAACATTTGGCTAGGTCCGGTAGTGGTGGACAAACATGCCGATATGAAGGATCCTCCGAAGCGATCACGCCACCTGCACTTGTGAAGGAACCAGCCAGTGGATTTCCCATGACTTCAATGTTCAAGCATTCCCAAAGCTTGGGTGGCGACTCCTCGCTACACCTGCAGCTTGAACATGACAGAACACATACTCCTGAGGACATGGACTCTCGGACACCTCGTGTCGACGAGGACGACGATAGTGATGAAGGGATTTTCCTCATGACCAAGTCTAAGAAGAAAGCATCGCCAACCAGTGCGTCACACTCGTCTCGTCCGTTTGAGGCTAAAAGACGCGACACTGGTGCGAGCACGGCTAGCGACGAGACAGCCAAGAAGGTGTCCGTCTATGGCGAAGATTCCATGCGTCTCCGGGACTCTTGAAACTGGCGCTTGTCCTTATATTTGCACCCACGCAAGTCCAAGTAACGGATGGGTTGGTGCACGATTTCGTTAGACGAAAGATGGTTACCTGGATGCTTCCTTGCTTTGCAAAGAGTCAGGAAGTCTGATATACCCGAATATTAGACCGCGATACCACGCTTGGTTTTTTCCCTTTTAATGGAACTGGATGCAAGACGCAACCAGTGATAGATGGGCCTTGCGGCCTTTCAAACTTCTTTCTTGTTACTCAAGTTATTCAAACCAATATTTCTCTCTTCCAGCGTTGTACGCATCAACGGCATGATTCAAGACGGAGATGGAATTGATGCCTCTTCCTAGCAGGCATAATGATCAATGAATGGCGCAACAGTACTGACTGACGACCTAACGACATGACGTACCTTGCGCAGAAGAGGCATGGCACTGGATGAAGCCATGTGTTGAAATATGCAGGCATATTTTGGAGACGATTGGAACGAGATGGCCCAAATCTGCCACGAGCAACTGGACTCGGATTGCATTAGGCGACACGGCGCGTTTGGCCCTTGAATTTTCTTTCTTGCCTCGTCTGTTTTGCTCTTTTTTCATCTTTCTGTCTACCTTCCGCCGGGACTATGCAGCCCGGCGTGACACATTAGAATGGATCTAGGGTGGTATTTGTCTCTGAGCAGACGGGCTAATGAACGTCTGGATCCCGTCAGGAGGTTTTTTTCTTCTTCTTCTTTTGACTTGTTTTTGAAACTGTCCGTGGGTGGCCGGAGTAGGGATGGTCCTCGGGGGGGGATTTTGTTCAGCAGGGCTTGAATATTGCATGGTACCGGCAGCATTGCATATATAGATACATCTGGGAGGTTAGCTGTCGAATGAGCCAGCCGTCGGCAGGCACGAAATCAGTATCTGTTTTTTTCTTCTTCTTTATTTGGAGAGGCTTAGCCTGTGTATTGACGTAGTGTACATAATGGAGAATGTCACAATGTATATGGACGGCAAAGAATGTATCAATGTGTTGTTGTGCATAATCGTGCTGACCCTTGATTTCTATCATGTGCTTTTCTTCTCTAGAGTCCGCGTGCGAGGGTGGATTGTCTTGTAGATTTGGTTATTTCCCGCTACACGCCCGCCAAGTCAAAATATCAGTCTTTCTATCACAAGCCTACTGAAGTATGCAGCGCATGCATTTCCAGCACAAACACGATGCCACTCTCCCGAGGCTCCGGGGGCACGCAGACACCGCCAAACAAAACACGTCTATTGGACCGTACGCCATCAAAATGCAAACCAGGCCGCCAAAACGGCGCAGACGGCGATAAAGGCCGCCAGGGCACCAAAGCCCGCGGCGCCGGAGACACGCCTCTCCTCGGCAAGACGCGTAATCTGGACCAGGCTCTCGTCTAGCGTCTGGGCCATCTTGTCCCGGCCAAACAGCTCCCTGACACGGCGGCGGCCGGCGTCCCCCATGGCGGCAAGCTGGTCGTCGGGCAGCGCGAGGCAGCGCGCCATGACGTCGGTCCAGGCAGGCGCGTCGGCCGGGTCGCGCAGCCAGCCTGTTTCCCGGTCGGCAACGGTCTCGACGGGCCCGCCCGTGTTGGCGGCCAGCACGGGGACGCGCGCGAGCATGGCCTCGAGGGGCACGATGCCAAAGTGCTCGTTTGCCGGGGTGTACACGAGCAGGCGGGCGGCGCGGAGGAGCGCCGCCTTGAGCGCGCCGGGGACGCTGAGGAGGAAGAGCACCTGGGCGTCTGGGGGCGCGGCGGCCGAGCCGAGCTCCGCGGGCGTGAGGGTGTGGTGCGCGAGCGAGAGGGACGTCGCGAGCGCTTGGAGCTCGGCGTGGTAGAGGACGTTTTCGGACACGCGGGCGTCGTAGCCGCCTTTTTTTTTTTTGGCGAGGTTAGCATTCCGGCTTTGGCGCGGGGGAGAGTGGGAGGGCTTTACCGGCGAGCACGAGGCGCGCGCCGCATCGCTGCTCCTCGGGGATCCGGGCAAACGCCCTGATTGCCAGCCCAATGTCCTTCTTGCGCTCGAAGCGGTTGATGCTCAGGATCAGCTTCTTGCCCGCGGCGAGCTTGGCCTCGTCTGGTGCCGTCTCGTGCGTGGTGTGGGTGTCGACGCAGGGGTAGACGACGTTTATCGGCACCTTGTTCTGCAGGGCGGGCCAGGTGTTTCCCACGATGCCGCGGGTGAATTTGGAGTTGACGGCCACGGCGTGGGCGAAGCCCATGCTCCATTCTTCTAGGCGGTCGAAGGGCACGCGGTACAGGCGCTTCACGAGGGATTGGCGGCCCTGGGCGAGCAGCAGGTCCGGGAAGTGGCAGTAGAAGAGGACGGGCACGTCGGGGGCGAGGAACCGCATCAGAGGGAGGCCTGCGGAGAGCTGGTCGACGATGAAGGCGCGTGGACTGAGGGCCGCGAGCTCACCCGTCAGGTGGATGGTTAGGAGGAGGTGGATATGGCGGAGGATGGCGCACAGGATCGTCAGGCGCGAGAAGATGGAGGGCGGGACGATGGAGTTGCCGCGGACGCGGACGTCGAGGGTTCCTTGGGGAGGTATTTTTTAGCAGGAGACCTAAAGGGTCAAGGAGGGGGGTGGAGGGTTACCATCGCGACACTCGTCGAAGCAATGTGTCGGATCGCAGTGGTTGGTGAAGATGACGACTTTATGGCCGCGGGTTTGCAGGCCCACGGCTGCGTCGACGACGAGGCGTTCTGCGCCGCCGATGCCGAGGTCGGGGTGGAAGAAGGCAATTGTGTTGGCGACAGCGTCGGTGCCTAGGGGAGGCGGGTTGGGCGTGCTTGCGTCCATGACGGCGGCGATGGGAGCGTCATGGACGTTGAAGAGGTGGTTGGATATGAAGGCTTCATGTGGTTGAGGACAGCTTTGAGCTGGTGGGGTGAAGCAGATTGAGTGACAGGGTGCAGGGGTAGCTCTGCTTCGGGAAAGTGGGGCAGGTTCTGGACGTCAAGGCAAAAAGGGGCTTAATTATGAACGCCTGATGCCGTGGTAATTAGCATGAATTTATCTGGGCATCAGCGTAGGTGAGGTGGTGTAAGAGCCGCATCGACGTAACGGCCGGCTGCTCGCACACCATGTACCTGCCGCCGCGCCGTGCGAAGCGTGTGACCATACATTATGTATGTACGTATGTGGCCCGGGGTGATTATTCTATCGCCCGACGGACTCCCGTTTGGGCAAGTACACGGCACCTCGGCCCCCTCTCGGGTAGACCCAAGGCCAAACACTACCAGACAGCACACGAATCAATCACCAAGTCGACACCAGCCAGGCACAGCCTCCCATACTCTGCCCTATCCCCAACCCGCGGGGAATTCACCATGAAAACGCCGGCAGTCCTGCGCGGCCCAGCGCTCCCGGCCTGACATGTGGACGGATCCACCCCCGTCCCCGTCCCCCCGTGTCTGACCCCGGAGCGGGTCCGTCGCAATCACAAGCCGAGGCTCCCAGCTCAAGGCCAAAAACCCATCCTATATCTCAACTCCCATCCCACTCTCCCTGTCCCCTCCATCTCTGCCCAATCTTCACCAGCGTCATCCCGCCTCCAACAATGTCCCTCTTCACCGTGCCCATCCCCCCCTGCGGCGCCCACCCAGGCGGCTCCATCACCGCCACCCAGCCGCAGCCCCAAGTCTACCTGCTCACATTCGTCTCCCCCCCGGACAACCGCCTCACGACCGCGCTCTGCCGCGCCCTCCTCCAGGCCCTCGACATCCTCGAGTTCGGCGGCTACACCCCCGGCGTGGTCATCACCACCAGCGGCATCCCCAAGTTCTACTCCAACGGCCTAGACCTCGAGCACGCCATCAACACCGACGGCTTCTGGCAGCTCTTCTTCGACCTGTGGACGCGCCTCCTCACGCAAGTCGCCCCCTCCTTCTACCTCTTGACAGATCACTAACCAAACTGTAAAAAAAACAGGTACCCGATGCCCACGGTCGCCCTCCTCAACGGACACACCTTCGCCGGCGGGCTGATGCTCGCCCAGGCGCACGACTACCGCCTGGCCCCAGACCCCAAGGGCTTCCTCTGCCTAAACGAGGTGCTCTTCGGGGCGCCGCTCAAGCCCCCCATGGCCGCCATCTTCCGGCACCGCCTGGCGCCGCAGGCCTACCGCACCGTGGCCCTCGAGGGCCGCCGCTTCACGGGCCAGCAGGCCGTCGAGTACGGGCTCGCCGACGCCACGGCCGCGTCGCTCGACGACGCCCTGCGCTTCATCGCCGAGCGCCAGCTGACGGACAAGGCGAAGGCCGGCGTCTACGGCGTCATCAAGACGGAGCTGCACAAGGACCTGCTCAAGGAGCTGCGCAAGGAGGGCGTCGACAGGGAGGAGGCCCGCTTCAACGAGGACCAGAGGCTCGAGGGCGAGCGGAAGGAGTTTGGAAAGGTGTGGTTTGAGCAGTGGAACAAGGAGAACAAATCTAAGCTGTGAAGAAAAAAGAGAACGAATCAAGGAATAGAGATTTGACCATCATGGCACACTACTGCATGTATGGCGTGTATTTAAATAAATGGGATATCAGCCGCCTGGGTGACAGGTGTTGGTTGCCTGCCGTGTACGTTGGAATCATGGTCTGACTTGACTGCTGACCGCTGCAAAACCACGTTTCACGACAAGTCCCCCCCTGCTTACGAGCTACATATAAACATTGAACGTTTTATATGACACTAGACAAGAAATAGACAAAGGATGTATATGTGGGTATCATCTAGCCAGCTCTATCCAACCACCTCTTTATCCTGTGCATTTAGGCTTCCATCGGCCGTGGCTCCTCGACACTCAATCCTTCGTCCTCCGCTGCCTTCTGGGCCGTCTTCTTCTGAGCATTGCCATCTCGTTCGGCCAGCATGTCCTTCTCCGCCTGTATCGCCTTGTTCCGCCGCTGCTCAATATCCTCGCGCCGCACAACTCGTCGCAGTGCTTCGCCAGCTTGAATCAAGCCGTCAATGCTAATTGCGTGTTCCGTCATGTGGTGGTTGATGTATGTGTAGACTCCTGCGGGCGTATCGCATTGCAAAAGATTCTGCTCATTCAGCTTCAGCAACGCCAGCGCAATCTGGAAGAGAAACGTGCTCCCGTCATTAGTACACAGCACCACATCCCACACCCGGAAAAGGGCCTCGGCGCAAAGACAGTCCGTAAATACCGACAGGAACCACTGGAATGTCAACGCCTCAAGCTCGATCGAAAGCGAGTCGAGATGTGCTGACAGTTTGGGAAGCACCGTCGACACAAATTGCCGCAGCACTTGCTGGTCGGCCCGTGACGCCATGAGCGATTGGTCGTAGTAGCCGTGCGGTAGAATGCTTTCAATAATTGATGCCAGGATCCAAAACGCATCTTCTGCCGACGGCATAATGAGGAGAAGATTCGCCGCAATCAAGTTCATGCCCTGGCAGTATCCAACATCCTTGTTCCGGCGCGAGTACGCAAGGAGCAGCTCGTTCAGCTTCTGTACTCCTGGGCCCTTTCGAAAAAAGATGTTGTCTGTCAGCGTTCGGTGAATATCCATTTGAATCTGGCTGACCACTGCCGCATCATCATCCTCGCCGTTTTGTGCGACAAGGTCCTCGTAGTATCCGGGAACGCGCAGTCCATTTGCGCCAGAACATTCAGACCAGACCTTGGCGCGAAAGGCAACGGGTATGCCGCCAAGCACCAGTGACTTGAATTCGTTCCACTTGGCCCGGCCCACCTTGCCCTTGTTCCCAAGGCCCGAGATGCCAATGATTTCACCGTCTGCCACCCGAGTCTCGGGAAGAATCACCGCGGGTGTCTCGAAACGAGCCTCAGCGACCGCTGCAGCGGCTGCCACGGCAGCCTGGCCTTCACGTCGGCGCTCGGCTCTCACCTTGCGGAGAAAATCGTTCCATTTCACTGTCTTGTCGCGCTGCAATGCGTCGTGGACATCGCTAAGCTGTTCCAGTAGTAGCTTCACCGGCTCCGTGTCTTCCGTGACGACTGCAGTGACGTTTGCGTCCCTCTCTGCGGGCTGTGTGGTTTCATTGTCAACTGCAGTTGTCGTGCTTGGCTGCGGAAGAAGAAAACCAGCGGTTGTGGGCACAATACTCGGTCCCTTGAACGGTTCCGGCTCGTGAATTTCGGGAGTCAAGACACCAGTGCCCTCCAATACCTCCAGTGCAGACGCACTAACACTTGGTGTATGGCTCAACAGCTCAGTAGGAAAAGTAGCAATCTTGAGATAATCCTGCCATCGCTTCGGCTTGCTGTCATCTTCGACTCGTTCCTCGTGGCTGTTGGGGCTGCCAGGTCTGCCACCACTTGAGACGCTCCATTTAGGGCTTGGAAGGCCTTCAACAAGATTTGGAGATATGCCGGTGCGGCCGTTGGTGAGCATCTCGGTGCGGCCGCCTTTGATCTGATCTGCCATATGTGCCGCTTCCCGCTGTCTCCTCTTCCGGCGCTGATCGTAGATGAACCCAAATCTATCCGTTAGAAACTCGCCTTGGGCATTGTTCTGATAGATATGGGACAAAGTGGGAGGTTGCGATTCGGGTGGCAAAATAGCATCCATCTCAACAGGGCCGCAACTTTCCTGGCGTGCATTGATGGCATCCGGTGGGCTGCTCGCCATATTCCTCCACATGTCTTGTGCTTGTGATTTTGTGCTAGTCAAGGGTTGTGGTGTCTGAGAAGTCCGCCGCATGGCCATCAAGGCCTTGGGGTTTCCAGCCATAGACGCAACCCGCGCAGACTGTGCTGTGCGAATACTGGCAGTTGATCCTGCTCTGGAGGCGTCGCGAACAGATGCACTCACAGCTCTGCCTCTGACTTCGGCATCTCGCGGGGTCGCGGTGCCTCCAGCCACGAGCCGCAAAGCGAGGCTTGCCAGAGAAACCGACGACTTCCGCTCAGAGACTGCTGTGGAATGGACACTAGAAGCGCGGCTTGAACTGGTCGGGTTTGTGGTTGTGTTGGGTTCCGGCGGAGGGGTGAATAGATCGTCCTGGATTGTCGGTCGCCTGTCCATGCTTGACTGTGAGCGCACTATAGTAGCCGGGTTGGCGTCCTCGCCATTGACACTGACACTGCTCGCACGGGTTCCTCGTTTTGCAGTTCCGCTTCCCCAGAGGTATTCCTTCCATCCACGAATGGTTCCCTTGCTATTGCCGCCTGCGCGAACTGTGGCATCTCTTCGCTCCGTTTCTCCGTATACATGCGCTGTCATGGTATCTTGCATCGCATCGCTCATGAGATCTGTCAGCCCATTCTCCCCATCGCTATGTCTGCGTTCATTGGATCGCATCTCAGCCTCGACCGTCTTGAGCCGGTTCTCTAGGTCCATGTTTGACAGACCACATTCCCTAACAATTTTCCTGAGCGCTCGCTCCCGCTCATCAGCTCGTCGACGAAGCGCAGCAATTTGAACATCCCTCTGCGCCAAGTCTTCGGCAATTTGACGAACGAGCGGGACCGCTCCATGCCGGGAAATCAGCCGCTCGATGTGACTATCATCAGCCCGGTGTAACGCGCCCGGGATCGATTGTCGCAGTGGAGCATCCTCAAACAAAGCATCACGAGACGCGTTCTTGCCTGTCAGACTGTCGACTATGGAGAGACCTCTGTTGCTGAGGTTCCTCATACGGCTATTCTCTGAATCCTGAGTGGCCGTTTTGAGGCGCTCCTCTTTGTTGTGGAAAAGGCTCGCATCAGTAGGGTCGGGGCTGAAACTAGGAAAGCTCGTCAAAGACTTGTCGCTCGCAGCGATACTGCTTGCTGAGCCATTTGGCTGACTGAGGAGCCGGCGACTGCGACCAGCACGCAGCGTGGTGCTCCGGTTACTTCTAGTGCTTCGGATGGAACGCGTAGATGCTACGCTGTGCTGCGAGAATGAACGCTCGAGATGACATGACGACGTGGGTTCTGCCGTCGTGTCCATCGCTCAAGGGGAGCTTTGTGGTGCGGTAGTGGTATCGACAATGCACAAAAGTGTGGTGGTTGTTCAAAGGAGATGTAGCTATGCCCCTCCCCGACAGAGGTGCATGTCGAGAGGGCAGAGGACTGTCCTCGGTACTGGTTTGTTCGTTTGAGTCGTTGTTTGTCTTCTGCGAGCTTTATTGTTGAGGACCGCGTTGTGTGCCAGGTGTGGTGGTCGAAACGAGAACGACTGGCTGAGAGGCTGCAAGCCTGCCCATGTGACAGCTTTTAGTAGCGGATGTGGGCATTCACCAACAACAACAACAAGAAGATGATGGTGACGGTCGCGTAGCAAATGTTTGCAAAGGGGTGCAAGAGCTGAAGCGTGTGGGATTCGAGGGATGGTCGCGGGCAATAAAGCGCATGAATGGAGTCCGTCAGAGGCAAGTCGAAGCGGAAGCGGAAGTGGAAGTGGACTCGTCAGTCATGCTCGTGTTTCTGCATGGCGACTGCCGTTTGAGTTGACGGCGGCGCCACTCCTTCCCTTGACAGTGGCGTCTACATGTGGGGAACCAAGGACCAGAGCAGCCGCGGTGCGAGATGCAGTCTCGCACAGATTACGTCTGGTGCGTGCTAGCGCGACGAGACAAGCGCGGGAAGGAGCGATCAAATACTCTGTATTCCAATGCTGGGGAAGGAGCGTCCCGTGTGCTGGCCGGCACTTGAGCGCTCTGCTCTGGCATCCCATCGCCTTCAACACCACGACCCAGCCATTTCATTCTACCCAGTGCATACGCATGCCGGCCACGCGCGCGACTGCTGCAAACCCGTCCGTAGCGCCCGTGACGTGATTGTGACAGTCAGCGCGGGCGCCCATCTCTACTCCGTGTGCCATGGCCCCCATCGCACAGCATTTTCCACGCGCACCAAAAACCACCAAAATAGTCTACTCGTCATTCGCGACCAACAAAAGTTTCACAATTCGCAATTTTCTTTTTCTTTTTTCTTCTTTTTCTCACGCTTCAGCCAGCCGCCTGTCCCCACCACAGTCACGACCCCTGTGCGCCCCGTCCGTTCCAACAAGGCCAGCCACGACATGAGACAAGCCGTGAACAAGGGCCGACTGAACACCGTGTTGACTACCGGCTGCCCCTGGAATCCGCGCCGCCCGTTTTCTCCCTGGGCAAATCGTCAGGCGCCGGCATGCGGTGTGATTACACTGGCACCAAGAGAGAGAAAAAGAAAAACCAAGGAGCTGGCGAAAATACCACCCTCCCGCCCTTTGACCTTCCCCCTTTGTCATGAAGGGGAAAAGAGGCACGGAACAGGTCGCTAATGCACGGATATTCTCGATACTATGCAGGCTCGCCGCCTCCCTTCTCCACAATGAGACATGCAAACAAGCATCTTCAGCCCTGTCTTTGCCTGACCAGTCTGTCGGGCCCCCAATCAACCTTCGCTCACCCCAGCCTCCGTAATCCATGTCATCATCCATTATGCAGTTTGAAGCCAATCAGACCCCTCATGATAGATGGCACGGAATCTTTACTCATCACCTGATTCGACGCTGAATAACTCATAACTCATCATTGAATACCATCTACTCATACACTTTCCCAACCATGTGCAAAGACTATAAACACAATGCCCAAATTACCCTGATCCAACCGGCCATGTTGCGCCCAGTAACAAAATGCATTTGCAGAAGCAATCCAAACGCCATGCTCCTTCTCGCCTTCCACGTCATCTTTTACTTGCCATGTCCTGTATAGTCTGTCTTCTCTGCTTTGCTACTGATTTTCGTGAATGGTATTGTGCCATGCTGTTTCAGCCTCCTCCTCAAGCTGTGCTCTAGCTTGTTCATCTGCCATGGTCTCCTCGTCAATTGCACCTGGACCGTTTAGATTCGAATCGACAGGCTCCGATTCCTTCGCTTGCCCCTGCGGCCGCTCCGGGTCGGGAACGAGTCCGTCATTAATCAGTGTCTGCAGCATCTGATCTCGTGCTAGGACTTCTCGTCGGCGGACGGCAAGACCATCCAGCATTCGTAACCGTCCGCAGCTCGCTACGAGAACGACTTGGTGCAGCCGTCTCCGCAGTCTTGTAGCCTCGTCTAGCCTACTTGCAAACATCTCGTCCCTAGCGACGTCGGCATCAGGCAGAACAAAGGGATCCGCAACGCCTGAGCCGTCAGTCGGTACCAGAACTTGCAGCGGGGCGTAGAATCCCAGCGTCACTGGGTTGTCGCGGACATCAAGCCGTGTCAAATGGGGGAACTCTGTCAACAATTGTGTTACCCGCGTCGAGTCGGCCAGTCTGTTTCCCGCCGCGAGAAGCTTCTTGAGTCGAGGGATGAACTGCAGAGGCGACAGGTCACTTAGCGCATTGAAGTTGATGTTCAGCGTTCGCAGGTTTGGCATCAACTGGCCCATTTTGTCCGGAAGGCGCTGCAGCCCGCAGTTGGATAGCTCGAGAAGCTGCATGTTGAGAAAGTCGACCCGTGGCTCAAATTCTCGCATGTAGTTGCCTGACAAAAATAGCTTGCGAACTTCATATGCACTGGATAAGAAGCCGAGATCCAGTGGAGTTTTTCCGCGTTGCTCGCGAAGGGATAGACTGTCCAGCCGGCGAGTTCGATCAAATCCACATACCTGGCTGATGTGGTTTCTATCCGCGTGTATTGAATGGAGGCTGGGGAATGAAGCAATGTCTAGCACAAGCAACTCATTGTCACTGACATCAAGGTGTCGCAGTGACTTCATGCACTCTGCCATGGGAAGAGCCGTTAGTTTGTTCATGGATAGCTTTAAACGGGCCAGCGCCGGAAGCATGTCCAAGTTTTGCACGGAGCTGATTCGATTGCCGCCCAAATCCAGGTCCTCAAGTCGTACAAATCGCGACACCGCAAAATCGACTTCCTCAATCATGTTGTTCCTGGCCCGCACATGCAACAATCCATCGTGAGCGTCTAAACCATCCAGACTTGTAAGCTGATTATTATCAGCCTTGATACTTCGAAGGTGGACCAGGTTCTTCAAAGCCGACAGACTCGTCACCTCATTGCCAGAAATATCCACATATTGCAGGTTCATCAGATGATCCCACGATGTCAACTCCGTCAAAAAGTTTTGAGACACCTTAAGTTCTCGAATGGTTGAAGGCACGCCCTCCAAGTGGTTCAACTTATTTCCCGACACATCAAGCGTCACCAACTTGCCGCAAAACTCGTCCAACATGTGAAGGCTGGCAAGACGCTTGTCATGAAGGTCAAGTTCCGAAAGATCCTCCCAAAAGGATTCATGCGGCTCTGCTTCACTGAGTCGGTCCACCAGTTCTCTTATCGACATGGACAAAACTTTATTAGAGCCGTCCCCTGTAGCCATGTGTCGAGGACCCATGACGTAGCTGACTTCAAATCCAAAAGATTGGTCGGCATTGTTGAGAGTAAACTCGGAGAGGGGGCTTAGCGATAGCTTGCCAACATTTCGTCCGATAAATTCACTATCTTCGGCGGATAGAGCGAGCGCCCTGTTCCCTGGTGTTTGGCTGAAAACAAAGCTCAGGCTGGCCCGCCGTCCGTCCGGCGTCTTGTGGTTCAGCATGCTTTGCTCCCCAATGATACTAAGTTGGCGGTCTTCATTTGCAAGCTCAACAGTGCTCTCTTCGTCTTGCTCGTCAATACGAGATACAGGACGAGGGATAAAGGCTGGTCCACGGAGAGATGCTTGTCTCAATGGAGCCTGGCTGGGGTTTGCGCGAATATGCTGAGAGCCTTTCCTCGATTTAGCTTCCACCTGTGACGAGGATCTGTGCGGTGACCGATGAGTTGATGCTTCAGCGTTGTTAGCCTCGTCACGGTCGTCCGATTCCTCAATACTATCCAGGTCTTCAAGAGATATGTCCCGTATCACAGATGCAATGGGTGAAGAGAACGAGATGGTAAGGTTCCGGCGTTTCGTCAACGATTGAGCATTGCTCCCTCTGTGGTGGCCAGCTTGGGTTTTGGTTGTAGAATCTCCTTTGCGATAGTCGGAAAGACCCTCGACTTTGTCAACTTCTTCGTTCGTGAAAGCCCCGTTCTGAGGACTCATATGCTGACTGGGTGACAGGGTTACATAACCTCTGCTCACCACTCGTCGAGGGGGGCTCCTTGGTGAGCTTCGCTCCTCAGGGTTGTCCATCGCTGGCTCCTTGCCAGCAGTAGCAAGTCTAAGATTATGCATCTCCTTTGTCATGTCAACTGAAAGATCAGGAATACTGGCGAACGGATCCTCTTCACTGTCCTCCGAGGGTAGAATATCGCGTTCCGGTACCGACACTGACTCCTTTCTCTTGATCCACACGTTCTTGTCTTTGTCCAAACACATGCTGCCAACTCTGTCAGGAATTAAATGGGATACGCTCTCTGGCATTATTGTGCGCCTAGACTCGGATCCCCTCGAAGACGCCGATGGGTAGGTTTGGCTTGTAGATCTGTTTGATGAATGTGAAGGATACTCTTGTGACGAGCTCCCCTGCTCTGCATTGGCGAGAGGATTGCTGGTGATTCGCACATTCGGGAGGTCACTAATTACTTCACCCCGCACGGGAATCGGCATGATATCGGATCGCAACTGATTTCCTCCATCAATTTGTCGCTTTGGATCCTGTGATGCCGGCATGGCGTTCTTCGCAAGACCCAGAGATCTCATCGAAGATGAAATGACATCGCCCATATCACTAAATTCCTGATATTGTTTCAGCCGGTTCGCCAACTCTGGGTCATCTTGACGTGGAGGTACCCAAGATCTGGGGTTTCCTTCTCTGCTAGGAGGTCGGGAGAAGGGCTCGCTTGTGGAATCTTGGTAGGATTCCGCGCCTGATGATGGTCGTCGATCTTCTGCCTCAATAAACTCCTCAGACTCTTCAAGGCTCGCCAGCTCTGGCTGCACTTGGTTTCGAATCATAGCCATTATCTGAGCCGCTTGGTCCACAAAGTCCTGAGTGCGTATAGATGGCTTGCGGTCCGTCTTAGTCGGAGCATCACTTGGTGGAGTTGGGAGCTCGTTGGCAGGATTCCGAAGATGTGACTTCTGGGCTTGGCCATATGACGCTGATGAACCCCTGCTAGATGTTGGACTTCGTGGCTGCAGCATAGGCCTTGAAGCTAGAATGTTGGGGTCTGCTACTTGAAAATTACCAGGCAGAGCATCCTTGCGTTTTTTACTCGACGAGAGCGAATGCATCTGTAGATGGGCGGTATCAGCTGCTTCTTCTTTAGACTCTCGGCCAAACGCAATATCTGATCGATGCAGCGTTCGCCTTCGTTTCGGTGTCGGGTTTTTCGAAGGAGAAGTTCGCGGCCGCTTGCTCTCTGACCCGAGATCCCGTCTGGGTGATCCAGACGTGACTGATGCTCCATTTGATGATATGGGAGTCTCGCCATCTCTTACACGAGATGGCGTTTCGTTTTTGCTGCGTTTCCGCTCGATGACTAGACCAGAGTAGCCATCAGGCGAGGAATCCTGTGCTTGAATTCCTCGGAGCGGATATGATGGCAGGGAGGGCTCATTTGGCGCAACGTTTTCTTTGCCCACTACGTCAGAATCCTCGTAGATTTCGTCGGATATGTCACCTTGAAATTCAAATCCGTCCAAGTCGCCTCCACCAAATTGACTGATGTTTCTTCTCTGCAGGGTGGACGCAGATGGCGCACTTTCATCCTCAGGGTGATGGTCAATAACATCGGACGTCGTGGACCTTTGGGACGGGCTGCCCGATGTCTCTTCGAATTGACTGATACGCCTGAGCAAGGTTTGGTTGGTAAATGTGTCGTACGGGCCAAATAATTTCAGGGGGCTGGTGGCTGGTGGCCGAGTCTGTTCAGGCACAAGCTGCTTCTTTTCAGGACTCGGGAAGGGTGCTCGAGGCATAGAAGGACTTTGCGTGATCTGAAACGTAGGGTACGGGTTCGTTCCCAGAGTCCGCACTGATGGGAACTCTTTAGGAGTACTAGCTTGTAAAGACTCCTCTGGAAGCATTTGTGATGTGTCGGCGCCGAGTTCTGAGCTTAAACCCCTGTTGTAAAACGAGCCGTCGCCGGACCTTCCTCCACGTTGCACGTTGATGAAGCCTCCGTTCTGGATATAATCTTCGGTTGTTTCCATGTTGGCTGGAGGTCTGGGACTCGCATCAATACCAGCCTGATGGTTTGCCTGAGAATCAAGCAGCAATTGATTTACTCGTAGTCGCTCCAGCTTTTGCCAGAGCTGATCGACGGGCACCTCAATCGGGGCAAAATTCACATTCCCGTTTGTGCCGTTGTGTTTGCCGATCAAGATCGGGCTGAAATCTTCATTTCGCGTATCGCTCTGACCACTAGGCTTTCTTGATGCGGCTTCTTTGTCAAGGGGGGCAGTCAGGCAGCTCTCGTCGCGGGATATGTCGTGTTCGGTTTGATGCTCCGGCGTGTCGTCGACTCGAGGCTGGCTCGATTTACGAGAGTCAGGAATTGGCGAACTTTCGTTCAATTTATACTGAATTTCTTTTTGCAAGCGCCTGGGGCTCGGGCTCGGCGTAACGTCCTCGGGGTATTCTTCATCCTCGTCGAAATCGGGAAATCCGTCAAGGTCCTCGTCAGTAACAGGTTGGGGGTATGTTGGTGGGCTTGACGGCATCGTCATGTCGACATGTTGAGATGTATCACCACCGAGTCTCGACCCCTCTTCGCCTTCTTGCGGAGGCTTGAACATATCTTGAAGACCAACTGCAGCTGAGCAAAAGAGGTCTCGTTGTTCGCCATATGCAACGTCACCATATACCAAGCGCCGCTTCCATTCTGGAGTCTCGCTATTTTTATCTGGGGATCCTTGACTCGGCACTCTGTTGTGAACAACAGATCCATCTGTCTCATTCGAAATGGATCGCGATACGTCTGCGCTGACTTCTTGCGACAGCTTCGAAGGCAATCTCTTGATGGAGATGTTGATGTCGTTGGCGCTGCGTTCGCTCAGAACATGGGGACTATTGCCATCTACCGAAGGCAACGACGACCTGTTGCCGGCTCTGCGCGGTATGCGACTAGGGAACTGTTTTATTTGCGGCGTCTCGATTTCGTCTGGCGATGGGAGTGGTGGGAGCTGTCCATCAGATGCATCTGATCCAGGCTGAGAGACCCAGTCCTCCGACAGGGAGTCTAACCAAGCATGCGCCATGACAAGGCAAGTGATCTGAGGATGGAAAACGGATTGGAGTCAATTCACTGGAGCGCCATGTGGTTGAAAGTCCGTGAATGCTTGTTTGTGGTAGGTGGGGTTGTGGATGAAATGGGCTGTTTTGTTATGAATGCGCCGGTTGAAACGCAGGCGATTAAAACCAAATATAAGTTTAATGTACAAGAGGCTTTCGCTTGCTGGAAGCCCAGGTACACTTGTAGCAGAGAGCGACTGAGGCAAAAGTATGAATATGCGGCGTCAAATGGCAAAACAAGTTAAGTTGGTCAAAGGCAATTGGATACGCGAGGGCTTGTGTGGCGCGTTTGCTTGTGGCAGACAAGTCAAGTAAACAGTCAAACCCCTCTGATTGGGTGGAGATCGTTGCTGTGCCAACTGAACCCAGAATAGCTGCATCACGTGGGCCAAGATATTCATGTTCGCCGTAAATGGTGCTTTGCAGCTGAATTTTACGATACACATTTTTATTTAAAAAATTCGGACCTATTCAGAGCAATAGTTTCCTTTTCTTAATCATTTTTTTATTCATTCAACACAGAGTGGCTTCACCAGGAATTGAAAATGAACAATAACGCCCCGGCCGACGCTCATTAACGCGGTATCACGTGCATCCGTGAACGCGTTTCGCGTCAATGCTTCTGAGGAGGCTGGCCTATTCAAGTCATTTTCTGCCTGTCTCAAGCTTCGACAATCGTTGAGTGATTAAGCAGTCAACCGCTTAGCCGACCAAGAACACCATTCCTACGCATATTGAACACATCAAATGCAGCTTTTACAGACCATCTTGGTTTGTCCATGTCCCGAGTTGGCCTCTGCCGAGAATCGACAAGATGGCAGGTGACAGGGGCGTATCGACTGAGCTAAAGGAGATTTGGGGTGACGACCCTGTGTATTCAGCGTCGTTCTGCCAACCAGAAGATGTGTTGTATGAAGGGTCAGAAGATGAGGACTACGAGAATTCAGCTGCGAGACGACGCCGTTACGAAGAAGCTGGGCAGCGATTTCTAGACGGTGCTGTTCCTTTGCTGTTCTCCGCCGCTTTAAGGGGACCATTTGACAGACGTTCAGGTTTTATCAACCCATGGATATCCCACCGTCACTCGGAGACAGCTCGCAGCTCGACAGGGTCCTCTAAGCCCATCGAAAAAGTTACGTCACAAAGCAAGAACTCGGTCCGCAAGCCCAAGCCAGAACCTACGCTGCCGGCCCGTTCTGCCGATTGCCATCTGCCTAGTCCCGAGAGCCTTAAGCAGGCTCCGTATACCCAAGAGCATACATATCTGGCAGCAGATGGGATTGAAAAAGTCAACAAGTGGAGGGAGCAGGTTGACCCTTTTGCCGGTAACAGCAATGGTTTCTGGGTCTCTGACGACGCAAAAGTTTCAACATCCATCAGAAAAAGAAGTGCTCCTGGGTCCGAATGGTTGAAGAAAGTGTCTGCAAAAAGACATCAGTCTACCACGACGCAAAAACGGCCCCCTCGTCAGGAACAAGAAGATGACGAATTGGACGAACTCATGGCGGATCTGCCGTCGTCTAGCTTTGAGAACGCAGCACCAGTTATGTCGCCATCCAAGCGGAGATCACCACGAAACGCCATGCGAAGAACCAGTTGTAAGGTACTGGTAGAATCTGATGATGAACTCAGTCCTAACAAGACTGCTGCTGCAACTCTTTCATCTCCTGTGTCACTGCGGAATGGCCCAGTCATATCCTCCTCTTCGAAAAGAAGTCAGCCGCCAATTTATATTACGTCATCTATTGGAACTCAAACCACCCCATCTCGCCTACGACATGTGAAAGTGTTAGATACCTTGAGTAAGAACAGGCCGCCTTCACAGGAGGACCCGCCTGGTGAGGAACCCAGAGTCAAAGTAGAAGCCGCGAGCGGGCAAGACATTGAGACTACTATTGAAAATGCATCCAAATCTCGCTCTGTTACCGAATCCGAACCCGAAACCATAGCGGATGAAGACGACAATGGCTCAGCAATGCTGGTCGACGATGACTGTATTACAGTCAACACAACCCATGAAGACATAACCTGTGAAGACGCGAGTTCGGAAGCTACGAATGGTCAACCTGAAAACCAGCACTATGAACCTGAGTCACCTCCAACCAATTTCAAGGCCGAAATGGACGGTCACTCGGAACCCATCGCTCAGAGGGCCGATTCAGACATCAAAATGGACAATCTTCCTGGCATTAAATCGGAGCCGCAAGGCGTAGCGGAATGCGGTGTTCCGGATTCGACTCGGAATTCTACAGGACCCGACAACAATAGAAATCCAGATGATTCGCCTGTAAAGGAGACCGATATTCCAGTTGCACAATCGCATGGTGACTTGGTCATGAAAATGGAATCA
Source organism: Metarhizium guizhouense ARSEF 977 (assembly GCA_000814955.1). Lineage (NCBI taxonomy): Eukaryota > Fungi > Ascomycota > Sordariomycetes > Hypocreales > Clavicipitaceae > Metarhizium > Metarhizium guizhouense. The sequence continues at coordinate 54,506 of AZNH01000057.1, read as the reverse complement.
GTGGGTGAAGTCGTAGCCCATCAAGGTGGCGCTGACGTAAAACAGGAGGACAACCTCTCAGACATGGCTTCGGAAGATGATTCAGGAAACTCATGTGCTGCAACCCAAAAAACCTTTTCGATGTGTAACATTGAACCAAACCGTTCACAAGACACAAGCCACGCTTCTACATCAGACGACATTGCAGTTCATGATGAAAAGACTGCTTCCATGGAAATCGAATTCTCTACAACTTCCACCATAGACTACCACACGCAAAGTGATTCGGAATCCGTCAAACCTGAAACTCCTACAACTCCTCGCCAAGCTGAGCGTGTCAAAGAAGACGCATCTGAATTCAGCTTTAAGACCATTCTCAATCGATTTGTTCCTTCTAGCCCATGGAACAAACTGACACAACTAGCTCTTTCACCTTCGTCATCTCCTTCAGCAACTTCCAGCAAGGAGCGTGCGGTCACGAATGAGTCTGCAGATCAAATTGAAGAGGCAGATTCTCAACCCAGCCAGACGCATAAAGAAGAATTACCAAGCCCGCGTCGTAATGAGCTCATAGGTGACTTTGACCAGTTACATAGGCCGGCTCAAGTCCAACAGAAAGTCTCATATAGCCAAAGCGACAGGCGGCTGAAGGACTCAGAGACAGATGATCAGCGCGTCCCTGAGTCCCAGCAGAGCCCATGGGTCAATACGGATCATGCCATATTGTCTAGGTCACCATTGGGCATTCTATCACTAAACGTCTCCGGGACAAAGCCATCCAGTAACGAGGCCGAGAATATTGCAGCCGTTTCCCCATCTAATATCCAAAACCCGTGGATAAAGAATACACCATCCAATGCCGCATCATTAGATCAGTCATCATCGAGTCCGATCAACGAAAATGTCGAACAAATGCCGTTCGCCAAGCCATCATTGCCCCGACCAAGGACCCCCGAACCCCAATTTTGCGTCAAGTCTTTCTCATCGTTTATGTCCCCGTCGCCTGATCGGAACCGAGGAGAAGGTGTATCACTATCCGCGTCTGGAGAGGTATTCAGAAGTACCCAAGGATCTCTCCCGTCATCTCTGAAAAGTCGATGGAGCCAGAAACGCCCAGGTCTGCGTGTTTCATGGGCGGCATCGCTTGAAGAGTTCGAAGGAACGCCATCAAGAGAAGATGCTCGCGCAGCCCGTCATATGCCAAAGAGACAGACCTCGCCGCCACCGGAGAACCTTAGCGGCGATTTCCGGCGAGCCCACGACACCAAGTTCGCAAAGCACTTTGAGGCTGTAGCAAACCGCAGAGACGGACAGTCACAAACTCTCATCCCAACAGAATCGCAGCAACTACGGAGTCCTGGCCCGTTCGCCATGGCTGAAACTTTCATGACAGCTGACACTAATACCGCGGGACTAGTGTCCAAGGATGGAGAAAGTGCGGAGCACACTGAACCTCGTGCATGCAGTCGAGCATCAGAAGAGCCGATGGATGTTGTTGAAGACATGGTTCGGGAGATGGGAGATTTTTGGGACCCCTGGAACATTGATGCGGAGCTGGACCAAGCACGAAAGGGAGCGTCAGGTGGGCAGACATCTATCATTGAGACGTGAGGGATAGCAGATTATCAGCCATGGACATTGCGGATGGGATTTTTGGTGTTTGGCGGGATTGGCGTTTGTAAAGTCTAGAGTTTGCTATACCACGATTACAACATGTGATAACATGTGATAATAGCGCATATTGTCAACGACTGTTCATATCTGTCTGTAACACAATCACAGTATACCCTAATGTTTAATATGGATAGTCGTATTTATACGTTTATATCTGCACAATGGCATATCTGCTGATTGTGCCCCGTATTGCATTAAATTGCTCACTTTGACGTCAAGAGCATATTCCCGGCTTCTAAAGTTCTTGCGCACCGTACATTTTATGTACATCTTTACTACTCCCATTGGATACGCCTGCCTAATCGTTGTTGATCCCTTCATTCTTCAATTTTAATGCCATTTATCGCGCGGTTCGAAAAGGCCGAAGGATGGAGAACCTTGTTCGACACATAGCCGGATGGAGTGTGCTTCGCTGCTCTCTCCGGTTAGGCATGGTTCTTGAGCGAGGTTGATGGGAACTTGCGTTGGGCAATACCGGATTATAGAGTGCAGGCACCGAATCCTTCTCTGGTAAACCTCACCAATGGGCATATGTTGCCGATGTAAATAAATCCATGAGAGTCATGTCACTGCATGGCTTGTCTTACCTATAATCTGGGTGAGGATTACCTGGTTCGTGTGTTGTGTACTAATAATTGTGTCCAATGTAAAAAATATGTGCACCTTGTTATACCTTTTCCTTCGGTTTTTTCCGTGGGGTGTCACTGCGTAAACTGAAAATTGGCATTTGGAAACTTGGTGTAGTATGTTGGGCGTGGTTTCTACTCAAGCGTTACCAATACTATGAATCTGGGCGTCGGGTTCATGGCCACCTTAGTGAATGTATTCTATGAGCCAAGCAGTCCAGCAAAGAGAGAATGCGATTCGGTCTACCTCTTTGACAAAGGGCATCTCTCGCGATTGCCAAGTTGCACTTGGCTCCAGGGTAGTACAAATTTGCGGTTTCTCGCCAACGTGGATTAGTTTATCAATGCCAAGTGAACAGTCAAGATGTAACCATTCAGCCAAATGATTTAAGAGAACTTGAATCGGTTTGAAACCAAAAGCGGCACGGCTTTAGCGTTTGCATATCGGGGCTATGAACCAACATGTTTGATCATGGCAGATGTGACGGCTTCGACACAGCTCGTTGGTCAACACGGCATTTTTTAGCGACAGTGTCCAGGGTAATGCGTCAAGTATTTACTCCTTCTCAAGCTCGCAGGACGAGTTCTGTCCAGGCCAGGCGGTCAAGGACATCCTTGCACGGTGTTTTCCAGTACTGGAGCCGCCCGGGATGCCATGCAAGACACGTCGATTCGTAAACGCCACCAAAACAACACCAGGCACGGATTTTTACAAATGCATTATAAGCACGGGCCGGTGCCAGGGCACAAGTCAAAAATTGTACCAGACTCTTTGTGCTGTAACAGTTGTCAGCCAGTGAGTGGCCAAACGGCTGCATCCGGCCCAGAATAAACACTCTGAAACGTTGGATATCCAATGATGGACGTCAATGCCGCAACGTGGGGTGTAATTGCCTGGAATCGATCAACCTACAACCACGTGTTACTCTCTATCATATTATGGGCGGAATGATGTGACATATACAACCATTCCCCCTTTCTCTTGTGTATGCCTTCACATGGGGGACTGTAACAGAGGCTGGCGAGGGTTTGACTCGTCCTCTGTCCATGTTATCCCCACGCCTCGCTCGGTTTGGGTTTGGTCATGGAAGCTTGGATCCCTTCCATGACCGATTGACAGCTCGTCGTGCGCCCTCGTGGACTGCTAAAATTGGGTTTCTTCTCCTTTTTTGACAGATTGATCCAAATTTCGGGGACGTCTTCCGGTGCTTGGGGCAGGGATGGTTTAGTTAGTTGCAGTCTAAGCGGCCCCTTGGAGGAATGGGGCCGGCGGCGAGTCGCGAGATTTAAGACTCGGTGAGACAAGAGAGCACAAGCTCTCCTTCTTTTGGCACATGTGTAGGAAGAGAAATGTCCTGGTGACGTGTCTGGGCCCTAATAGCCAACCGGCAGATGCATGTGGTCGCATGGCAAGGGGAGTTGTCAAAAAACCATGGTGAGAAACCCAGGTTTCATCCTTCTCGAGATATCTTTGCAAAGATGTACCCGGCACGGAATAAATCTGTCTGAATTTCGAAACGACATGACGCTCAATCTTAGTAGCTACTGGGAAGCAAGCTTATTCTGCCGCCGTCAGCAAGAATGATGGCTCCATCAACGTAGCCCCCTGCCTTGCTGGCCAAGAATAATGCGACACCCGCAAAATCCTCCTCAGATCCGACTCTCTCTAGTGGCACCACGCTTGAATGCAGGGCTCCCTCCTCCCTTGGGTCCTTTTCGGTTTTCATGTATGGCATGTCCTGGGTCATCTCACTAGGGAAGAAGCCTGGAGCAATCGCATTGACTCGGATTTTATACTGCGCCAATGTGGATGACAGCTGCTTGGTTAGCTGAGTAATGGCTGCTTTGCTTGCGCTGTAGGAAAAGCCAGCGAGGGGCCTGCGCGTGAAACTGGCAATGGATGAGATCAGAATAATCTGAGACTTTTCTGCCACGATGGCTCGCTTGTTTCCCTCGTCCAGCAGGTCAAGAAAGGCAATGGCTGTGTAGAATGCGCCAGTGACGTTCACATGCAATGTGGTGGTGAAATCCTCCATATCTGGCTTCCATAACTTCTGTTGGAGGCTCTTGATGTCGTCGCTGGCGTCATAAGGTGCCGTGGCCGCCTTGATCACGCCACTGTTGGCATAGAGCACATTGATATAGCCAGTTTCCTCGCGTACCAGGTTCGCTGCGGCAGCAAGACTGTCTTTGGAAGTGACGTCGCAAACAATGGTGTGAACCACGTCCGGATTGGATGCATTCTTCTTGGTTGTGAGCAGGGCCTCTTCCCGTCGACCGAGTATGTACACTGCCTTGGCGCCATTGGCTACCAATGCATGCGTGGTAATGGCACCAAGGCCAGAACCGCCGCCAGTGACGACAGCAACAAGGTCTTTGACCCCAAAAAGTGAAGCTGCATTGTAAGGTGATGATGATGATGATGACATTTTTGCGAGCCCTTTTTGAAGCAGTGTCGAGTTGTCTCTGTCGACTTCAGTGCAAGTGAAGCATCAGCCAAAGAGTTTTTCAAGACCAAAAAACTTTCCGAAGCGAATATCTAGGCCGAATTCTTAGCAAGGGCATTCGTGACACGTTGTGCGTCACTCTTTGTTGATTACAAATACGGAGTACCAGCTTACTGAAACAAGGTAGTACGGCGCAGATATACCGATCAAATGCGGGGAACAAGTGTTGATTTGGCGTGCTGTACGGAGTAATATCGTGAGCATTTGCCGGGGGAAGACAGCGAGGCGACAGGATTGGGCACATGGGAATGTCGGAAGTTCGGAACGGAGAGCGAACGGAGAGTGCATACAATCCTCTCGGCACATAGCAACAATATCGAAGCGCAGAGGGAGGAGATTCTCACAGCGTGAAACTCGCTACGTGCGAATTCACCAGAGACAATGGCCTCGATCAACCCGCAAAGGATTTTTGGATTCGACCCGTCGACAAGATTTGAGGGCACAGGTTGTGTTGGGTCAGGCACGGGCAGAGCGCATTACCCAAGTCTCGTCGAGGCAGCGCATGGAAGGAAGGAGCAACCGCGGAGAGACGCCTAGCGCTCAATGTATGGGCGACTCGACGGTCAGAATCTGCGATGCATGAATTACTTCGTTCCACACCTTTGCTGCCATTTCGACATGTCAGAATATCTTCTTAGACATGCGGCGAGGCGATTCGTACTACCAACTCCAACATTCCCCACCATGGGCTCGGCCCTCGACACATCATTGCCCATGACCGTTGAGTGACGAAAGTTTGAAGTCTGAGTCACCTTTCCCTCCCTTTGGTACTGCGACTGGACGCAAAAGTGGGTTGGTTGATGGTCAACCTGCAAGAGAAGTTGGATTCATTGCCACAATGCGCTGTTTTGTGATTGATGGCCATTGGCGACAACGAGGCATTTTTACCTTTTCGAGGCACAATAACTACGACCAGCTTGAGTGGCCGGATGACTCAATAATTAAAAAAAAAAATTAAAAAAATTCCACCGTATTGTCTTTATTGACGCAGGTTTCAACAGTCAAGATGATCATATCTACCGAAACTTCTTTATCCAGAGTACGTACCTCGAGGTCACCTCGTGGAGATTACCTACCTAGGTAGCTATGCGGCCCTTTTTTTAAGCATGCTGCCAGCTATGGCCTGACAAGCGAGGACTTATTAGGGATGTTGAAACGCAGTGAAGCGAGACCTCGGACCTTGGATGCGCGGGTGTTGCAGAATGAACTTATCAAGGTGCGTCAAGCTTGATGCATTGTGGTACCGACGCCACGGGTAGCTGCCGAGCTCCGACGGTTTCTCTTGATCAACATCAGGAACGATATCTGTCCTGCAATACCATCCATGGCCTTGTCCTGCCTTGCCCTGCCCTGTGCGAGCAAATCTCATCCGGGACGTGCTACTGTAAGATGAGCACTTGCGCAAGAAATCAGATGCCGCCCAATGAGATTTGGTTGATTCGTCCATCTCATCCACATGAACCATCAGCTACACTGCATCGGTGCAGCGTCCAGCCAATTGCATGAGACTGACGACCACGATTGGGACAGCAAGTCGCAAGTATTAAGAAAATCATTTTGCCTATAGACAGTTGTCGGTGAGCAAACCTGATGCCGTTATTGGCTTTCGGTGAGCGCGCTCCATTTCGGCACCTTGTGAGCCCACGTGGAGGCGTGGAGACGTCTTCTGGAGCCAGAGTAGTAGGCACGGATGTTGCTCTACCGGGCACAGAGCACGGAGTACGGAGTACGGAGTACAGGAGAGCAGATTTGGTGATTGGCTTGGCTGGCCGACGATTATGGCGGTGCATGGGATAGGCTGCGTCGCAAAACCTGGGCTATGCGAAAAGATAACAACACACCCCCAAGCCTGGTAATCTGCAAGCAAATCAGCGAGCCGGCATTGCCACAAGTCCACCAGCACAGCGATTGGGAAGCCGTCGGCTTGCATGTCATGGACGCTATCTGTCAGACCCCTGTTTCCATCGATGCTAGGTCGGGCCCTCCTCCCACACGCGTATTCCCGTGCTCGTGGTGTTTGCTACCTGGTTCGTCGCTTCTTTCGCATCTCCGACGTCTATCAAGCCGGGGCGGCGTGGGAAGTACGCAGTACTCGGTACATATGTACTGCAATACCCGGCGGGTTCTTGGGTTCTTGGGTTCTTGGATTCGCCTTAGCTTTGACTTGACAATACTAATGAAAGCATCATCTGGGTCCAGCCACGGAGTCTTGGAAGCTCAGACGTCAACCGGGACCTTGCTGCTTGCTGGTGCTGCATGAGAGCCACTGAAACCCCGCGATCAGCCCTTGTGGCCGCATGTTGTGTTCCCACTTGCAACTCACTCTAGGCGCGGTGCTTGGGTGCCACCTCGGCAGGCAGTTGACAGAGAGTGAAGTTGGTGTTTGCGAAGAACAACCAATTCCAGCGCGAGAGGCTGTCGACGAGCGAGGGCATATCACTCCGTAGCCTTGGTCCGAATGCAGAAAAGGTTGGCATCCTCCATGCTGCGAAGAAGGGGTTTCATACTTTCATACTCCGTACTTCTTGTCAAACGTAATTAGACAGCTCGACCGAATACATGTACTTATGGAGCACACACCCCCGTGCGATACGGAGTATTTGGATAGATAAGTCCCGTAGTTGGCGGCGAGAAATGGGCTCCTGAGCGGCGCGGCTGTGGTGGTTTCAAGGGTGGTCTCGCGAAAGTCAAATCTTCAATGTTGATGTTGACATCTGGACGGGTCGTGGTGGCCTGGCTCAATTGCAAGAGCGAAAAGCTGACTGTCTGGTTGCATAGCCTTTGGCAGGCACTCAGTTGCGCCAGCTGGCATTCAGCTGCCAGTCCACTGCTTGCTCCTTCCCTCTTCGCTCTGTCAGGGTTGCAGTCCTCTGAAACTGGCGGTACTGAGGCCAGGTACTCCTTGGTACTCAGGGCCACCATAGGTGTCTGCTACATGCCGCCGTACCCTGTACTCTGGGCAACGGCCGACATGGGGCCAAGCCAAGCCAAGCCAAGTTAAGCCAAGCCAAGTCAACCTTCGCAAACACCATCCGCTGGTGTCTTATTTTTCCTTCCTCCACCCTCGCCGCTCAACATCACACCCTCGACACAAGTCCTGCATTTGCCGCGAATCGATCCTCCCACGCTGCTGCCCTGCCGCGCCCAATGTTTTCCTCATGTCCAGCCCGAGTTCCCAGCCCGAAAATGCCATACCCCCTGCACCCCTAGGTCAAGAGGCTCAACCCGCCGTCGGCGTTGTTCCAGATGCAGCTTCGACTGTGCTGGTGCCAGCGTCGAGCAGTGCAGATGAGGTGTCCGGCCAGACCCCGGTCTTTTCTCAGGTCATCATCCAGTCTTCCTCCCGTACACAGCCCATCCGCTCCAGGGATGCGGACCAAGCCTCATTCAAGGACGATATAAAGTCTCGCCGCTCCAGCCAGCATGGCCCAAGGCAGCCTGGCCCTTCACTCTTGACACAAGCCCTGGCATCTGCTCGTGGTATCCCTCAAGGTCAGAAGCAGAGCAGCAATAACAACACTCCGAGTAATAATATCCCCTCCACTCACGACAACAGCGGCAGTAGCAGTGCTAGCAGTGGCCGGTCATCTAGATTTCAGTTCAACGGCCATCTTCCTCCTCCCGATCGCGAAACGGAATCTACCACCTCGCATAGCCATACCGCAGGTCGCCCAACGCCTACGAAGCATGGAGAGCACCAAGCCTCCGTAGGTCGCGATCCTTCCCTGTCCTCCTCAGCCATGGCCACACCGGCCGTGGTCCCGGTAGCCTCTGTTGCGATACCAACCCGAGACTCTACCTCTATCCCACGCCAGTTCAACCCTTCCAATCTGTCCCAAGCCAGAGAGATGCTCATGGAGCACCGAGATTTCCTCGATAGAGCCAGGGGCCGTGCCTCTACCTCTCTCGACCTCGACCGTTCGACTACCGATATACTCAAATCTCGAGCCTTCTCCCTTTCTGCGAGTCCTGAAGAGGCCTCGACACCGACTAGGCCGTCTTACTTGTCCAATGACCCACTCCGGTTGCCTTCCACCAAAGCACTCAATAACTCAACTCTGGATGTCGATTCCCGCTTGTCGCATCGATCATCTCTGGAAAGTAAAGTGACAGTCAGCCCTGAGAAAACCGGAAAGATCTGGTCTATTGGTTCAGGTGGCGGTGACGAGGAGGATGGCTTGGTTGAACAGTCAGTTGCCGAGGCTATGGCTGGAGTCGAGCCCAACGCCCGAAGTCGCAAAGCGAGTTACAGTCTACGATTTTTCAAAGAAGGCCTTCCACCTGAGGACAAGCCGAGACGGAGGGATACCAAGACGACACCTCGCGATAAATTATCGCCAACTTGGGAGCAAGGCATTCAGGATGACTCAACAATAGCCACGGTGACCCCACCTGGCCATCCCATCGAAGAACCATCTATATCCCAGAGCATGCGCAGTGGTGCCAGTTGGGTTTCCGACGACTACTTCAATCTAGAGTCTACCGATGCCATCGCCCAAGTTGACAAGACTTCTGAGACACTCCGCTCGAGATTGCGACCAGAGGGTCATGAGGCCACATCTAAGCCGATATCGCCACCTAAGGAAGTGGGGCCGACTCCGGCTTCACAACCCGACGTTGTAGAGGGGCAACGGAGGTCAGCTGATGACCAACAAGAGGGGAAACGCCCGTCTAGCAGCGGTATGGCCGGTGCCGGCTCCAAAGCCCGCGATAAACATAATGGTATTGGCCACGACGCCGATGCCGATGCCGATGCTGATGCTGATGCTGAAGATGCTGATGAATCTGGCGAGGAGAAAATCTCGTCCGCCGTCTTTCTGCCCCACCAGGAGATACAAGATACCCGGACCGCTGCCCCAGATCTGTCTGGATCAGCCCAAGTACAACGACCAAGATCCATTTCACGCAGTAGTGCTCATCCGTGGCTCGTGAAGGCTGATGAACCTGAACCTGAACCAGAAGTGCATGGCAAGGGGGAGACAATCGCCGCCACTGACAATTCCCGTTCCGAACATCGTGACAATCATGTTTCGCCTGGCCTTGAGCTTCCGGAAAAGCCCACCGAGGCTGCCAATGTAGTCGAACCTATTTTGAAGAGCCAGAAAGCGCCAAAGCCCCAACCCACTGTGACACATTACGATGATCATGTCCATCATCACCAACACCACCCTCGCCAGCCACTCGAAGCCATTGAGCTAATTCCTTACAAGCATCAAGTGGGTGGTCATACAACGATTTGGCGCTTTTCCCGCAGGGCAGTATGTAAGCAGCTCAACAATAGGGAAAATGAATTTTACGAAACAATTGAGCGGTATCATCGTGATCTGCTTCCATTTCTTCCTCGGTAAGTGTAAAGTAAGCTTGCACGAGCGTTTTATTGCACATGGGCAAGTTGTCGAGGCACGGCCAAGTGGCTTGGTATTCGAAAGCTGCCCGGCTGTAGTTCTGCTGGTATATCTGCTAACATGTTCGGCTCAGATATATAGGTGTTTTGAATGTGACGTTTCAGAAGCAACCACGGCGGAAAAGCACAGTCAGAAAAGATGAAACATCCTTGGCCGGACGCAAGAAGGCTCTAGATGATAATAATGACGCAGAAAAGATGCTGAACGGGACTGATCATTTGGCTACCGACATGCCCGGAAACGAATCGACTGATCCAGCGCCCACGAGAATTGTCAGCCAGTCGCTGGCAAATGCCGCTTTGCAGATTCCTACAGTCACATTCGACGACAACAAGCATATTTTGCCAAGAAATCTACTGCAGCCCACCCCGCCACCAGAGTTTTTTCGACGTCGCAGTACCTCGTCTGCGAAGATATATCAAAGTGTATCCAAGCCTCAGACGCCTCGGCCGCACTTGGAAGAACGGCCCAACAGCTGGGGAGCAACAACAATAAACAAACGCCTTCGGAACGAGGTCTTCAACGACGCGTTTTTAAAAGAGCCTGTTGAAGTCCAAAAACACCGCCGCCCACACCAGCGTGCAATACCTCGACCTACGATGCAGCGGCTTCTCAGACCCACAACTTCTGACCCAAATCTTGCTGCGTCCGATAAGCAGATTGAGCTCGAACAAAGGCCTCCCATCAAGGTTCAGCCACCCTCGCCGCATATTCATCACAATGGACATACCCAGAGCGACCTTGGTGCCGAAACTGCATCTCTTCCTGGACAATCAGAGGATGCGGGTGCTCCGACCAAGGACCTTACTGGAACTAGTGCCCCAGAACCCGAGATTTTAAAAGCAACCCTCACCACAGGTAGGAGGAGACGGAGGTACTCAGCAGGCGGGCTTAGACGGCGACCAGAAGATGTCCGGGAATCCCGGGGCGATCTCAAGTACTTCGAGGAAGCTGACGACGCAGAGTATAAAACCCACAACGAGCGGCTAGCCGCCGAAAACTCTGCAAAAGATGCCGAGGCCAACGTCACTGGGCATCAAGCCGTGTGCGACGACGCACCAGTTCACGGTCCCGCCCTCATTTCACCGCTGGATTTGACTCACTCTGCAGTACCGTCTACATTACCGTCTGCTCTTCCAAGTCCCACAGATGAATTCAAGAAAATCCCCCGACCCATCAACCCGAAGGAAGCCAAAACTCGTGGAGACCGTGTAGAATATTTTCTCTTGATGGAAGATTTGACTGCTGGCATGAAGCGACCGTGTATGATGGACCTCAAAATGGGCACACGCCAATATGGCGTTGATGCAACTCCAAAGAAGCAAAAGTCGCAACAGGAGAAGTGCCGCACAACTACCTCTGCGGAGCTGGGTGTGCGTATTTGTGGCCTTCAGGTCTGGAATGCTAGGACACAGTCGTATGAATTCCAAGACAAGTACTTTGGCAGGAAGGTGAAGGCCGGGCCAGAGTTTCAAAATGCCCTGCAGAAATTCCTCTACAATGGTGTCGACTTAGATAGCGTCCTCCGCCATATTCCCGTCATTTTGAAGAAGCTTGCTCAACTCGAGCAAATCATTCATGGCCTCAGGGGTTACCGATTTTACGCCGCCAGCCTGCTCATGTTTTATGACGGCGACACATCTGAGGAGGGAGGCTACGAAACAATGTACGACTCAACAACGGATGTCGCAACAGATACCGAAGAAACCACCCGCCGACGACGGAGGAATCTCCGAGAAATCGACTTCAAGATGGCCGACTTTGCCAACAGCCTAACGCCCCTGGATGATATACGGGACAAGGCCTGTCCCCCACGGCATCCAAATGAGCCGGATTCGGGCTTCTTGAAGGGGCTGAGGAGCCTTCGACAGTACTTTTTGCAAATCCAAGCGGATGTTCGAGCAGAACTGGACTTGGGGCCTCGCAGTGGCCGTGGAAAAAGTCAATGGCTGTCTGGTCCGATGGACGATTTGCAGCTTGATTTTGAAGACGATTTGGACTCGGGTTCACTTAGTCTTTGATGTGCACAAATTTTACCTGTTTCCTTTTCTCACAGTGATGAGATGTTGTATTGTTCAGATACCCTACTCTTTCTCGTTCAGACAGCTGGGCTTGCCATGTTGTCACGTCTTTTGACATTCGGCCTCTGTAGCGTTATGTGTCTCTTGCGGAATTTTTTTTTTCCTTCACACTAACTTTTAGTTCCCTTCTCTTTAATCATGTCCCCTGCTTCAGAATGTATAAATCGGAACATGGCCGACCTGCGCTCGCGACAAGGCTTATTTATACCACGTTACATACCCTGCATCAAGTTTGGCGTACCACTTTGTTGGCATGGCTCGGCCATGTTGATACGAGTCTCGTTTATGAGTTTGGCTTTTGTTTGTGTGCGAGTGCGCGTCTGGAACGATGGATCGGGGAACGGATCGGTGTTTTTGGTTGCTTGTGTGGCGTTTTGTGTTCGGGGAGCTTACGGGATCGAGAATGCAAAAACAAATCATGTATTGAATGTTTATAGTTGGTGTTTGTCTGATGTGGAACTGAATGACCTCTCCTATTTTTTATTGCAGGCATGCTTTTCGGGGGTAGGGGAAATTGGAGGGGCACGGGATATCAAATCAGGCATGGCATGACATGACATGGCAATAGAGTATGTTAGAGAAAACTATCACTAGACTTCTATATATGACGCCCGCAGTGCCGCGGATGAAGGGATACGGCCGAGTGCGCAGCTCGTGTGGAGCCAAGGAATGATTGCTGCTGATGCCATGTTGCGCAGCTGTGTTGTAGTGTTTTCTGCCATTTTCAAAAGTTGGGTTCATTGCGTTCATTGCGTTCATTGCTAGTGAGTAGCTGCACGGACCCGACATGCATCGCCGTTGTTGGTTTCTATTCATGGAATGGCACGGCTTTTACAGCCATGTTGACGGGGTGTCCCTTTTCTGTTCAAAGAAGGTCAACAATGTTCAAGATGAGTTTGGACGAGCCTGGTATGTATATAAGCTGGCCGAGTAGTGGCAGTTTTCCATGGTCATCTTATCCTTTTACTTCACCATGGTGATTTGCCACCCGCGACAACAGCAATTATCATCATACTATACAACACCATGTCTGACACCTCAGCCTACGGTGACGGCATACGCGATGACGACACCTTGGTAGGCGACGATAACAGCTCAGTCAGGTCTTTTGGTTCAGTGAGCACTGTGGTCTCTGAAGGCGCGAACCCAGGTCCCGGCCTCCCCGACATCGATCCCAATATACCCCGTCGCCCAGATTTCGTCATCATTGGCAGCGGCATGACAGCCGTGGGAGTGGCCTTGTCCTTTCTCCAACTCATGGCCTCAAAGGAGAAGTTTCCTGTCGTTCTCGTCATCGAAGCAGGAGAGTTATGCAGCGGGGGGACGGCTCGAAATTCCGGGCATATCAAGTTTTTACCGCCCATGGTATTCCGCTTTGACGGCGAGCTGCAGCCAGAGAAGGTTTTGGATCTCCAGGTGAAGAATGCAAAGCACTGAAGGAGCTGGGGGCAAGGTACTTGGATGCTGACGTGAGGGAGTTCGAAATGGAGGAACTCTACTATGACGAGGAAGAGTTCGAGATTGACAGGGGGGCACAGAGGCGTCTGAACGAACTTTATCCGCAGAAGTATCGAGCAACTATTTTGGAGGGGGATGAGGTACCCCATGTAAGTTACAGGTACATACCTGCCTGCTTGGACTGTTCCGAAGCGCTGACTTACAGCAGTATGGACCAACTATTTTGGAAGGGGATGAGGTACCCCATGAAGTAAGTTACAAGTACATACCTGCCTGCTTGGACTGTTTCGAAGCGCTACTTACTCCTTACAGCAGTATGAACGCGCGCGTGGTGCTAGAACCCACACGGCAGGGTTGGTTCAGCTGTATCACCTCGTCACGAGTATATGGGAGGATTTGTGCACGCAATATGCCAACCTCCGCATCAGCACGAACAATTTAGTCCAAAATATTGCTCTCACCACAGACTCGTCTCACCCCTACATCGTCACATGCTCCCGGAGAACTCTTCAAGCTCGACACGTCGTCCACGCTACCGACAGCTACGCCACACGCCTCTTGCCTGCTCTGGACATAGGCCTAAGGGTTGGTTGGGTGAACGGGCTTTTGCAAAGACCAGGCGCTAGATTCCCAAAACGCGAGGGGAAGCACTCCTGGACTCTCGATTTCGGAAATCACTACTTCACCGTGATCCAACTGCCTGATAGGAATGACGAAATCGGCGAGTTGCTGATTGAAAGGGGATGGGCGACTAGCGGCGGGAGGAATGACAGGGACGAGCAAGAGACGGTGAATTATCTCCATCACTATATGAAGAAAGTGTTTGGACCGGAATGGAAAGAGGCGACGATGATGTCGGAGCTCCGGTCGAAAAGTGTAGGGATAACGGGTGATTATTTGCCCTTTGTGGGAAGGATTCCTCGGGAGTATGCCAACAGGGAGGTACTGCGCAGTGACCAGGCTGCTGTTGAGGCCGCTGTTTCTGAGGATGATGGCTTGGCAACGCCCGGAGAATGGATTTCGGCGGGTTACAACGGTCAGGAAACGGCATTTGCGTTGCTCTCTGGCCACGCCGTGGGAATACAGATTGCTGGTATGGAGGACGATGAGTTGGAAATGGTGCCCGGGAGACCCGGCGGAAGGTTGAATGACTGGTTTCCAAAGGAGGAATTGAGTTTGGACGGCGACAGGATGGTGAGGGCGAATTTGGGACCCCTAAACTGAGGAATGACTGTTCTGAAAGCAGTCCTGAGGACGGCATTGAAGTGAAGCTGAATCGAAAGTGAAATGCCATTCACTTTTGGCGGAGATCCTGCATGATCCCCACTTTGGCTTTTTCCCTTTGTATAAGCACAAATAGAAAGATGAATCTCACTCCAAATCCTGACGACAACCTCAAGGCTCATGTAATGTCATAGCACGACGCATGGTGAATTCCAATCAGGTAATCGACATGAGTAACGAAGACGCGGCGTGGATCGATTCCTGGCGGCACTCGGTCCCAAGCCGTCTTGAGCGAGAAGATCCCTTTGAAAATGACGGCTTCGAGGCAAGATGCTCAACCAGACTGGTGTGTTTCACGTCTGCCGCGTTTCTATTCCGTCCATGGCTTATAAGAAACGCAGACATTCCGAGAGCCAGATCCGCCGCCTAGGTCAGCAAATCGCGGCTTCTTCCGGTCCATGACACCATTTCGACGGTCGACTGTCCAAGAAGCCGCAACCGATCGACCTCAGGCAGGACATGAAGTGCTTGAGCAAGACTCGCTGCAGAGATGCGACACGAGGACGTCCACACGTTGCGATGACAAGGGCAAACGAAACTTTCTGGGCCTCTTCTCGAGAAAACGGAAACAGAGGAGTCCCAGCCCGGCGCGTGGTCTGGCGGTGGGTAGTTCGCTGCGACTGAGAGTTCTATGTGTTGGCGACAGAGGGTGTGGACAGACGGCGCTTCTCTAGTACGCTTTCCCTTCTTTCCTCTCATAGTTTGCTGGGGAGGTGGCTAAACTGAAAACTCGAGTAGTCGTGCGAAATTCGGGAGGTTTGTAGACGTACGTTGATGTGGTTTGAACCAAGATGATTCAATATGGGGAAAGGAGAATGCTAATACGTATAGACGGCGGCGATTTCCCGAACGCCGTACGAGACATATATCCTCGACAAACGGTACCATTGCCCGGCCACCATGGAGCTATAGGATACTTCTGGCACGGGAGACCTAGAGACTGTTTCGAGGCTCTCGTACATGTCGTGGGGTGCAGTCCTTCTCTGCTTCGACGTCAAGGAGAAGATGGGCATGTTCAGGGTGCTCCACTGGGTATTTGTCCCTTGCTGCAAAGATGCGAATCGTATTGACCGAGTCAGTGGCAAGAGGCTGTTAAGAATGGATTCTGTAGAGATTCACAGCCCGTCGTGTATCTCGTCGGCACAAAGAAGGATCTGCGCATGGAGTGTTCCTTTGAGGACCATAGATTGGCGGTGGAGGGCGTGGGGATGGCGTTTGGGCCGAGCTGCTGCGTGAGTCGGCGCGAGGTGAGAGGCGCGTTCGCATGAAATCGATGAATGCTGATGATGTTAGGGGGATTGGCATGCTGGACGGATCGGGGCTGATGGATATGTTGAGTGTTCGGCCGCGACAGGGGAGGGCGTTGAAGCCTTGTTTGGGACAGTTGGGAGGGCGACACTGGGGATTGGTGATGGCTATGATGGGAGGAGGGTGACGAAGCCCAGGTTAGATTGATTGTGTTTCATGACGGACGTGGTTTGGTGTTGCGTACTTTAAGGGAGGCAGGTGGGCAGACAAAGGTAGTTCATCGCCAGCCACATTAATTTATCCGTATGACAAGAGAAATGAGAACAATGAAGTCGAAATCAAAACATAAAAAAGAGCGCAAAAATAGCCTTGTCTCCTTGAGCAAATTTATTGGCCCAAGCCCAGTCCGTGGTTGCTTTACAACATCAATTGACATTTAAACTGTTGGAAAAGGCGAGTTAGTTACGTAAGGATAAGATAAGAGTAATTTAATATTAGTATTTATAGTAAGTATTACTCTTAATTATTAAATTAAAAGATAAAATAAATATAATAAAATTATTTATATTTTATATATAATAAATTATAAATTTAATTAATATATATTATAATATATATAATTATTATAAATTAAGTTTTTAATATTATAATTATTAAATATTATTAAATTTATATTAAAAATAAAAAAAAATATTAAAAATTATTTATTTATTTTATATAAAAAAAATATATATAAAAAAAATAAAATAAAATATATTTTTTTTATTTTTTTTTATTAATATTATTAATTATTTTATAAAAAAAAATATAAAAAAAAAAAAAATATATTATAATAAAAAAAATTTTTTCTTATAAGAAAATTTTTTATAATAAAAAAATTTTATAATAAAAAAAATTTTTATAATAAAAAAAATTTTTATAATATTAAAATCTCCTTTAAAGTTTTTATAAATTTAATATATTAATTTATTAATAGTTTTTTAAGTAAAAAAATATATAATAAAGTAAATTTTCTAGTTATAAATTAAGAATTTTATAAAACTTAAATATATTAAAAGTTTATTATTAATTTAAAGAGTTATAATTTTCTTTTAAAAGTATTACTCTTAAATAATAATATTATTAACTAGATTATTAAATATAAAAAAAGTAATTTTATAACTAATTATTTTAATTAAATTAATAAAAGTAACTTTATAATTAATTACTTTAATTAAAGTAAATAACTTATTATTTTAACTAATAATAATTATAAAAATTAAGTTATTATAAGTTAAGAATATTTTTAGCTTAATAAAACTAGTTTAAAAAATAAAAAAAATAATAAATTAGAATAATTATTAAAGTTAAATTAATTAAATTATTAATACTTTTATTATAATTAATTTTACTTATTTTTTTAAAATATTTAATTAATTAAGTAAATAAATTATTATAATACTTTAAAATTATACTTAAAAATATATTATTATTTAAATTATACTTAAAAATAAGCTTTAATAAAAAGTTAAGAATTATATTAAAATATATAAGTTAATATAATAAGTAAAAAAATTCTTTTAATTAATTAATATAATTTATATTTAAAAATATTATTATAAAATTAATAAATTTATACTTAAAAATTATAAAAATATAAGTAATTTAATATATAAATTAATTATAAAAGTTAATAAACTTAAAAGAATTAATTAAAAAACTTTAATTATTATAAAAAAACTAAAAACTATTATTTTTTTAAATATTTTAAAAAATAAATATAACTCTTTTTATAAATAATAAAGTAAATAAAACTTTATTATAAAAAAAAATAAAAAACTTATAATAAATTATAAAAGTATTATTTATATAATTATTAATTAATTTTTAATTATTTCGCTTTATAATTAAATAAAATTATATATATAATATAAGTATTATATAAGCGTAAAATCTAAAATAATATTAAGTTATATTAGACTAAAAATAGTAAAAGACTAGAAAAGTAGACTATTTATATACATATTATAATATATTAAATATACTAGTATAATTAGTACCGCGCCGCGACTACTAGTTAAGGCTATTTTATAATAGCCTTAACTATTATTATTATAAAAGTAAACTTTATATATTATAATAACTTCGCGCTTATAATTTACGCTAAATTACGCTAAAAACCTAAAATACCTATATACGTAATATATTTATAAGGTCTGCTCTTGCTTATATTCCTAGTTGATCTTGTTCCTTTTTATTTAAGTTATTTGTATTTTCTGCTATTAAGACCCTACTATAAATAACTAATTATAAGTCCCTGCTCTTACACACACACATCTCCTATAAGTACTTGCTAATATTTGCCACAGTTATTTATAAATAATAATATAAGTAAAAGTGCTAAAAAGCCTAATATAAATAAGTTACTTATTATAACTTTTAGGGGGTTAAAGTTAATAAAATTAAAAAGGTAATATAATTATAATTAATAATAAATTAAAAGCTTTTTATAATAAAAAAAATACTTATTATAAAGCTAAAAAT
>AZNH01000057.1:0-35621 GCA_000814955.1 Metarhizium guizhouense ARSEF 977 | reverse complement strand
TATTCTTTTTATTATAAAAAGCTTTTAATTTATTAATAATTATATTACTTACTTAGCTTTATTAGCTCTAACCCTTAAAGGTTATAATAAATAACTTACTTATATTAAGCTTCTTATTATATTTAATTATCTTATTATTATTAGTTTATACTTAGTGTATAATAGTTTATAAATAGTTATAATGGATATTAGTAAGCAGTTATAGTGCTTATAGGAGATATATATATATAGGAGCAGGGACTTATAATTAGTTATAGTCTTAATAGTAAAAAAGGCAGATAACTTAAATAAAAAGGGATAAAATCAACTCGGAATACAAGTAAGACCTTATAAATATACTACATGTAGGCATTTTAAGTTTTTAGCGTAACTTAGTATAAGTTATAGGCGCAAACTACAACATATAAGGTTTGCCTTTATAATAGTAGCTGAGGTTATTACGAGATAGCCGCGGCTAATAAGTTATAATACAGCACTAATTTTACTAAAATAGTCTACTTTTCTAGTCTTTTACTATTCTTAGCCTAATATAGCCTAATATTATTTTAGATTTTATGCTTATATAATACTTATATTATATATATAATTTTATTTAACTATAGAGCAAAATAATTGAAAATTAATTAATAAAAATTATATTATAAATTAAATTAAGAAATTACTTTATATTAATAATATTTAAAAGAGAACTTACTTTTTTAAAAGCTTTTATATAAATATTATTAGCTTATTTATTAATATAAATATTAATAAAAGTTAATACTAGGTTATTATTATAAATAATTACTTTTATTAAAAATAAATTTACTTTATAAAGGAAAAATTAAACTTTTTAAAAGTCTTAAAAATAATAATATTAACTTATAAATAACTTAAAAAATACTATTATTTAATAAAACTTAATAAAAATAAAAAAAATATTATAAAAACTTTATATTTATAATATAAAAAAAAGAAAACTTATTTTTATTATATAATTATTAAGTAATATTAATAAAATAATATAATTAAATACTATTATTATATTATTTTTAAGAGACTAAAATTAATATTTAAAAAAATAAAATTTAATAAAAAATAATAGCTTTATATTACTAGAATTATATATTACCTTAAAAACTACTTTATTTATAAAAGATTATTAAGAGTAAAAATATTATATTAATTAATTAATTTTTAATTATTTCGCTTTATAGTCAAATAAAATTATATATATAATATAAATATTATATAAGCATAAAATTTAAAATAATATTAAGCTGTATTAGGTTAAGAATAGTAAGAGACTAGAAAAGTAGACTATCTTAGTAAAATTAATGCTATATTATAGCCTACTAGCCGCGGCTATCTCGTAATAGCCTCAGCTACTATTATAAAGGCAAACTTTATATATTATAGTTCACGCTTATAACTCACGCTAAGTTACGCCGAAAACCTAAAATACCTATATATAGTATATTTGCGAGGTCTACTCTTACTTGTATTTTAAGTTAATTTTATTCTTCTTTATCTAAGTTATTTACTTCTTCTACTATTAAGACCTTAATTATTAAGTTATTAATTTTATAAAAACCTTATTTATTTTTTAAAAAAAATTAAAAAGTACTTAAAATTTAATTTAAAAACTTAATATTAATAAATAATACTAAAAAATTTAATATATATATTATTAAAACTTTAATTTTTTTTATTTTATTTATACTTTTTATTATAAAAATTTTTAAAAAGCTTAAAATATTTTAATAAATAAAAAAATCTCTTAAATAAATAAATTAAAAATAAATTATAAAAAATAAATTTTAATTTATTAATAATAATAATATATATATTTTTATATTTTTTTTAATAAGAAAATTACTTTTAAAAGAAAAATAAGTATATAAATTAAAAACTAGCTTAAATAATAAAATTATTTATTATAAAATATAATATATAATATATAATTTTTAATAAAAAAAAAGTATTAATTTTAATAAAACTTTTACTTTTATAATTAAACTTTTAAATTATAAAGTAATTTTTATTATAATAATTATACTTAACTTAAAACTTAAATAAATAAATATTAATTTTTAATTATTTTACTCTGTAATTAAATAAAATTACACATATAATATAAGTATTATATAAGCGTAAAATCTAAAATAGTATTAGGCTATATTAGGCTAAGAATAGTAAAAGACTAGAAAAGTAGACTATTTATACACGTATTATAATGTATTAAATATACTAGTAAAATTAGTACTATGCTACGGCCCGCTAGCCGCGGCTATCTCACGATAACCTTAACCACTATTATAAAGGTAAACTTCGCGCCTGTAACTTACGCCGAGTTACGCTAAAAACTTAAAATGCTTATATACAGTATATCTGCGAGGTCTTGCCTGTATTCCGAGTTAATCCTGTTCCTCTCTATCTAAGTTATTCTTCTGCTATTAAGACCACAACTAATCATGAGTCCCTGCTCCTACACACACATATCTCCCACAAGCACTGCAACCGCTCCCTTGCTGACATCCACCACAGCTATCTACAAACAATAACAACAAGATGACCAAGCATAATAAGCTACTAAACAAGCCCAACACAAGTAAGTTACCTATTACAACCTTTAAGGGTCAGAGCTAATAAGGCCAAGTAAGTAATATAACTATTAATAAATTAGAAGCTCTTTATAATAAAAGGGATACTTACTTTAAGGCTAAAAATCCTGATTCTAAGAAAATTAAAGAGGTTATATAAATAATTAGGAATTTAAAAAAAAAGGCTTTTATAAACGCTAAACTAAAGTATAATACTAAAAAAGCTATTAAACTAGTTATAAAAGGGGCCAATAAGGCTAGTAAGGCCAAGAAGGCTAAAAAGGCCTATAAGGCTAAGCCTACTAAGTAAATTTATATTAGCGGTTTTACCTCTTCTAGAGGGAAATAAATAAATATAAAAATAGTTTTTTTTTATAAAAATATAAATAAAAAAGTTTATATTTAATAGCTTAAAAAATTCTTAAATAATATTAATAAAATTTAAAAACTTAATAAAATTTTATATAATTTTAAGTAATTATTTAGAATTTAATATAAAACCTTTATAAAATTCTTATTAAGCTTAAATTTTATATAATTTATTTAAAATTATAATATATTTTTAAAAAATAATATTATTTTTATAATATATATAAATAATTTTTTTATTATTAAACTTAATAAAAAAGAGATTTAATAAATTAAAAACTCTTTTTTAATAAAGTTTTATATAATAAACTTAAAAGTTTATAAGTATTATTTAAGAATAAAAGTTATTAAAAATAAGAAAAATAAGTAAATATACCTCTCTTAAAAGGTATATATTAAAAAGATTTTTATTAATTTTAAAGTTATAATTATTAAGCTTAAGTATACTCCTTTAAGTAGTATATTATTTAATAATATAAAGGACTTAAAAGCTTTTACTATTTATTATAAATAGTATATAAGTATTATTAGATCCCTTATATAAATAATACTAGGTATTAGAGCTAATATAATATTTCTAGTTTCCCTTTTAAGCTGCTATTTCTTAAAGCTTACTATTAAGTATATTAGCTTTATTAAGTATATTCTTAAATACCTAAATACTACTATAAATTACTTTTTAGTATTTACTAGTACTCTTATTTTACTAATAAGTTATATAAATTCTAATTAAAGTAGAAATTTAATTTAATATTTTATAATAAGTTATATATTTAACTTAAGTAATATTATTATTAACTAGTAATTTAAAAAATAACTAATTATAATACTATTTTTTACTAAAGTAAAGTATATAAAATAAACTTAAGCTACTAAAAAAGCTATTTAACTTTAAAGCCTCTTAAAGGAATTTTTAGTCCTTTTAGCTGCTTATTAAGGAGATACTTTAACTATTATTTATAATAATAATCTTAGTGCTATTATACTATTAAAAAACCCTAAATTTTATATATATATTAAATATATTAATATATAATACTACTTTATAAAATAAAAAGTTAATATAAGTAAATTAATAATAACTTATATTTTTATAAAAAACTAAGTAATAAATAGCTTTATTAAATACTTTTTTTAACTTATATTTAAGAAATTTTATATAACTTTAAGAATTCTTAATTATTTAAACTAAAAGGGTACTAATAAGATTAAGTATAACTAGTATATTATATAATTATAATTATTAGCTTTATAAAGTATTAAACTCTAGTATAACTTTCTAGCTTATAAATTAGAACTTATAAGTATATTTAAAAGGCTATTTAAGTATTAAAGCTTTATAAAATATAGTATAAAATATATTATATAATTATAATTATTAGCTTTATAAAGTATTAAACTCTAGTATAACTTTCTAGCTTATAAATTAGAACTTATAAGTATATTTAAAAGGCTATTTAAGTATTAAAGCTTTATAAAATATAGTATAAAAAAAGTAGTAATTTACTAGAAATCCTGCTTTTTAATAAAAATTTAGTTATTTTAATATTTTTTAATACTTTTTTTTTATATACTTATTAATTATTTTAAAAGTTTATTTTTATTATTAAATATTTATAATTTACTTTTTATTTTTTATAAAATTTATTTATATATAAAAATAAAAAAATTAACTTATATTTATATAATTTAAAAATTAAAATACTTAACTTTTTAATAATTTAAGCTTAATTAATATAATTTAATAAAATAAATTAAATAATAACTCTTATATTTTTATATAATACTTTTAAAAGTAATTATAATTAATTAAAATTATATATATATAAAAGTACTTTAAGTTATTAAGGAAATTATATATAAATATAAGTACTTATATATACTTATTTTATACTTATTTTATAATAATACTTTATATATAAAATACTTTAAATTATTAAGAGAATTATATATAATTATAAGTACTTAAATAAGCTTATTTTATACTTATTTTATATTAGTATTTTATATATAAAAGTACTTTAAAATATTAAAAAAATTATATATAATTATAAGTACTTATATAAGCTTAATTTATACTTATTTTATAATAATAATTATTAGTTAATAAAAAACTTAAAATAACTTATAATTATATAATTAAAATACTTATTTACTTAATATTTTAATTTTAATATATAAATAAGAAATTTAATACTTTTAATAATATTATATAATATATATAATATTAAATTTAATAAGAGTATTAATAATTAAGAATTAACTTACTTAAAAGTTATAATAAACTAGTTATTTACCTAGTATTAATAATATTATTATTATTTAATAATTAGGTAATTAAAACTTAACTTACTTTAAAAATAAACTTATAATTAACCTTAAAAAATCTTTTTTATTATAAGAATTTATATATTTAATAAGAGATTTAAATAAGTTTATTTATAATAATAATTAGTTATATAAAAAGTAAAAAGTTACTTAATAATTTATTATTAATATTATTATAACTTTAAACTTTTTTTAAAAATAAGTTATTTAATTAATTTATTAAGTTATAAAAAGTAGAAATTTAACTTAATTATAAAAATATTAAGAAATTAATAATAAATTAAGTTAAGAAAAATTAATATATTAATTAATAATAATAAAACTTATTTAAATAAAAATAAAAAAAAACTAATAAAATTATTTTTTTATAAATTTAAGTAAAAGTATTAAAAAAAATAAGTTAATTATATAAAAATAAAATAAAAGTAATTTAATATTAGTATTTATAATAAGTATTACTTTTAACTATTAAGTTAAAAAGTAAAATAAATATAATAAAATTATTTATACTCTATATTTAATATAAACTGCCACTTTGAAAACTGGAACGTACCTACCCTGTACAGTAACCCCTCCGGCTGCGCTGGCTGCACCAACGGACTGCTGGACAACTTGGCCACAAATTCAAAACCTCCCCATTGTTTTGTTATAAATACTTATGAGGTGGTGCGTAGTGTTAGCCGGCGCGTCATGTATGCTGGCTGGTGGTTCAGATAACCATACCTCGTGGGACAGCAAACAGAAGCCCCAATACCCAAGACAACGGTCATCTGGATTCTCCCGACCCTCATGCTCCCAAGTCCCGCTCTTAAACCTCCCCATCACATCATGGTCGTAACAACCATACAGTTTGTCTCCCTCCTTGCGGGCCTCATCAGCCTTGCCGTCTACGTAACTGTAAGCCCACGCCCTTGCACGAAAACGCCTTCTAAAACCTCAGTGCTCATCAACGTTGGACACTAACTCCATCGACACAGACACGTCACATCCAGCTGTTTCAAGCCCGCCGGTCCAGGACCTGGCCCAAACCACCACCCTTCCAAGCAGAGACCCGACTCCCTCAAAATGAGTACTACCTCTTGGTCCTCGGCTCAGGTGGCCACACCAAAGAGATGCTCATGATGATGGACGACGGCACCCGCGACTTTGGCAACTCGCACCGTCGCTATCTCATTTCCAGCGGGGACAAAATGTCACTCAATCACGTAGAGGATTATGAGGCGGAACTGAAGGCGACGTCTGAAAATCCGGGCACCTACGACACCCGCGTCGTGACCCGGGCTCGCAGGGTTCACCAGCCGCTTTGGTCTACGCCGTTTTCTGCCCTGCGAAGTATCCTCGACATCTTCCCCGTCTTGCTGTCCCCGCCGAAGAACGAGGTCGGAAAGCAGCTCAAGTACCCGGGGATTGTCTTTTCGAATGGTCCGGCGACGGGCTTCTTTGTAGCGCTGGCGGTGCATTTGCTGAAGCTCTTCTGGGTAGTGCCGGATGACCGCTTGCGCTTCGTGTACGTGGAGAGCTGGGCGAGGATCGCAACGCTGAGCCTGACCGGCAGATTGTTGTATTATACCGGCTTGGCGGATGCCTTTTACGTGCAGCACGGGGAGGTTGCCGAGCGGTATGGCCTTGTGAATGCCGGGGAGATGGTGTTTAATTCACGGAGGGCCAGGCAGACTCGGCCTGGCTTGGATCGCCAGTAGTAATGTGTACAAGATTCGGTTGGGGTGATTTACAAAGTAGACACGGCATGCTGAGACGGAAAGGTAAAAAAACAAACAGTTCTAGTCTTATTAGACAGATGTTGTACATGGTATACAGTGCCGCTTATTTCCGTACTTTTATGGCTTGGCCAATTATACAGGCGCAGCCTCAGCCAGCTCCTCTTCACTGTCTTCGACTCCAAACGTCTCGATTTCCGAATTCGACCTTGCTGCCCTATTCGCCGTCTCTTTGCCCGCCCAAATCTTCCAGTTTTCAAACTCCTGGTCCTCGAGTTGCACGCCCACGTCCAGCCGGGACTTGCCAAAGTACGCCCCCACGTGCTTGGCCTCCTCGACCGCTACCCTCTTCTCAATCTCCTCCTCCTGACGGAGTCTGTAGAATTCTTTGCGCGCCGTGTCGTAGGCTTTGCGTTTGCTCATCTTTTCGGCATGCATGAGATGTAGCTGCCGTTGGACGACGCTATGTACGAGTTAGCCCGCCAACCACTTGATATACCTTTTCTTTTTTCTTTTTTTTTTCTTTTTTTTCTTTTTTGGCACATTTTGCCTTACCATTCGCCTGTTAGGGGGACACCGGGCTGTCGCAAGCCCTTACTCCAGTCGCAATGCTGGTGATCTTTTCCGTCTAGTTCGAGGACGATTCGTGGCCGGGCTAGTTCCCACGGGTGGTCTTTGTAGAAACTCGTTCGGAGAGCGTCCTCGGGGTAGCTGATACTTTGGGGTCGGTACAGCTTCTTGGGCTTCTTGGCTTTGGGGTTCGGCATGCGATGCCTGGGCGTGACTGTGCGGACGAGCGTCTCAGCGGGGGGAACCGAGTTCATGACCTGGTACCATGGTGGTTGGGCGACGGTGTGGCCCGCGAGCATCTGGTGGTTCAGTTCTTGGGAGACGGACTGGAAGACCCGCGCGGGCCGTATTTGTCGGCCGCCCATGATGCTGTCCTGGGGAGACGGGGTGTGTTAGAGATTGCAAAGCATCGGTATTCGGCTCGAAAATGGCACGTACAATGGTCTCTGGGATCAATTGACGATTTTGTATGATGGCACGGCTGCGCGGTTGATGGCGTAGTCGCAAACCCATGCACGGGTGGAAATTTTGGGTGGTCGGCAAATTGTATGGCCGATACGAACCATCCGGCAGCTCAATGATACCAGACCACAGGACGCTGTGGCGGATTGGTGCAGCGGAGATGACCATTAGCTATAGTGGGACTGGGGAGTTGCCAAAAATTAATTCAATGAGACCAGAGTCCCACCTTAAATTCGAGATCCCGTTCCTCCATCGCCCTGCATCCTGCGCCAAATTTACCATCAACTCATGACTGACTGCTTGCACATGCATATATTGCTGGGCATGTCATCATGAGGACAGACCCATGAAAATATCTGGTCGAGTGGACGGCTCTGTCCGTGGAGCGGTCCTCAACCGCCCGTCGGCGGGCTTCAGAAATGTGCATACGTCAAGGAGGACTATTTGCAGACCCATCGACATTGCGGCCGAGAGTTCGAGAATAAAACCAGCGTCTTGCATGAAGAGTTCCCTATGGATCTTGTCTAC
The DNA here is from genome assembly GCA_000814955.1 of Metarhizium guizhouense ARSEF 977. NCBI lineage: Eukaryota > Fungi > Ascomycota > Sordariomycetes > Hypocreales > Clavicipitaceae > Metarhizium > Metarhizium guizhouense. The sequence goes on along the minus strand of AZNH01000057.1, from coordinate 27,064 downwards.
CTTTATGCCAGAGAGCCGTCGGCCGTCTGTTATGCAGCCTCGGCTTGCCTGTCGCTGTTACAGCACCGCGCCGGAGACCCTGGCAGCTACAGCAAAGAGTTTACCCTTCTCGCGGCTGCTTTCAAAGGACCAAGAGAAACGACATTTGATGTCTTTTGTCGGAGAGAGAGGAGAAGGCAGTGTGCAGGAGCATTTCGACTTCCACAGGGACCCTTATCGCAGGGGATATGCGCAGCCAGACGGCCCGAATCTACAAGTCTCCGACAAGAAGCACGATGTGCAATATCCATCGAGAGAGGAGACATTTAAGATAAGCGACGAATTGCAAGCGCACATATCAAAGTTATACGCTGCCATCGGGCAACGACTGCGCCACCCCAACCGAATTACGCTCGAAACAATTTACAAACTATACTCTCAGCTGCCAGAGCCTCACATGCTCTATCTCACCTGGCAATGGCGAAGCAGGCTTCTGAAAGTAATGGGAACGCCCCCTAAACGGGACATGGAGTCCATGTTGCGGTATTTCGCTCTGGTCGCAGATGTCAAGAATGCTGGTCTCACACTGCGCCGTACGCAGTGGAACTTTGCCCTTGCTTTTGCAACCAAGTACGCATCACGCCCCACAGCGCAAGAGATGGAATCGGCACTCCGATTATGGAGAGAAATGGAAAGAGAGGCCAATGTCATGGGCAACGACGTGACGTTTAATGTTCTCTTCGATGTGGCTGCCAAGGCGGGCAACTTCACGCTTGCCGACATGATTTACAAAGAAATGGAGAGCCGAGGAATTGAGTTTAACCGTTTCCACCACGTCAGCCTTATTCATTACTTTGGACTACGACTAGACTCGGGCGGTATTCGAGCTGCCTACAAGGAAATGGTTGACTCGGGAGAAATGATTGACACCATTGTCTTGAATTGCGTCATATCCGGGCTTTTGCGCTGTGGAGAGGAATCAGCAGCCGAGGACACCTACGAACAAATGAAGAAATCGCACAACTTGGCATTAAGCATGCCGCAGAGAGATTACATGATGAACAAAGTTGTCACCAGAGTCTTGATGATGTTCTCAAAAGTTGGGAAAAAGCATCCTCAGCTCAAGGAGTCTCTTCAGATCAATATCCAACTTGCGCCTGACCTGCACACGTACAAACTCCTGATCCAACATTACGCCATCCGGGTCGGAAACCTGGCAAAAGTGGCGCAGTATCTCGACGAGATGAAGCACCTGAATATTCCTGTGCACCCTACCATTTTTCTCGTCTTGTTTAAAGGATTTTATCTGCACGGTGGCTTTCCGAGCTCAGATTGGAGCGAGCAGCGATTGAACGGTGTTTTAACGTCACTGCACCAAGCTAAGAACAGCTACGGCAAAGCGTTCCGCATTGAGCAGTGGCTTGTCATTTGGGCTTTGAGAGCTACAAAAAAATGCTCCTCGAATGAAGCAGTCCTCGAAACCTTTGATGCCTTGGCTCCGCGTTGGGATATTAAAGGCGAGCGGCAGCAATTCCTTCATGCCATGGTGGAAAATATTTTGCAAGACAAGGATATGAAGTCAATGCCGAGATAGGACAGAAAGATTTGAGTCTGGAGGGAAATATTGGCCTGTATATGGTAATACTGGGCTTTTGGCATTGTACATGTAGTCAACTTGGTGCATAGAGTAAAAATACCCCTTGGATTATACTTGTAAGATAGGAACAGAATTAACCGTTTTTACCAAGCAATTGACCCGAAACGTGGCCGCGCTCTTTCACATATGGTTCCACGGAATCGCTTGTATCGGGCCGAAATTCAAGCTGAAGAGCATGTCGGGATGAACAAATGGAAATTTTTTGTTTACAGTGGTATCGACTGTTCTGACGTCTATCGTAGGATTGCCACAACAGTTCCCCAATCACCCTCTTTATTTTCTCAATAACCGACCGTGAGATCCTACCCCCCAAATCGCAAGCTTACTGCTCCTTGTAGGTCTGGTAGACTGTATCTTCTCGTTAGCATCGACCGCACGAACCATGTTTCCGAGTCGGCGAAATGACGCACCAGCAATGCCAAAGGGGGCAAGGAAACCAGTGGCCATGAAGGCCCAGTAGCCAGGACCGAACCACTTGCTGCGAGGGTTGAAGGGAATGTTGGTGTAGGGACCCTCGGGGTAGTGGTAAGGGGAGGACATGCGAGCCCGGGTGGCATGGAAGCCTCGGCGGGAGACCAGCGAAGTGGTCGTACGAGCGGCGGTGCGGGAGAGCATCTGCGGACGAGAACAGGGTCAATTAGCTGTGGGCGGTGTGGAGGCGTCGAATTGAGAGGCAGGGCGAACCTTGGAGACGATTATCGCGATGCGAAGCGGATGGATTGGAGCTTTGGTGAGAATCGACGTCCTGACAGGTCCGAGGCAATGATGGTGGTGGTCTGAGGTCAAAAGCAAACGGTTCGGCGCGAGCTACTGGTCATGTGATCTCAGTAGGTTCTCGCTCGGAAGGGGCCGGCTATACTTCGGCATAAAATGTGGAAACTTGGACTCTGCATGCATCATCGAAACCCAAAGTGTCCCTCACCGCCTGCGTTTCCGTGACCCAGGAATTTTTCTTTTCTGCCAGCTAAACTGCCCAGCCCACATGGTTTAGACGGTGGAAGATTTCAAGTTTAATCGCTGATTTGCCGAACGCTCTGCCTTTTCTGATTTCGCATTTTCGTTGCGTAAATGCATTTGCGTATTTCGGCGGCCAATTATTACCTTGGAGCGCTGTAATTGTTTGCATTATATTTTGGAATCTTTGTCCCGTTCTTCACCTTTTCACCGGCACCTGCAAGGGCTGCCATTGCCCAATACTGCACTCAAACCGTCCATAGATGGGAGACAAGACCGCCGCCCGCCATGGATGAGTTGTTTGATGTTTTTGACGGCCAGGCCGGAGCCCAGAGCGCTAGCGATTCCGAAAGAGAGCCTCAAACGTCTCGAGCCCGCGACAAGAGCAAGAAGCGCAAGGCGGATGAGGCCATGAATGGCACTGCGGCTGTGGAAACCCCAAAGGAAGGCGATGATGATGATATGGGCGACGCCACCGAGGTATCCAAGGCGGAGGAGTCCGAGGAGGAGGATTCAGATACCCCCAGCCAACAAGACAAAAAGAGACGAAAGAAGGAGGATGGTACCGGCCCTGTTATGACGGATACGTTTCAAACAGCCACGTCAAGAGAAGTCGCTGGTGCGGCAACTCTGATACCGCAGGATTCGTCCTTGGTTTTGTCGCATAACATTCAGCATCAAGTTGCTTTGCCACCCGATCTGGACTACGAATACGTCCCCCTGTCGGAGCACAAGTCGCCCGACGAGCCTGCGAGAACATGGAATTTCAAGCTAGACCCTTTCCAAAGCTTGTCGGTGGCGTCAATTGAACGGGATGAAAGTATTCTTGTGTCGGCTCACACTTCTGCTGGCAAAACAGTTGTTGCTGAATACGCCGTGGCGCAATGTTTGAAGCGCAACCAGCGAGTCATCTACACCAGTCCCATCAAGGCGCTCAGCAACCAAAAATATAGAGATTTCGAGGCAATCTTTGGAGATGTCGGTCTGATGACTGGTGATGTTACAATCAACCCCACGGCGAGCTGCTTGGTCATGACTACTGAAATTCTGCGATCTATGTTGTACCGTGGCTCAGAGATTATGCGAGAAGTCGCCTGGGTTATTTTCGACGAGATTCACTATATGCGAGACAAGACTCGAGGTGTTGTGTGGGAGGAGACCATCATCATGCTTCCCGACAAGGTCCGATACGTCTTTTTGTCCGCCACCATCCCCAACGCCTTTCAGTTTGCCGAGTGGATTGCCAAGATTCATCACCAGGCTTGCCACGTCGTTTACACAGACTTCCGACCCACGCCTCTGCAGAATTACTTTTACCCCTCTGGCGGCAAGGGCGCGCATATTGTGGTGGACGAGAAGGGCAACTTTAATGAGCACAACTTTAATCTCGTCATGAAAGAGGTTGAGGATAAGAAGGGTGCCGGCTCCAACGATATCAACGCGAAGCAAAGGGGCAAGGGCAAGAACAAGAAGATCAACAAGGGCGGTGTTGACGAAGGCTCCGACATACACAAGATTATTCGCATGACCATCAAGAGGAAGTTTAACCCTGTCATTGTGTTCAATTTCAGCAAGGCAGAGTGCGAGAATATTGCTTTGAATATTTCCAGCCTGTCGTTCAATGACGATTCCGAAAAGGCCATGGTGAGGAAGGTTTTTCACAGCGCCATTGAGAGTTTGTCGGAGCAAGATCGAGAACTGCCTCAAATCAAGAACTTGCTTCCTCTTCTGGAGCGAGGCGTTGGTGTGCATCACTCGGGTTTGCTGCCGATTTTAAAGGAAACTATTGAAATTTTGTTTCAAGAGTCTCTTCTTAAAGTTCTCGTTGCTACCGAGACCTTCTCCATCGGCTTAAACATGCCTGCCAAGACGGTCGTCTTTACCCAAGTCACCAAATGGGATGGTGTCAAGAGACGGCCCATCACGTCGTCCGAGTACATTCAGATGGCGGGTCGTGCTGGACGTCGTGGTCTCGATGCTCGCGGTGTTGTCATCATGATCCTTGACGACAAGCTTGAACCTGACACCGCCAAGGGTATCGTGACGGGTCACCAGGACAAGCTTAATTCCGCATTTTACCTAGGATACAACATGATTCTTAACCTGCTGCGAATTGAGGCGATTTCACCCGAATTTATGCTGGAAAGGTGCTTCCATCAGTTCCAGAATGCCGCCAGCGTCCCCTCGTTGGAGAAGGAACTGATGTCGCTGCAACAAGAGCGAGACGGACTCTCCATACCCGACGAGGCGACAATCAAGGATTACTACCAGATTCGACAGCAACTCAACTCGTATACCGAAGAAATGCGGGCCGTCATCCAGCACCCCAACCACTGTTTAGAGTTTCTTCAGCCAGGACGCCTGGTGCAGATATACAACCCCAAGGAAGCTCATGATAACGTTACAGGAGGCCTCGATTTTGGATGGGGTGTCATCGTCAATCACTATCCTCGACGGGCGCCCAGACTCGGTGAACCCGAGTGGGAACCGCAGGAATCGCACATCATTGATGTTATGCTGCCTATTTCGGCATCAAGTGCCGATATTACTCCTGGCCAGCCGACTGGAGCCATGCCGCCAGGCCTCAAACCTGCTGGCGCAGACACGGCAGACACTGCTACAATCAATGTGGTAATACCCTGCCTACTTACGTGCATGAGAGCCATCAGTCAGATCCGCATCTTCATGCCCAAGGATGGCCTGAAAGCCGATGCGGACAAAGACCAAGCACGCAAGTCATTGGCAGAGGTTAAGCGCCGGTTCACCGACGGCATCCCCATTTTGGACCCCCTGGAGAACATGGAGATTGCCGGAGACTCGTTTAAGAAACTCCTGCGCAAGATTGAGGTGCTCGAGTCCCGACTCCTCGCCAACCCCTTGCACATGTCGCCCATGCTCCCGACCCTCTGGGACCAGTACAGCGAAAAGGTGCAGCTCATAGACAAAGTCAAGGAGAAGAAGAAGGCCATTTCCAAAGCTCATAGTATCGCGCAAATGGACGAACTCAAGTCGCGCAAGCGTGTTCTCCGCAGACTAGGTTTCATCAACGAGTCGGAAGTGGTGCAGCTCAAGGCGCGTGTTGCTTGCGAGATCTCGTCCACCGAGGGCCACGAGCTGCTGCTCTCGGAGCTCCTGTTTGACCGCTTCTTCAACGAACTGTCCCCCGAGACGTGCGCCGCCGTCCTCAGCTGCTTCATCTTTGACGAAAAGGTGGAGACGCAAGCTCTCAAGGAGGACTTGCAGAAGCCGTACCGCGAGATCCAGGCCAAGGCGCGCATCATTGCCAAGGTCAGCCAGGAGTGCAAGCTCGATGTCAACGAGGAGGAATACGTGACGAGCCTCAAGTGGCAGTTGATGGAGACGGTCTACGCCTGGGCTCAGGGCAGGCCGTTTATCGAGATTTGGTACGTTTTTTACTTTCTTTTTTTGCGACTCTTGTCTTTTTTTTTTTTTTTTTTAAAAAAATACAAAGCTAATATCGGTGTAGCAAAATGACAAAAATCTACGAAGGCTCGCTGATTCGTCTCTTCCGACGACTGGAAGAATTGCTGCGTCAGATGGGGGAGGCAGCCAAGGTCATGGGCAATGATGATCTTGTGAAGAAGTTTGACGAGAGCTTGCAGAAGATTAGGAGGGACATTGTGGCTGCGCAGAGCTTGTACCTTTAAAAATTCTCGGCCTTGTTTATAGTAGGCGTAGGCATTGGACTGGAGTTTTGGAGTGTAAAAAAGGGGCACTTGGCTCGATTAGTTGTAGTAATTGGAATATAATGCGGCATTCTTGCCGTGTGGTGCGCTTGTTAAGTGAAGCTGTGGGAGAGCCTTGGCCTTGCTTCTTTGAGAGACGACGAATTGCGCCACCATTGTTAGGGGTCTCGTTTAGTTTGAACTTGACTGATTGGCCTAGAGGACCTGACATTAGTATTTGGCTTCTATTTTGATGTCGGGACGTATTTTTTTCGATCATGGTGATCCTGCCTTGGTGTTGAGGGCCTTGGGCACCGTCTACAGGAGCCACTTGGCCTTTAGCAGCCTCACATGTTCAATCTCACGACAAGGTCATCAAGCAGCATCGCAGGGGGAAGCCCCCGGGCCGGGTCCCCGGAGGGAGAGTTATCAAATAAGCTGTGGGAGATTTAAGAGCTACAGGTATAACCCCAGCCTGGCTCAAATGAGGGCGCACGGAGGCCCGCTTGTCAAGATTTGAACTCCTAGAGTGTCATCATGGCGAGCAAAGACGCAAATTGGGACCCCAAAGGTTTCCACGCAACAAAGAATGAATGAGCAGATGGTACCTAGATTGGCTCCTCCATGCCGTCGTTGCAAAGACTTGACAGACCAAGATTTGCGTCGAGTAACGCCCCTGCTCAACATACCGTATAGGAGACCACTACGTCACTTTCCGCCAAGCCCCGTGGATTAATCACTGACTCTGTAGACCTGAAAGAATGACTGAAATCGGAGCTTGCAGATGAATTGGAGGCTCGTGCCACTGCACGCCATTGGAAAAGAGTGCCGTCTTCGAGGATCGGAAAACATCGATACCAGATGTTTCACGATAAAAGACACAGGTAGTCATTACATTTGACTAGGGCGAGAGAGTAGCGGCTACAAGGCTACCAGTCGACGTCGACACCGGAAGGGAAAACGCCCCTATTGTGCTTGGGGTGGCTTTGCCGCACATCCGGCCGGCGCTGATCAACACTGACTGGCTAAACATGGCCAGGGAGTCTGCGGTTCGACACTGCACTCTCTATTGGAAACCATTCCAGTTTGTCAATCAAGGTTCTGGTGGAACCCTCGACTTCCGGCACACGCTTCGAGGAGAGCAGCGCTGGGCGAGGCTTAGCCACTGGCAAGGAGCCTTCAACTGCACCAAGGGCCCGGCCTACGGACCATGGATGCCATGACATTTGTTGCGACTGGGCTTTGATTTGGCTGGCCACGTTACAACTCGATCATGCGTGCGGAACAGGACGTAGTTGTCGGACAGTTGGCCGCGTTTGCTGCATCACCACACCGCGGCGGGATAATCAGACTGCAGAGGTGTATTTTGAAAACAAGCACAATCGTCATGCAGGCCCCGGACTGTGGGAAGCCCAGTGTTGACGGTGCTGCAAAGCTCAATTTCAGTACCCTCAACGGAACTTGCCCTAATCAATATTTTCCCCCTAAAAAAAACCCAATACGCCATGCTACCTCTCCCCCGATATACCCATGACAATGCCCACCGTGACGCTCAAAACGACGCCGGAGCCCACAAAGATCTGCCACTTCTCGCTCCAAAGGCCCTGTCTCAACAACCACGTGATGCTCCCCAGCGGGAAGAAGAAGCCAATCATCATGCCGCGGATGAGCACGTCCAGCACGGTGGACATGTTGCTCAGCTCGTCCTCGAGCGGGCTCGCCGCGCTCGGCAGCTCGCCGGCGTTGGTGTCGATCCACGCGTCCTCGAGGCGCCTCATGCCGTCGGGCGAGGGCACCGAGTCGGGCGTAAACCTCTCCGTCTGGATGGACGCGAACTGCGTGCGCAGGGTGGAGATCTCGGACGACGTGAAGCCGGCCTGGAGCAGGCGGTCGAACCCCCTGGGCCGGGGCCGCGTGCGCCCAGCCGGGTTGGTGGGCGGCTCTGGGCCCGCCTCCTGCGGCGGGTTGGCGGCCGAGGCCTCCTCGGCGGCGAGTTCCTGCGCGGCGAGCTCATCGCCGATGGAGCAGTTGACGTATACCCTGACGGGGGCGCCGTCGACGGCTTTGCCCTTGGCCTTGGCGCTGGTGCTGGATGATAATAGCGGCTGCGGCTGCGGCGGCGGGGGAGGCGGCGGCTTGAGGACGGAGCTGAGCGCCGACGAGTCCGGGAGGAGGCGGCCCTGGTAGATGAGGCGGAGGCGGTTGCGGGTGGCGAGACGGGTGCGGAGGAGGTGTTTGAGGGCGAGGACGGTGGTGGTTTGTGGGGATGGGATGTCGAGGTCCAGGTCGGGGATGGAGGCGGAGAAGCGGATGGTGAGGAGGAGCGGGTGGATGCGCGCGGCGGTTGTCATGGCGGCATTTCGTGGTTTGGGCGTGTGGCGCGAGGGTGGAGGCCGCGTTGAGTCTGCGAGAGTGATGCGAGAGTGATGAGATTGATGTTGTGATGGTGAGGTTGAAGTCGGAGGTGAGAGCGCGAGTGAGTGAGATGGGGTGACGTCGAGAGGAGCCTGTGATTGGCCGACGAGCGCCGGAGCCAAGGTGTTAAGCCACCAGCTCACAACAGCGCCGATGGTGCCCACAGGATGAGACTGTTTGGAAACAAAACTGGAACAAGGAACAGTCGCCCGTTGGCAGCCAACTACGTGGCTCGTCGGCGTAGTCGCTGCCGGGTACTGTACAATCCGACTTGGATCGCATCGTCTCCCGCAGCAGAACCAGAAACCGAGACATGGTTAGTAGTAGTAGGACTCAATGTATGCCGGACAGAGAGCCGAGCAGACCGCCCGCCTGTCCATGTCAGTGCGCAATCCGATCCAAGACATAGCGACTTTTTTGGCCCCCGTGCCCGTCTGGTTGTTCTAGACTGCCGCCTCTGCAACCGAGCTGGTGCGGTCGGACGTTGCCTTGACCGGTGATTGAAGCTGGCTCAATCCTCGACCCCTATTGTGTGCTCCGTGATCTCCCTCCGTTCCTCAAGATGCCACTCGCTTGATCTCTTGTCCTTTGGCATCTACAATGCTCCTCAAACAAGTTATCTCTCCGCGGAGGGCAAGGCCGCTCCTCCGAAAAGCGTACCGGAGCGTGCCCCTCGCATCCGCCATCACCATCTTGATGCTCCTTGCGCATTATTTCCAACCCGCCCTTCACGAATTCATCGAGTACGCACGCCAGACACACCCGTGGTCGGCACAGCGCCAGATCGAGCGGCCTTTCACCCCGACCAAGCAGGAGTTGGCCTGTCTCCATGGCTCGGCCGAGTCTTCAAACACCTCCAACCCGCACGATATCCCCAACGTCGTGCACTTCCTGTACATGTTCAAAGAACCGCTCGCCCAAGCCCGCGGCATTCAATTCGACTTTGTAAACTACCTCGCCGTGCGCAGCGCCAAGATATCCCTCCGCCCCGACGAAATCCACCTCCACTACGCCATCCTCTCGCCGTCCGGCAACTCGGTCAACTCCAAGCTGCACCCCGTCACAAACCCGTGGATCAGGCGTCTCCGCGCCGACGTGCGCCTCGTGGAACACAAGATCGAGAACCCGCACGGCGAGTCCATGCACCGCATAGAAGACCTGATGCGCCTGCAGATTCTGCTCGACAACGGCGGCATATTTCTCGACGCCGACTCCTTCGCCCTCCGGCCGTTTGCGAGCCTCCTCCACCCCGCCGGCTCTCACGACGCGGTGCTGGGCTACGAGGGCGGCAACCGATATGGCATGCGCAACGCCGTCATGGTCGCCCGCCGAAACAGCACCTTTATCAACGACTGGCTGGACGAGTACATACACGGCCCGGTGCGGCGCCAAGACCCCTCCAAGAGCGTCATGCTGCCCAAGGAGCTGGCGGCCAGGAAGCCGGGCGCGCTGTGCGCCTTGTCGCCGGGCGCCTTCTTCTGGCCGACCTGGACGTGGAGGCACGTCGAGTGGATGCACGAGGAGCTCGGCGAGGGGGAGACGGAGCATTGGGAGCGCGAGATTGAGAGGAACGGGGGCGCGCTGTTCCACGGCCAGTTGGCCTATCATGCCTGGAGCCAGGCGGCGCGGGAGAGGTACCTGTGGAGATTGAGCCCGGAGGTGGTGAGGAGGAAGAATACGCGGTTTAATTTGCTGGTGAGGAGGTTTGTGGAGAAGGATGTATAGCGGGTATTGGGCTTTTGTCGTTTCAGCGTGTTTATGGACGTTGCATTTCTCCGGTAGTCATGTTTTGAGGATGGCGCGCGGTTCATGACGTATGGGTATTCTAGACGGACTAGACAGAGCGGATTCAATTTGTTCTATTCTCGGGTATTTGATTAATTAAAAATTAATTTAAAATAAAATAATTCTTGGCGTCAAGCGGCAAGCAGGCGCAGGAGGAAGAGAGGCGCATTCTGAAGTGGTGATATTGGTAATAGATGGTTAAATAGACGCCGCTAGCTGTAGCCGCGTCAACGCTCCGCACAAGCGCGATGGATGTCGGCAGCAGCGCTGGGGCCACAATGCAAGTACGCCGTCCTGTTCTGCGACACCACCAGTCCACCAACATTCTTCTCACCGCCTTGGCAAAATCCTAGAAACCGTCGCTCCCAGCTTGGACTACGCCGGAGACCTTGGCCTTGACACATTTCCAACTACTCTTGGCTCCTGCGCGCACCCTGTTCTCGTACCGTCCAACGAGGACATGTCACCATGGCGCGCTTTGGGCGTGCAAAGTTCCTGACCTGCTTCTACTGTGGGAAGCGACCGGGCATCAAGTTTGACGGCACATCTCGCGACTTTCTGTGCTTGCATTGCGATGCAACCAACTATCTAGATGAGGTGTGCGCTGTACCCAATGATGGCACAGGATAGCTGGCGAAGCCTGGCCCCTTTTTCGTGTCGTATATGCTGCTGACCTTGATAGAATGGCGAAATCACAGACCCCCCTGTCGCTACCGAGCATGAAGCAGCGGCCGTCCAATACGCCGCACCGCAATCTCCCTCGCCTTCTCAACCGGACGACATTTTCTGTCAAACGTGCCTCAAGAACCAGCACTTGTTCACAAAGTCACTGGCCCAGTACTTTCCTGATGACCCTTCAGACCCCGACTACCCCGAGCTCGAGCGCAACTACTACCGCTACCGACGGAACCTCGAGAAACGATACCCGCAAGTATGTAGCGATTGCGCCGAACGCGTCGAGGAGAGGATACGCCAAGCTGGTTACACCGCCAAGACTGACCATTTACGGCGTATGATGAGTTTGAGCCGGGGCCGGAGGACCAGGAGAAGGACACCGCTTGATTGGGTAAACACGTTGGGGAAAACCTTGTGGCGAACAAGTTTCCTTTTGCAATTGTTGTGGCATTTTGTTATGATCACGCAGGCACTGCAGCAGAGCAACAATGGCATGTATGATCCCGACGATCAGAGTGTATATGCCACGGCTATTTCATGGCTCAAGCTGGCTATTGGCCTTGTTCCGAGTGCAGCTACCCTGATTCAATGGAGCATTTGGACTGCTATCCTGGCGGTGTGGTGGAACCCGCATTTCGTGCAGGTGAATCGAGGATTTACAAGGCATCTGCTGGGATTTACCCAGTGGTACTCGTTCCAGGGATTGACCATATTCTTTCGGTTCATCTTCCGCGGCGTGGTTGATGCGAATGCGCAAACCGCAGGCTCTGGCACAGCCAAGCTAAGCGCCCATGTAGCCATGGCGCTGGTCATGACCGTGGTGAGTTGTTTGGCCGCGCATAGTTGATGCTTTACTAACAAAGGCAGATTCACGTGTTGGCAGGTAGATCCATTCGTGTAGACACCTCGCCCTTATTTGCGACAGAAGACAGACCACTGGTACCGAAGGAAGCGAAGTCGCCCAAGCAGAGAAAACAGGATGATTCCAAAACCTTCTCCGAACTAGTCAATGATGCGCTTGATTCCGCAAACGCAACACCGCAAAAGTCGACCATGACTGACCAGGCCCCGTCTCCTCAATCACCGTTCAGCCCCCCGCGGCCCCAGACCAGCCGGCGGCCAGTCTTTGGCAGCATGAGACCAGCCGAGACCCCCACAAAGCGGACAGAACAACTGCAGTATGATGAAGAAATGGACTGGTCGCCGATTACATCACCGCACCGAGCTCTCAACGACAACGCGACGCCTTTGACGAGCAAATTTGGGCGGACGAATGATGAACGTCTGTCATCACCGGAGGCAAAGAACCCTTTCTGGTGCAAGGTTCCGGCGGCCCCTGTGAATCCGGCTCAACGACTGCGAAATCCCCAGTGGTCACCAGCCCCAAAGAAGCATGAACCTGCAGAGACAGGCAAAGTCATGTTTACAAGGCGGGGCCATCCGCCGACCTCGTCTCAAACCACCCTCGGCAGCGACACGAATGGTGGTGTTGAATTCAAGCAACCCAGGTTTTTTGCCCCGCAGAAAGACCACGATGCTAGCTCCCTGGCAGACTTGCTCAGCCAGAGTTTCACACTGGGACAGGACCAACAAGAAGAAGACGCCGAGACTGCGGCAGAACAAAGCAGCTCAACCGCACCGGCTAAAAGCATGCCCCAAACTAGCGTCAAGCCCAGCCCCGAACCAACCGTTCTGACGGTCTTATTGTCAGCATGGCTGCTGGCCATGTTTGCAAATGTGCCGTATGCGTGGGAAGTGCGTCTCATAACCCTCTTTATGGCTGGTGTCATAGCTCTCCGCAGGACTGGAGACACGAGCTACACGCTTGGCAACAGGACGCCCGGACCAGCAGCCTACATATTATCGGCTCTCGGCGCTGCAGAACTGGCGGCCCTTTGCTGGGTTGGATCCAAGGTGTGGAGTGGGCAATCAGATCAAACCGGACCATATGGCGTGGGGGTACTGGTCAGTATGCTTGGCCACCAGGCATTGAGGATGGTATTGTAAGGATGCTTGCACGGCGTTTGTGGCGGATTCTACAGCGATGCACTGGGCTGGTTATGGGCGGCGATATCGGCATTTAGCATACTTGAAATATGGCATTAGACGGCGTTTTTTTTTAGAGTAGCAACAGTTTGAAGGGGAGGCTTGCTATGAGGCAAGTGGTGATATTATGCTCACACTGGGCGACTAATGTCTCAGAATGTCTGTCCGATTCTATTGTGAGCGGAGCATGTCGCACAAAACTCGTAGGCGTGGCAGCAGCCTTGTTTCTTCGACTCACACCTGCACATCCATCCCTTCTAGCAACGTCCTCGTCTAACAAGAGTCGGCTATGCTCGGAGGCATCAAATACGCCGTCGCGGGCATCAATTCCGGTGTTGCGGGGCTGGATCGCCGGGTCCTTGCCCATCCTCGCTCGGGATGGCTACCGAAACAGGCGCCAACGACCTGATGCGCTTGGCCATCATTGTGTCTAACGTCCAGGCCGCCCCGAATCAAATCAACCGTAATGCAAAAGATTGCCGCCGTCAGCGTAAGCCACGGCGAAAGAAACATCCCGCTGCCGTCATCGCACTCTCCGCTAATAATACGGTAGAAGCCGACCGCCTTGTGGTTTGGCTCGGCCGCTCGGGAGACGTACGGGCTAGACGGAATGGCGGCGTCGTGAAATGGGCGCAAACGGAGTTGAATCCACAAGCGCAAAGGGGTGAAATCGCAAAGCGGGGGTTTGGGATTCATCCTGCTTGACGAACATGTCCCGGCCGGAATCGAGCATCGGCCCGTCGGGCGCGCAGTTACTACACCACCCACTGTACACTACATACACGGGCGCACTCTGGAAACAGGGGACGCCAAGACCGGGGGTTTGAAACAACCTCCGCGGTGGGGCCGGTACAGCGGCACCCATGGGTACGGGGACTTTGGGGACGGAATGAAGCAGGGTTCAGAGGAGGGTCCGTTCTTGCCCGGGCAAGCCCCGTGTACTTGTGCTTCGGAGCGTAGATGGTCCCTTGTCAGATTGAAGATGGCGTGCGGCAGTCGGTTAGTTCGGCATGTTTGGCCACGTTGGCAGTGACACCGGCTCTATTCCATACCACCGGTTCTGGCGACATCATCTCTCCATGGGTAGTTTTAGCGTCGTACGTATGCTTGTTTCGGCAGTGTAGGCTGGCGGCTTCTTCACTTGTAGTGAAAACGTGTCGACATGCATACGTCACGTCTTTGTCGTGTTTTGAAGGCTGTATTCATCTCTCGCTTCCCTAGGGCCTTTTAGCATGGGCCCAACTGGCATGGTACATCTTCTCTTGTACCTCTCAAGTATAATACATACCTCACCGCGGTGAAGGGTAAAGTGGTGACGATGGAAATTATTTGCAGCATCCGGCATCTTGGTATGTCACCCGGGTCTCTGCCCGTGAATTGGAGAGCACCTGCCATTAAGTAAGACTCTGTAGCCATGGAACGGGGGCTGGCTGCATACCTAACCACGAAATTGATACGCCGACTTTGGAATCATCGTCTAGTAGACTGTCGGGGTGGAGAATCTTCTTCCGTACACCCATCAGGGCACATCCAAAACCCCGGTAGCCGACTCCATCTCTCGACGGCCCAGGGCGAAAGAAAGCTAGGTTCTGATCGTATTGTCACGAGGTCTTCACCCATAGAAGCTCAGCGGAGCACCGTGGAATCTTATCAGTGATGTCCGTCACTGCCATTTCCCCACTCGCCATTGAGGCCGTACCGGACGGCCATGGGATGGGGGATGCCCACACAAGAGCATGGAGGGGGTCGTACGGGATGCATTTTGCATGGCGGATACGGAACACGTTCTTCATGGCTTCACTTCAGCGACGCGTGCTATCCTGAGGGGTCTGTGCCCGGGTGGTCTTTCTGTCGATCACTCACGTTCATACCCAAGGACACACGACGCCCAAAGTAAGCGTACGGATGTGACGAAACGAATATAGGGAGGATGATTCAGGGGAAGAGAAAACAAGTAGGGCAGCGCAGAATGGCTCCCACGAGTGTTTTGTCAGAGGTGAGCAGTATGCGTCCTTTTTTCTTGAGCCTCCATACGCTCAAGTTTTGTGGAATACCCAGAAAGTTTAGAAATGAGGCGAGCTACAGAGTTCTGCATCCACGCGAACCTCGTCGTTGACCCAACAGCTACTTGGGCCATGCATCTCCCAACTGGCACCTTCTTCACAGCACGCTTCCCGTCACACTTCATCAGTGTACATAAATGCCTCTGCCACAGAACAGCTCATACAACCAATAAATACCTCCAGACAACACAGCCGTTTCCCTGGGTATCAGACCGTGTAGGAGACATGACGATGCTTTCGCAGGGGAAACGTTGGCCACCTGCAGCCTGCAGTGTGACTGTGGTTGGCCATGTACGAGATGACCCGGTAGCTCAGATCTCATATTCTGCCGTACGCGCAAAAGGCATGCCGGTTCGATTGGATGTTCTAGAGCTGTTACAAGGGCATGACGCATAGATCTTCCGTCGTCTGCTCCTGGCGCAGCATCGGCCAGGAAGTGAGGCTGACTTCTCTTCAGAAGACAGCCAGAGCGCATCATGTGGTGACGGAGCGCGCAGCAGCACAACATACATCCTGGCACGACCTCTGTGCGTGTGATTGCTGGCTAGTTCGGAACCGATTGGCTCTCCCCTGTCCAAGTGACTGCTAGCAAAGGCCAGAACGGTTGGATATTGTCAACTCTCTCCTACCCACTGAAAGCCAGGTACCCGAAGCCGGAGGTCTTCTACCTCCGTGCCGGTGGGGTGTGAGAGTGGGAAAGCTCACGGTTTTTCGCGCGGTCGTTTGTCCTTCTGCCAAATCAACGCTCGTCAATGGCCGGATCTGGAACCGTGTAACGCTATGCCCTCCCTCCGATTTGACAATGGGACTAGGTCGGAACCCATGGGGTGTGCAAGGAGGGGGGATTTAGCAAAAGTCCGACGTAGTGGGGAGTCTACGTGCAGCTTCTTTTTTCTAGATTCCGCTGCACTGACGATTCCTACCTTTAGCCGTTATGGTGGTCCGTTCGTATCCTGCCTGTCCAAGATGGACACCGACCCCTCCTCCGTATATGTGGTGATTCGACCTGACGGTATAAAATGCTGGGCTGCCCGGCCGTCGAAGCCAAGCGTTGGGGCTCTCCTTTCCCAACAACATATTTCGCCCCGTCGCGAATCGACGTATTCCTCACCAATCTGATTGATTCCCTTGTCATTGCTGCTTCGCAATCCCCAAATGGCCTCCCGGTCCACCTCGTCCGTTGCCGTTGAGATCGGTAGTAGCACCGCCAGGGCAGCAAGTTACACAACCCCAACTCTTGGCCCGCGGCGTGACTCCGCAGCAAGGTTCGTACCACGATTCGACGAGTCCGAGTACCAAGATGATCTAGATTAACTCATATTGTCTGCCCCTTTTACTCTAGGCCACGTACGCATGCAAACCGGGACAACCGCCGGTGGCCAACTACCGGAGTGATGCTGGACAGATATCTTGATGAGACCCGTAGGGAGGAGCTGCCCATCAGTGAGGTATTTGTGGCCATTGTTCTTGGAGAGGCGATTTACAGTGCGGCAAAGGAAGGCTGTTGAATGGGCGAAAGGGGGGTGTGGGCTGCCTCAGGAATCATGTACATTGAGCACGGAGAGAAGCATAATGCATAGCTACACATCTTCTACGGACTTGATTTCCTGCTCGGTTGAGAAGATGAATGATTTTTTGCTTCCTGTGCCGAAATGCGCAGTGGGCAGGGACGTTGCAGTATGGAACGCCCTACAAGGGGCTTGGGGGCCAAGATATTGCAGAAGGCAAAGACAGCAAGGTGAAGCGTGGTGTGGATGATCAGCCATTGGGGTTGCCGAGATCGACTGCGACGTCCCCTGCAGGTAGACGAGCAGAGCGAGTTGCAGCGCGTCAGACCATCTTGGTACAGCGCGTGGTCACGCCCTTGGATGCGGCACAGGATAAACGCCAATGAAGAATGTGGCATCACATTATAGGGCCTCTTTGCCAGCGGGTTTGGTCCAAGTGTAAGAAACAAAGGGACCAGGCATGCGAGCGGCTCCGCCAAGCCTCGTTGGCTGCGTTGGGAGACGTCTTTCACAGGAACTTGATGGCTGTTGTACCTCTTGTCTAGTTTACCCGCTCACTGGGTCGATTACCAAGCTTGGACGGGGCTGGACAGCCTTATGCCAAATTCAATCATGCCTAATTACGTAAATTGGGAGTGAAGAGGCTGCGCAATGCTCTGTTCTTATCTACAGTCGACTGAGAACCGGGATGGCGGAGACTCTGGAATCTGCACACATACTGAGCTAGAGAGGCTGGCGGTCAACTTGACTTGTCGGCGATGAGGTGGGGTGTATCTGAACAGCATCATCAAGGTGGATTCTGAAATTACGCAGGATTTTGTTGCGGCCCTGTTGCACAAACTATCAAGCTGTGTGTGTGTTGCCTGGACCAGACCGCCTGCCTTACCATTGTCAACGCTACAGGCGACGGGAATGCATGATGACGCGGTTACAGGGATTATTAAAGAAGGAAAAGGCGAAGATGAAAGAAAAAAGGACAAAAAAGAATGCAGGAGGATGCAGAATGCGATCGTCTACATGCCCGGCAGCACATGACAACAATGCATGAAACTCGCGCGGCGCGCGATCCATCCACAGTGTCAACAGCATCAGAATAGCTAATGGCAACGTTTTCGGGCAGCAGCCTCGGTAAGCCGAGCAATTCCCTCCAGCAATGGATCGTTTTTGCATCTGTGGCTCACTCCTGACGGGTTGTGAGGAACGAGGCTGCGGCAGCCGCAGCTCAACTCGTTGCCACGGGCGGCCGCGCAAGGGTGCTGGAGACAAGACGGGCGGACCAAAAGCTCACATGGCATCGGATACGCTCCAGGAGCAAAGAAGTTTGTGACCCGGGCTGCCATTCTGCCCATCAATTTCAAACACGTCGGCCTGCCCCGGTCCCACGCGCGTACTCGCATCGCCATGTCACGTACCGGGGCGAATCCAGATGCAAAACTGCGCCTGTGTCCCTTGGGGCGGTGCCGTGATGCAGAGGATGGGCCCTGGATGGGATGACTTACAGTTGCAACAGGCGATGTGAGCTACCAGACCGGAGTCAACTGCAGTACCGAGCACGGCCGGTGAGACACGCATCATTGTAGTCTCGAATCTGCTCCGACCAGGGGATTGGGTAGTGGTTCGCGCCAGCCAGTGACGTCTCGGCCTAAACACTCGGTAATACTAGTACTACACTTGAGCCATGCTAAAGAGCAATTGGGCTGATATTCTCAGGAGCCAGTCCCTGCACGTAGTTCGCGCGAGGTTCACCGACGCCACGGCGCAAGGCGTGAGTGGCTGCTTTACTGGCCAGCGAGCTTCCAGGCTAGAAGCAAAAAAGAAAAAAAAAAAAAAAAAAAGCCCCTCAAGTAACGCAAGGTGACGCATTTTCTTGTGCTTGGGAGTTGACATGATGGTCTAGAAGTGCAGTGTCTGCCGGCGAGGGCGTAGAATTCTCAAATGGGCCGTTGGGATAAGCACGAGCACAGACGACAATTGAAGACGCGCCGAGACGGGGCATGTCTGCATTGACCAAGTGGCGATGCCGCTGGCCAAAGCTCCCGGTGCGCAATGAGGCGTGCGTGGTTTTACACACGAGAAGTTGCGGAGGGAAGAGACAACAAAGCCGGCTCCCTGGGTACGGACTCCGGAGTACTTGGCACCTTTCAAAGAGCGACCTACCTGGGTGCGTAGTTGCAGTAGAGGGCAGCAAGTACCTGGCCACACTCAAGTCGCCCAATCATGCCATCTGGAGCAAGAGGTATGAAAGATGGTCAAGTGGTTATAATGGCCGCAGAAAATGCATGCATTGCTGCCTTCACCGTTTCTCCAACATTGTGCGACGGGCCTCCCCTACCGTTTCGCCATTGCGGGAGCCAATGGAAACGTGTTTCCCTGCAAAGGCCAGATGATGGGTCATCTGGGCAATTTATTCCTAATAGAGTCAAGAATTGCTCCGAACGCAGCGATAATATTGTGCTCACGTTTTTTCTTCTTTCCTATTTTGGACCGTTTTGACGCTGTTGCTCGGTCCTTCCTCGAGCACGGATTCAAGGTTTATTAAGCTCCCGCCCGTTATGAGTTTGACAGGCGGATCCTCCCGTCGGCGACCAACCGAGCGGGACGCCTTGCCTAAAGGAGTTACGGGCGTTGTCGTCCAACCCATTACCCACGGCGTGCAATGGATCGTGGGTGTGGCATATGAGGGTTGGGGTTGGCCCTCCCCGCCCCCGCGCCGCGCCCTACGTGGTCTGCGGCAGGTACCATGCAAGAGGTATGAGCAGCATGCCAAGTGCATTGCCATGTTGTTGTGAGAGCAATACGCGGGGACGTGCATACGTAAAACTGTAGGGTATAATGTGAAATAAAGCCCTGTCCTCACACATACGACCATAGCCGCTAGCAAAGTTCAGGATCCCGTCCGATCTCCCACGACAACCTAGTGAGCGCTGGATTAGTAGCTAGGTCGGTGACGACTAGCGAATACCCAGTGTTGTATGTTTTTTTCTTTTTCTCTCTCTTTTGTCCGACGTGACAGTTTTGCTATCCAGCGCCTTGCGCACTTTAGGACCGGATTGCCAAGTAGCCAGCCATGCCTCGCGGCTCGCAATACCGGTACGGGCAGACCTTTATGCGTTTGCAGCAAACGCTTTGTAGCTTCTTTTCGTTTTGCTCTTCCGTAAGAAGCGTCTGTTCTTTTTGATTTTGCGTTAGCTCCAAGCCTTGCCGTGAATTACGCTTCTCGGGCTGAGTAATATGCTTACAACGCTTGCGTTATTTCACGAGCTTTTCGTTAAACTTGCTGTCTTCTTGTTTCGCAGTAAATTACCTTTTAACTAGAAGAGGGCGACCGAACGTCTATCTCTGGGTAATATTAACGATCCACTACTTAGCACTGGCACGGCAAACGGACCGACTTACCATTTAGGGCTTTATGCCCCCGCCGAAGCCAATCTTGGCATGCCATTTATTTCCTTCTAGGAAACGTTGCCGTTACATATAACAAGAACCAAGGCTGGCGTTAGCAAATTGTTTGCATCCTTCGATATTTCTCAGCATAAGCCGTGGCTAGTAGCAAGAAAGGAGCGTGGGAGCGATCCTTCAGTCTTACCGATGCATGCTAACACGGCAGGCCTAGACAGGAAGGATGTGAAGCTAGAGAGCTTGTGTAAGCGCCGTGCATCAACACTCATCCGTTAAAGTCAGCCGCAGGTTTTAATGGGTTATTGGTCTTGCAACGTCTCCGCCATGGTCAGACAACGATAGTTGTGCGCGGTACCCGCCGGTTAAACTGGTGACGGAGAAACAAACCACAGAAGGGGGAATGAGGAATATAAGATCGATATGCTTCCCATGGATAATAGATTTCTAAAGCAACAGACAAGAAAGAACCCTCGGTTCCACAGCTTGTTGCGCCAGAACAAGCTCCTCGGTCAGATTATCAGATACTTGTGGGGAATATCATTCTTTATCAACTCTTATTTCTAACATGCTGCTTAAGACGGTTCTGGGCTTTGTAGCCACTGCTGCAGCTGCTCAGCTTGCTGCCATTGATCATATCAAGGCTCTTGTAACCAGAGGTTCGTCGATACTTGAAGTCCCTCTATAATGCTTAACCCTAACTAACAGAACATCTCCAAGCAGGAACAGAGCGTATCTCTAACAGAGACTTTAACGCTATCAAGTTCTACTCCCAGCACGCTGCCGCCGCATACTGCAATTTTAATGCCGTTCCCGGCACGCGAATTACGTGCGGAAATAATGCCTGTCCACTTGTCATGCGAAACAAGCCTGTCGTACTAGCTTCGGCCATGTAGGTCCCCCTATTCTTTTTTCCCGCTAAAGCCTCCTGGCTATTAGCCCCGTCTATTTAAGCAACAATTTTTAAATCTTTATTCTGACACAATCCCAGTGGCAACGCCCACGGAGTCGGCGCGTACGTAGCCGTTGATTATGTCCGCAGGGAAATCGTCCTTTCCTTCCGTGGCAGTAACAATATTCGCAACTTTATCGCTGACCTTGCCTTTGCCTGGAGCGACTGTAACCTCACACAGGGATGTAAGCTCCATACCGGCTTCGCTCAAGCCTGGTACGATATTAGTGACGCCATCACCAGGGCTGTGAGATCTGCTCGCTCAAGTAACCCCAATTTTAAGATCGTGGCCACTGGGCACTCTCTTGGGGCCGCTATCGCAACTCTTAGCGCAGCCTACCTTCGTCGTGACGGTCTCGCCGTTGACCTGTACACATATGGCTCCCCGCGGGTCGGTAATAAAAACTTCGTAACATGGTTCCTTACACAACGAGGCGTCCAATGGCGCGCTACTAACGGGGACGACCCTATTCCCCGTCTTCCCCCTCTCGTCTTCGGCTATAACCACATCAGCCCAGAGCTCTGGCTGCCTGGCGGCGATGTCCAGACCGTGTGGCAACCCTCAACGACCGCCATCTGCAAGGGCGTTGACAACACCGATTGTAACGGCAGTGGTCTTTCCCCTGACCCCTGGGCCCATCGGAACTACTTTGGCAACGTGGATGCCTGCGCCGGTTCTTCGTTGACTCTGAGAGATGCCCAGCCAACCAATAACTTGCCCGAGGACCTCATCAACCGCCTTACCGCTTGGAGTCGGCAGGACCGGCAGCTTTCGGGGAGTCTAGGGCATCACGGCGATGTGGAATTCTTCCTGGAACCTTTGGACGAATCCCCGGCTTCGGCACCAGAGAAGCACGAATATACGATAGTATAGTATCCGCGGCGCGAGTGGCTCTGGGAGTACTTTGCCAGTGGATATTAGTTGAAGTTCGGCTTTCTACAGGCGGGCCCCTACAGAAGATGTGAAAATACAATTTGCAGCAACTAACTAGTTGACGTAATCTACCCAATATTCCTAAAAAGATAGAGTACTGCAGCCGATGCCGCGAGTGTTGGTTTCAGATGGAAATAGATTATAATGGCAATTCATTTGCACTTCCGGCTCCTTCTGGCTCTCATTGGCGTGGAAACTAGCTTGTTCTCTGCTTTGGCGGCCGAGCCTTGCTCTTTCAATAGCGTAGAGCTCTCAGAAACGACTGGTGTGGACAGTGGCCTCTTGAGTGCGAACTCATTTCTTGACTCTAATCGAGGCATGTCAATTGCTCTCAGGGAGACTATTCCGTTATTACTGGGCTACTGATATACTACGATAAGTTGACGACGACACCTACGAGTCGACTAACGTGACGCAAGCACCAAGTAACGACCATGACGCTGATTCCCTTGGATGGACGTAAGGATATCCAGCCAACTACCTGCCTTTACAACGCTAAGGCGGTAAACAGGCGAAAAGTCACTGCGCGAGGATCCTTGAACCTTCCGGATTGGCCCCAATCAAACTATTATAGGGACGTGTTGGTATCATGCCGACGGCTTGGAGCACCACCACTCACACGGACAAGCATCCCTATGCATGGTTGGCGGACAATCCTTGGGCACTAGAGCTTGCGCAAGCGCACATGACGGTTCAAAGCGAAGGAAGACCATTGTTTTTCGACGCTTTGGACTTTGAAAAGGACTTTGAAAAGCGCTTCGCCCAGGACACAACTAGCTCGACCATTTTCTTCGTCGATGTTGGTGGCTCAACTGGCACACAGTCTCTCGCCCTCCGGCAGCGATATCCGGCCTCCAAGGAAGGGTTCTTCTCCAAGATCGACCAAAGGTCATACAGCAAGCGAATGCGGAGCTTGCGAGCTCTGCAAATATTGAGGCAGAGGTATATGATATCTTCACGCCACAGGCGCAAAAGAGAGCCGATAATGGCTCTAGGTATATGGATTATTTTGAGCTTGTAAGCCAACGTGCAACGCCTCCCTTTCGCGGCTGACTGTAGAGGATCACCGGCCGTCTGTATTTGTCAATACGGCCATGATGCATACCGCCAATCTTGTCGACGCCCTCGAGTTACCTCGGCCTCGGAGGCTCCTGATGTGGAATGTGGCAGGCAAGGATCCAGTCGAATGAGGCTGTAGTATCAGTACTCGTATCGCAAGCTCCATTGGTCCAGATATGACGGTATGTATAATGCATCGTGGTAGTTGTTCAAAAGGGGCTGGCCGTCCGAATGACTGTAATAGGAAAAGCCGAACCGCTACGAAATTGTGCTTGACTGAAGCGGCTACGCCCGGGTCCTGGTAGCAGACCGATAAGTTACCTTATTTTACTAAGACGCGGAGACAACTGGGCGTCATCAAGAACTAGCGCTCCAAACTATCGTGTTGAACGTCAGACTAGGGTGCACGTTTCTTTGCATGGAACCTATCAACAGGGCTCTGTATTCTGGAGGTCAGCAATGTCTCTGTCCTAACCGCAGTACTGCCCAATACCTTTTCTCAGCACTGCACGTTACCGTAGCACAGCATTGTGGATGGACGCGTGGATGGACGCCGACACCCAATATCTGCAACATGGTATCCGGTAGATTCAACACGTGCCCGGGCAAGAGCCCTGGACACAGGCGTTCCCTTCATGTATATATAGTCGTCACTGATCCCTCTCTTCCTCTTGGGAAACCGAGAACCTTTGACATCCTTCAAATTGTACCTTTGACACATACAGAGTAATCTCGTACTATTCTATTGATTAGCCTATACATTTTGCATTCTGGAAAGGTCTAAAAGAGCGACAACTCCCGCCCTCCTGTCAATTTAATTGCCGGATACTAATATTCCACCACAGCACAAGACAAGAAAATAACCAGGCCTCAAGCAGACAAGATGCATCCTTCTATCATTCCGATAATCACCCTCCTCACCACTGCCAATACTCAAAGCGTCATTGTATTACCAACCCCTTCATTTCCTCGTGCAATATCCACAGAACAGGTCTAACACATTCCAGGGCAAGACTTACCTAGACGATATTTGCGAAACGATTTCGTTGCCTTTGATAGAAGACAAATGTACTAGCATGTTATTCTTCAAGTATGCAAACTCCTTCCCGTGTCTACTCAAGAGCATCTGAAGTAACCAGGAGCCAAATAGTTCCGTTGCCAGCGATGATGGCATGATATGCGAACAGTAGATGTAAGCGCCAGCATAGACTTTGTACACCAAGTCGCCTCTAATTAAATATACATCTAGGGACTCGACTACCTGCGAAGGCGAGTCTAACGAGCGCGTGTATGCGGTACCATGCTTTTCATATAGCCGCCATAGTCCTCATCCCAAATCCATCAAATGCCGCTCCATGGAGTAAATTGGACGGCAGCTGGTCGCCTCAGATCGGGCTTACATATGAGAGCCTCGGTGGTTTCCATGGAGTCGAAGCTCGGCCGGCCAAGGCAGGAATTCTTTTTCTCCAATCTACTTGATGTTGATATCACACAATGCTGCACATGTCGGAAGCCTAATGCGCCGAAAAGATAGTCTTGAAAATCCACGCAGAGTGGAAAGTGGTTTGGCACGTGTATTTACATGGATGGGAACGAGAGATGGAAGTGGGCAAAGAGGGTATACTTTGGGAGAAAGGGCGTCGGGAGGGTAGGTTGGGCCGAGAAGGTCCGAGAGACAATGTCACGGACGGACCCTGCAACGTCGAGATTCCTGTAGATGCCAAAATCTGAGGATTTTTCTCTGCCGTCGGTGAAGAAAGTCTGAGAACATGGTCTCGTCAGTCGCACTATATGTCTACGTCTAGGTAGACTCTGCCCCAAAAAAGGGATTTTTCCCATTCAAATCGATCGGCTGTTTAGTAGACTGAGGGCTAGGAGTTGCGACGTTTCCATTCGTATTCTGTGTCTGCTCCTTGGCAGGAGAAGCCGACTCCTGCTTCCCAGCCTGTGACTGTTCCTTTTTCGGATAGCAGGTAGAAGGTTGACCGGGTACAGGAGTTTCTTGTCGGCACTCAAATCCATGGCCACATTCGTCATCATCAACACATTCTTTTCCGAGAACTTTCAAGCAGCTGTTCAATTGATCAAGCCCCATATGGCCAGCCGTCTGGCAAATCTCCTTAGAAAAATCACATTCGACCTTATCCAACCCAAGGGTTTTGCAAATTTTGTCGGTCTCGTCAATCTTAGTTTGTCGAGGATTGAGGGTTGGCACGGCTGTAGTTAGTCCGGCGCAAGCAGTAAAGATGTTGAGGTACTTCATTTTGTCGGGTTAGGCCTTGATAATATAAATTGTAGTAAGAGTACTAATATATATTTCCAGTGAAGAATGCAAAAGTGGACAGTTGAGGGGTAAATAAATTTAGAGAATTTACTCAATATAAATACTTAATTAAAGGTAATTACTAAGTAATATTTGCATAAATTCTTAGAGCGCACAGCCTCTAAACTAAAACTACTAGCATGGTATTAGAATATACAAGAGCCTAGTATCCTAGTATATGCCCAGGTATTAGGCAAGGTAGCCGCTAAGTACACGCATATTAAGGTCCATCTCATCTGATAACTTATATCTGGCATGACTCGTAAAATGGTTAAATGCATAGATATATAAAGTAAGAAACTAGCTCTTAAAGCTAAAACCCCACTCATAAATAAGTAACTAGCGTTTACTAAGCTTAATTAGGGTAAAGGCGGGATTCTGCATAAACTAATACGAGTCACGAATTATGCTGTGCTGAGTCGTGCAGGTAATGCGTAAATTCGTGGCTCCTGTTAGTTTATGCAGGATCACGCGTCGATTGTAGTAAAACAGTAATAGTAGTTCTAGTATACCTTATAATAGCTAAATAAAATGCAACAAGTGAGTGCTCTTGAGCGTGGAATAATAAAGGATTTATTATTTATATCTATAATAGTGCCACCGTATCTCTAACACTATACTACACATGTGCACACTAGTGCCAGGCCTAGATTGAATCAATAACTTCTGTAATACAATTCCTTTCGCCTCGCTTTCGGCGGATAAGGTTCCAAAGTCGACCAAGAGCAGGGGCGTTGCCGCGTTTCAAGTGCGCAGGGGGGATTATAAATTCAGATTCCCCTAGCCTCCGAGTTTAGTACATTATGTGAATGTCGGTTTCGACAAATTAGAGCACGGTGCTAGCATTGTGGGCAGTATACAGCAACCAGTTTCACATAAAGTATATATAACTTATTAGCGAGATGCTTGTGAGCTGTATTAATAGGATAGCTAGGTGTGCTATTACTATATATATTAGATAATATAGCCGATATAATAAGGGTTTAATATAAAAGGCTTAGAGTAAAAAAGCTTAATTTAATAATAATTTTAAAAGATCTTTAAAATTTTAAATTATTAAAAAAAAAAAAAAAATAATTATTTTATATATATAAAAAAAATACGTTACGATGTGTAGATGGTCTACTTTTCTAGTCTCTTACTGTTCTTGGCCTGGTATAGCCTAATACTATTTTAGATTTTACGCTTATATAATACTTGTATTATACGTGTAATTTTATTTAATTATAAAGTAAAATAATTAAAAATTAATATAATAATAAGAGAAATTATTTTAATTATTTTAAAAGAATTTAATATTTTTTTATTAAGTTTCTTAATAAAATATTTTATTTTAATATTATAAATATTAAATATTATAAATTAGTTTTTTTTATAAATAAAAGCTATTATTTTTTTTTAATTAACTTATTTTTTTATTTTTTAATAACTTTTATTAAAATATTTTTTAATTTATTTATATACTTAAATTATTTAATATATATATAAATAGCCTTGCTAGCCTTATCGGCCCCTTTAGTGGCCAGTATAACAGCCTCTTTAGTACTACACTTAAGCTTTGCTTTTTTAAAGGCCTTTTTCTTTAAGTTTTTTATAGCCTTATTATTTTTCTTAATTTCTATTAAATTAGGA
>AZNH01000056.1:171393-186095 GCA_000814955.1 Metarhizium guizhouense ARSEF 977 | reverse complement strand
AACCCTAACCCTAACCCTAACCCTAACCCTAACCCTAACCCTGGCTGTCGTATTCTGTGTAACCTTAACCCTGGAATTCTCCTCTACTCGCCTATGTCCTTTTCTGCCTTTCTCTTTCTCCCTAACTCCTTTACTACTCTACTAGTTGCCTATTACTTTCGCTGCTTTATTATTTCCCTGGTTTTGTTTTTTTTTTTTTTTTTTTTTTTTTTTTTTAACTATTTCTTAGCTACAGCTATTTCTATTGTTCTACTTGTAACTAACTATTTTTAACTTACTTCTTCTTCTTTTACTGCCTTCCCTGGCTTTTTTACATGTTTTGTCTATTTTTCTGCTCTTCTCTATTATAATCCGTTTACTGCCCTGTCTACTCGACTTATTTATTAGTAACCCTTTGTTCTTCTCTGGCTACTTTTAGCTATTTTACTTTCTTACTTATTGTGATTTCCTCGCTAATTTATTTGTATAATTACTCTAAACCTCTCTAACCCTACTTTTTAATTATAGGTATATATATTATCCTTATACTCTAATTTAACCCTAAATACTACTGCCCTTAACTATTACCTAACCCTTAAATATAGCTGCCCCTAACTATTACCTTACTGCAATCTGCTTAACTTGTTATTATAATATTCTTATTTCCCTATATTATATACGTATTTACACAAAAACTTAATATATTATTAACTTTTACTCCTACCGTTTTTCTTTCTCTATAAATCACTATTTTACCCCTGATCTACTCTTAATAACGTAATAATACTTTATTATCTTTCTATTTTTCCTTTGCTTCTATTACACCCTAAACTACTCCTTCTATACTATTTACTAACACCTTACTCTAAACCCCCTGACTTGTTTTATTACCTGCTATTCTAACCCCTTATAGTAAAATCTATTATATCTGTTTATGTACCTCCCTAATATAATTTGCTATTATTAGTCTTATTCTACCTTATTTGCTATATCCTTACCCTTTTACTCTTTACTTGGCTTCTTCGTTCTGTCTTGCCTCTATTTCCGCTGCTTTTTCTTCCTATTATCTTCATCTTCAATTTACCTGGCCGCAAACAGCTACTATCAGTTTAATGTAAATCTCTTATCTGCCGCCGCTACTACTTTCTTAATCCTAATCCCCACCCTACTATCCGGGCATTTATCCCTATACAATTTACCTTCTGTTCGCTATACTAACCCTAATAATTACTATAATTACTATATACTTCTCCCTTAAATCAATCTCCCTTTAATCCTCATTAAACTAATCCATTAATATACTCATCCTAATACATATGTTATTTATCTCTATTTCTCCCTAATCTTTACGTCTACGTCTACTAATACATAACAAATTATCCACCTTAACCTCTTTTCCTTCTTCTATTTTGCTTATTTACCGGAAAATATATTCTAATATATCCCTTGCCCTTAATAACCCTACGCTAATAACCTTTACTATAATATCTAGATATTAGTACTATTCTCCTGTAATCTATCGAAATTTCCTACTATCTTTATATATATCCTCCTAACAGTTATAAATTCGATATAGTAATCCACATTCCTAATATCTATAATACCTTTTAAATAATCCCTTTTAGGCTATTTATTCTTGTATTTACTTTACACCTCTCTTAATTCCCTTAAAAACGCCCTTGTTATTTGCTTTTAACAGGTATAACCCTTTATAATTATCCTTACTACTAGTTATTTAGTAATATATATAACCCTTGCTCTAACTAGCTAACTACCTCTCGAATATCTTTATTAATAATGTGTTATCTTAAATTCTCTTACTCTCCTTTTAAATTATAAACTCCTAGTCTTATTCTTGTATATATATCTCTGTGCTAGTTTCTTGAACCTTTACCCCTTCCCTTCTCTTTATAACCTACTCTTATAGTGCCTTTTCCTTGTTATTGCTAAATATTTAACCCTCCCTCTCGGGTAATAGTGCCCTTAGTAATATACTATTAACTTAAACTGTTTTGTTTTCCTCTATTCGGCGCCTTTTATACTCTTAGTTATACTCTATTCTATTCCCTTTCTTGTTTATAGCCTTATTAGTTATACTTTCCGGACTTATTATTTGCTAGATTACTATAATATTACTTTCTTATACATGCTCGCCTTAAATATATACGTTGTATATCTCTTTGTTATCCTAGTATTTACCCTCTTATATATATCCGTTTATTACCTTGTCTAATACAAATTATTAGCACTGTATCCCTCGTATATATTCTACTATCTCTTTATCTTAAACGCTCTAGGCTTCTTATATAAACCTTTACTACCCCTTTATTGCCTTGTAAATTATAGTTAATATGCCTTACTTACTATCCCGACCTAACCGTCCACTTTCCTATGCGAATACCCGGACCTAGTATAGTATACTTATATAGATTACGAACTATATATCTAGCATGTTAATCCCTAAACCTAATATATTAGTTGCTATAATTAACTACTTAGTTATTATTTATAATTATATTTACCGCTACTTTTCCTCTTAACTTCTTGCCTTATTATAATATATATCTACGCTTAATACTTTAACTAACTCTTTAATTTATAGAATAGTGCTAGTATATATAATTATACGCCCTTTTTTATTCTCCTTAATTTAATCTTGTGCTAACTCTATTACCTTCTTATTTTCCGCCTCTTATTATGCGTTATATTTATTACTAGTATTCTTCTTGCCCTCTATAAATACTACCTTGTATTAGATGTTGCGCTGTATTATTTAGCCCCGGAATATTACTACACTCTTTGTATTAATATGCGCTTGTGTGTAAAACTCCTTTTCCTTTATTAGTCACAATATAGCCATTAAAAATACCCGCTGTACACCCTATAATGCGATTTCTCGCCTAATATTACGTAACGCTAGCTAGAATATATCGGATCTATCTAATATTATATAGTATTTGTCGACTATAACCCGGTTAATAGCGAATTAATTTTGTAATTGCTGAATAAAATACTAGAATACGGCCGTAAACACGGCTTCAGTAATAACTAATATAATTCGGCTTCCTTAGTGCACGCCTATCTTGCTATTTTATATACTAGCCTTAATGCCGTGCTTTATGTACTCGCTATAAATGTCTTCCTGTAACGCAATTAACAGCATAATTATAATTATCCGGCCTTGCTGCGAATAATACGCCAGCAATATAAATAACATGCTTTTTCCGCCCCTTATGAGCGTGATCTGCACTACTAGACTCTCC
This sequence comes from Metarhizium guizhouense ARSEF 977, assembly GCA_000814955.1. Taxonomy (NCBI): domain Eukaryota; kingdom Fungi; phylum Ascomycota; class Sordariomycetes; order Hypocreales; family Clavicipitaceae; genus Metarhizium; species Metarhizium guizhouense. Next base: position 182,853 of record AZNH01000056.1, on the reverse strand, counting down.
CCTTGTATAATAGCGCTAATAACTTTCTTTTGTCCTGGCTAGAATATTGCTGTTTTGCCTTTAATATATTCTAATATAGCTAATATATCCACTTATTGCAATACCTTTAATCTTCTTAACTATACACTTTGTCGGCTACTCTTGAACTTGTTTTGCTGCCTTTACTGTTGTGCAGCGCTTATAGCCTTGCCTTGTATACTATCTTAGCTAGTACTTTCCTAGCTAAAATCGAAAATTTAATACTATTCTCGGCTAACTTCACGGAATTTCTCTTATATAATAACTATACCTCCTAGCCCTTACTATATCTTGTACGCGTATATTATACCTACTACATGTAATATATATATAGCCTACAAATCTCGCGTATTACTGACATTATTAATTTTATCCTTGTCTTCTTTATTCTCGCTATTATATAACAGGTCGTGTTTAGTACTTAAATATTAGTTAGATATAGTAATAGTAATTTATCGCTAACTACTCGTGCTTAACTTATAACCTAATAACCGCTTACTATATTACTAGATAATACGCTGAATATAGTCGGATAACTACTTTGCCTCGCGGAACAGCTGTATTATTAGCTTTATTGGTCGCTCTAGGTCTTAAATATCTTGCTAGCTATTAAAACGCATCTCTTAATCAACTGCCTAGTTAATTATATTACGCGATATAATCTTATCGGCCTATATATATATATTATAGAATATTAACCTCTTAATAATGCCCTATACATTCTGCTAAAACGGCAAAACTAACTATATATACCACACTAATAACTTACTTACCTTAAGCGGTATAAATCGATAGATAATCTTAGCCTAGTCTGACTATTAGAAATTCTTGTGATATACCGTGATAAAATATATTTGCTTGTAGCTTGTAAATATATTCCGCGTTCTTATATTAGTTGTATTCTCTATTTGTACTATTAATATTTTAGTAGTATACGCTAATTAGCCGGATATTATATATATTAATATTAATAACTTCTTGCAGAACTAATCTAATAACCGGCTATATTTTCTAGCTGTTTTTTCTTTATATAAATGCCTTGTTAGTTAGCTAGTTTATTAGTTATTAGCGTCTAGCCTATATAACTATACCTTCCGCTACTGTTTATACTAAACTAACTACCTTTTAATATACCTTTTCTCTTTCTTAACTTATAATATGTTTTGGTCGTCTTTAATAAATATATATTTAATAGTATTATTACTATTATTATTATATATATTATCCTATATAATAACTAGTAACGTATATATACCCTCGCTGCTATATATTATTAACTCGGCTATAATATTATATGCCTCTTATAATATAGCGTGTATAAACCTGCTTAACTCGGCTATTATAAATCAAATTTATTAGAATATAACCTAGTCGCCAATCTAATTAATTACACTTCTAGCTATAATTATAAACCGGATCTTTATTCTATATATACGGGTCTCTAATATCTAATTTATTAGTAATAGGAACTTGTCGGCTTCTTTTCTAGTTTATATTATAAATATATAGATATATTATTATATACGCGTGAATATAAATATACTAAATTGCCGGGTATTAGCCTTGTTTATACCCTTTTCTTTTATAATTATACGAATCTCGGCTTGTTACTTAGTATATATATAATACAATATAATAATTCGTGCTACCTTAATAATAGCCGATAATATAAGCGTGTAATCCAACGCGTTCTGCTATCTACTATTATCCTAGACGCCTATTACAGCTAATACGCCGATTAATACGCTATTATATTAGTAGTCGCCTAATAAATAATCCAATATAACTATAATAAACTATAAATACATACTACAGCACAAATCCTAGCTTTTCTTAATCTGTTTATTAATATTCTTACTAGTACTACTGCTATTATTATTACTAGTACTACTTATACCCTACTCTTCGCGATCCTCTTTAGCTGCTAATATTACTTAGTATTCTTATATGGCCTAATATTAGTAGTATACCTTAGTAAACCCTTTTTAATATCAGGTTTAAGTGCTTATTATAGTGTATAGCGGCCTTTCTTCTTGTGGTTGTTGTTTAGTCTAGTAAATAACCCAAATAATCTTGTATATTACGCTCTTATACCGCGCCTATAAATCCGCTTTTATTTATAGTTTAAACAGCCGCTTAGCCTGTACAAACACCTCGCGTCAGTTAATCTCAAATATAGCCGGTAACCCAATTCGGTATAACCGATATGTTTTGTATATCTTATCTAATAAATTATAGTATTACTTGCTTATATATTATAATAATATCTTATTCTTAGCTAGGGCTTTAATAAATTATTATAATTCTTCTACTTTTAACCCTTTTAAATACCTGGTTTAATTAACCTGCTATAACTATAAATTAGCCTTGTTCTTTAGGTCTAATACTTTTACGCGCTGTATTACTTGACTGTTTATATATTGCTACTCTTATATATTATCCTATTTGTTTAATATAGCTAATAATATAGCGGCTTAGTTGTTATCCTTATTATTATCTTCTTTATTAGCTATTAGTCTGTTCTTAATAATACTAAATCCAATATCGGCTGCGCTCTTCACTTTAAACTAACTACTAGCTATGCAGCTAGGAAATAACTTCTAGCACTAAACTCTACTAATCTATAGTAACTAGTGTAGTTCCTATAATTTTACCTTAATATTACCGCCTCTTTTCTAATTATTAACCTAATTATACTCTGTCTTATAATACTATTATATATAGCTAATTTAATAGATAATATAACTATAAACCCTATATTATAAACTGTCGGGCTTTAGGTTATTAATATATAGAATTAGGACTCTACTAACTAGTAATAGATATTTCTCTAACTCTTTCTGATTTTTAATTAAACCCAGAATATTCTTAATTTCCTGGATAATACTCTTCCGTTTTATTGCATTAATTATCAGTGTAACGGCTAAGGTTCCCAAGGGATAAACTAGTCGTAGTTTATGTTTGGCAGAGCCACTAGGGCAGTCAATCTGAGCGGTTGGGTGTTACGTTGGTGATAGGTCGTAGACCGTAACCAAATGATCAGAGCATCTTCCGTGATGTTCTCCTGACGCCATGTCCAGTCATCCTTCCAGAGTCCAGAAATCGAAACCGAGGTCGGATTCCGCGCGTCGTCGAGATACCCTAGCGACATACATAGAATCTTGTGGTTTTGACATTATGCCGTGTTCTTTTTGCTCCGCCCGTGGTCTTCGCTGCAAAATGATTGAGCGTTCTTCAAAATGTGGAGAGTGCGTGCGGCGGGGGCGTTCCTGTGATGCCTCTGGTATCGCGATCAGTTCTCGTAGGTGTCTTTTCCGGAGTGTGGTGAGTTTTGCTAATGAGTGTTTTAGTTGGCCGAATTATTTCTGAGTCGAAACGTTTGAACCGGGAAGAGGAGTCTGCTGAAGAACTCCTTGCTTCCCGTCGTGAAGCGTTGCGTCAGGCGCAAGCTGATTTGGACGAATCCTTGAATCGTTTGGAGCGATTGCGCAAGCAAAAGCGTCAATTGCTCTCGAAAGGGAATGAGATGACTCGTTTGGGTTTGCAGTCGTTGGATGAGTTGGATGAGGAGGAGCGTCGCGAATCCGAGGCTGTTATCGATGCGCAGTCCTTCGGTGCTACGGATGTGCTGGATTGGAACGCTGTGTTTGGGGATGCCTTATTGAATGTTGCTGGTGATACTGCCGTAATAGGTGCTGGCAATTCTTCAGGTGCTCCGTAGGTTCCCACGTGTTTTCCTCGTCTCCATAATTCTTCCATTTAATGAGGTATTGGCGTGTTTTGTTTTTTGTCCTCATGTCTAGGATCCGTTCCACTTCGTACTCTGTTTCGTTCATGACTTCGATGTTTTCCTCTGCTGATGCATTGTTTGGTGCTTTTTCAAGAAGTGAAATGTGTACTATAGGATGATTCCTCATAGTCTTTGGTAATGAAAGTTCATAGTTGTTCGTCGATATTCGTTTTCTGATAGCGAATGGTCCTAATTTTTTGTAGTCCAATTTGTCGCTTGGTCGCGTTGTTTTGATGTTTCGTCGGAGTAGGTAGACCATGTCTCCCTCCCCAAAGATTGGTCCCTTCAATCTTTTGCGATTATGGTATTGTGCCATTCTGTTCCGTACGAATTCCAATTCGCGTCGCATTTCTTCATGCAATTTCTTCAGTTCATCTGCTTGTAACATTGCTCGTTCTGCTTGCGGTCCTTCGCGTTGCACTCGGAATACCTCGGGGTTAAATCCGTAATTGGCGTAGGCTGGTGTTTGTTTTGTCGATTCTGATATCGAGCTATTGTAAGCCAATTGCGCTGTAGGTAACCATGTTACCCAATCATCCTGCTGATAATTGATGTAACATCGCAGATACTGTTCAAGCGTTTGGTTCAATCTTTCTGTTTGTCCGTCTGTCTGTGGATGATATGCAGTGCTTAACTTGTGGTTTGTCCCAAGTTGTGCCATAAGTGCTTGCCAAAATTTGGAAATAAATGTACTTCCTCTGTCTGAGATGATGTTCTCTGGCAGCCCATGGTTGCTTGCTATTGTTCGTAAGAACACATATGCAAGTTCTTCTGCATTACTTGCTTCTCTGTACGGTAGAAAGTATCCGTATTTCGTAAGTCTGTCCGTGACCACGAATATGCTGTCATATTCCACATTGGTCATCGGTTCTTTAGACATTGGTAGCTTCGTGATATGATCGAAAGCTATCGATTCCCATGGTCGTGTTGGTACTGGTAACGGTTGTAGTTCTCCGTATGGCTTGTGTCGTGAAGCCTTGCTTTTTCCGCATAATATGCATTCGTTGACAATCTTCTCGACCACTTTCTTGATTCCTGGGAAATCGTATTGTCGTCGTATCTTATCCAGTGTTTTTCGTATTCCTTGGTGTCCGTAAACTGGATGTTCGTGCATTTCCTTGATGCATTCTTCTTGCAACTCTGGAGGTATCCAGGTCTTTCCATGGTACTTTGGGATAGTTCCGGGTTCCGCGAGACATTCTTCTGGCGTGTCTGCAAACCTAACCTTTTTCTTTGCCCATTGTTGGATTTTCTTGTATACTGGGTCTCCGTCTTGTACCTTTAATATGGCATTAAGTTGCCTCTGTTGAAAGTTGCCATCTTTATTGATCTCAAGGAGTTGTCCTGTCGCTGTAGGTACTCCTGTATCGTAGTCGCTTCTTCGACTTAGAGCGTCTGCTCGTCCGTTCTCGGATCCTTTTCGATGGATGATTTCATAGTCGAATTCTGAAAGATATTCGGCCCATCGGATTTGTCGTCCATTCAATTGTTGCGTCGTCGCAAAGTGAGAGATGTTCTTATGGTCAGTGTACACCTTAACCTTGTGTTTGCTTCCCATGAGGTAGTGCCTAAATTCCTTGAAAGCATTAATGATTGCTAGGAATTCCTTGTCGTAGATGGGGTAGTTGAGTTCTGCTCCGTGAAGTTTCTTCGAATAGAACGCAATAGGGTGTAGTTTTCCGTCATCGTCTCGTTGTCCAACTTGTGCTCCTAGAGCAAAGTCTGATGAATCGGTTTCTAATTCCGTTTCTTTTTCTGGGTCGAAGGTCCTCAAAACAGGTTCGGATGTGATGAGTTCTTTGATCTTGTCAAAGGCACATTGCGCCTCATCGTTCCAATTCCACTGTTTATCCTTTTTGGTGAGTTCATCCAAGGGTGTTGCAATCTCGCCGTATTTCTTGATGAATCTCCTGTAGTAGTTCGCAAAGCCCCTAAAGCTTTGTATGTCCTTGACATTTTCTGGTGTTGGCCAGTTTCTTACTGCCTCTACCTTGGATTTTTCCATTCGTATTTCGTTTGGTCGTATCGTGTGTCCTAGGAAATCTACTTCCTGGGTATGGAACTTGCTCTTTGCTGGTTCCACTAGTAACTTTGCGTCTTGTAGCGCTTGTAGTACCTTGTGTACGTGTTTCTTGTGGTCTTCTAGGGTTTTTGAGAAGATAAGTATATCATCCAGATATACTACCACAAAGTTGTCCAAATATTCTCGTAGTACGCTGTTGATCATTCTTTGGAATGTCGCTGGTGCATTGGTAAGCCCAAATGGCATTACCAGGTATTCGAATAGTCCAAACTTCGTTCTGAAGGCTGTCTTCCATTCATGGCCTCTCTTTATTCGAATCAGGTTGTATGCTCCCTTTAGGTCTAAAGCGGTGAACCAATTCATTCCGTGCAGTCGATCTCGTAATTCAGAGATAAGCGGCAACGGTGTTCGATCCTTCATGGTAATCGCGTTCAATCGCCGATAGTCCACTACTAACCGCAGTTTCCCATTTTTCTTCGGAACAAACATAACTGGGTATCCAGCTTCTGATGTGGATGCTCTAATGTAGCCTTTTGCTAGCATTTCGTCAATATATTCTCGTAGCGTCTCGAGTTCTTTTGCGTTTAAGTTGTAGATCTTATGGAATGTTGTCGACTTTCCATCTATCAATTCAATTTGATGATCCCATTGGCTGTGTTCTGGTAATCCGGTTTCTAATTCTTCTGCGAATAATTTTTCGTATTTCCGGTATTCTTTAGGGATATTTCTGAGTCTTTCTTCTTTTGTTGTTGGGCTTTCGTTTTTTATTTTCTTCTCAGTTTCTTTGTCTTCTTCGAGTTTCTTATTTGTATTTGCGAGGTCTTTCCTTAAGGTGGCAATAACCTTTCGGATCTTGGCTTTTGTCTTCTTATTGTTTATTGTTGTTCGTATTCCGGTTTGTAGCGCCGTCGAGGTCGTTACGGTGGATCCAATCGTTCGTTTCTTTGTTTCTGCATTGCTTTTCTGTTGTCGTTGGTCCTTGGATAACTTGCTTGAAGGTTCTTTTTCTTCAGAACTCTGTTCGTAAGCTAAGTCATGACGAAATTTCGTTCTCTCTTCCGAATTCTGCTGATTCTGTTGGCCTGAAGTCTCGTTCCACTTCAGTTGGCCTGTCCTCCAGTTGATCAGTGGGTTACTCTCCCATAACCATGGGTACCCTAACACTAGGTCGTGTTCCGATACGTCCATAACATCGAGTTGGATGATTTCTGCATGTCCTTGAATCTGGACTTCGAGATGATCAGTCTCTCTGTCGATGATCCCGTCATTATAGGCAAAAAGCTTTCCTTCGATATCAGTTAATTCGTATGGTGCCTCTTTGTGTTTCCACGGTAGTTGGTAACGATTAACAACTCTGGGTGAGATATAATTGCCCATCGCGCCACTGTCCACAAGTATGCGAACGCGATGTCCCATGACTTCGGCGTCTAATACCATCTTATCGCTCCGTCCATCTTGGACTGCATTGAGGGTCATTAGCGTCTTTCTCTTTATGCCAGCCTGTAGCCCTTTTACAGATGGCGTGCCTCGTTTTTTGAGTTTTCCGGAATAGATTCTTCTGCAATCTGTCGTTTCATTTCTTGGTACCATTCTGTAGGTCCAGTTCCGTTTTGTGGGTGTTTAAAACAAAACCCATCGTCAAACATTTGACATAAGCGGTTGTAAATCTGGTCTTTCATTTCTCCGTGCTTCTCGCATCTTGGATTGTCGCAGTTTACCGCATATTTCCTGTTGCATCTGGGGTTGAACTTCTGCTCATTGTACCATTTATCCAGTTGTTGTTCATTGTGGTATGTCGAGTCTGTGGTTCCCCTAGGGTCTTTTTGCTCGAGTATCTCCAGTGCTCGTTGTGTCCGTTTGTATGCTGCTGGTGTTCCACATTGCCACTTGTGCCATTCTCTGGCCTTATCTACCAAATGCTCCGAACAATTGGGTAGTGGGCATACCATGTGGTCTTTTGTTTCACATCGAGGTGACTTGAGTAGTAATTCTCTTCTGTGTGTTGGGATCTTTCCCTCATACACGTATTGATGCCACTGCTTGTTCTTGGTGTATGTATGCAGTTGGCATGTGTCTGATTCACATACATCCGTAGGATCTGTATGAGCTCGGCATTTGATGGGTGTGTTTGAATCGGGTTCCAAGATCATCGTTTGATCGTCATTGATTATCTTCACTCTCCATTCTAGGAGTTCCCATCTGAAGTATGGTGCTTTGATCGGGTATCCTTTCATTCTGATCGGAAATGCATCCAATCGTGCCTTGGTTTGAAAGTGTGCCTGACACATTGCAAATGCGCATGATGCCCATGCTAACCGTGTGTGTTCCGCGTGTCTTGGTGAGAGTCTAGGATCGTCTTCCTTTTCTCCTTCCGGAAACCATAGTGTCTGGTTCTCTATCGCCGTGGTGGTATCCACTGCGAGAATAGGGATTGCGAAATGTTTTCCTGTTGGTGCGGGGAAATATCGTTGTACAGCTTGCTCTTGTGTGGCTGTTAGCCTCGCAGGCGTTTCTTCCTCGCTCTGTTCGTCTTCGGACGCTTCTGGAGTGTCTAGGATTGCGTAGTCGTCATCGACGCTCATTTCCTTTACTCTGTCCTTGGGTTCATCGAAGGTGGTGGGGATTTGTGCGTCCTGTTCTTCCCTATATTGTTGTTCCCTTCGAATCCTCCTTGCTTCCGCTTGTTGTCGTATCCAGTTAAGGATTTCTTGATGCGAGTCTTCGTCCAGGTCCTCTGGTAATTTTTGTTCGTGGAGTTCTTTTCGTCCTGTCATCGCAAGAGTTCTTTTTTCCATTGTTTGTTCGTCCAAGCTTTCTTGTACCAGTTGTTTGGCTATTTGCAGCCCGTCTCCTACGAAGCTCACAGTTTTCTTTCTTGGTTTTCTTGGTTCTTTTGGAAACCATCCTCTTTCCTGTTTGCTGCTCATGTGAACGTAGCAGTTGTCGTCATAGCAGAAGGTCCAGTTGAGGTTTTTGTGTTCTACCTCCGGTTCTTGGGTGATGATTTCGACTTTCTGCTGGTTAGTAGCATTGAGTTGTTTCTTACCTCCTTCTGGTACTGGTTTCCATTCTTTCTTGGGTTTCTTGCATTTGTTGGCGAAGTGTCCTGGTTTTCCGCAGTTGTAGCACTTCTTTTCTTTTTTGTCATCTTTTTTGGTAGCGTCAAGCTCCATTCGTCCAGGGTTAAGAGTGTTACCGTAGGCAATCGGTTCTTCTCGTCTCTTCTTCTGGTTTGCCTGTTGTCCTCTTCTTCCTGTGGGGTTCCAAGTTCCCCTTCCCTGTTGTTTTTGCATGCGTCGCTGATACTGTCTGTTATCGATTCGAACTGCCATTGCCACATAGTCCGAGAAGTTGTTCGGCATGTCTTCTCTGTACAGTTCGTCCTTGATTTCTTCTTTCAGTCCTTTAAAGAAGGCTGACATGAGTGGCTCATCCTCCCAGTCCAGTACTGAGGTGACTTGTCTGAAACGCGCCGCATAATCCGACGCGGATCCTTTTTGTCTGAGTTGATCCATATGAATAATTGCGGTTCTTACTTCGTCAGTTGATCCAAATGTTTTTTTGATTGCTTTTTCGAATTTATCATAGTCGGCAAATATTTCCTTCGTTTCATCATCTTGGTCATCCCCGGTGTTGTTGAGATAGTCTCGCATAATCGGTTCAAACCATGCGAGCGCGGTGCCCGTCATGCATCCTCCAGCGTGTAACACTTTCGCTTGTACATCGGTTAGCTTGTTTGGGTAGAATCGATGATACGCTTTGAGCTGGGTCAAGAATCCTTGGAGCATTTTTGGGTTGCCGTCATAGGGTCCTGGTGTCCTGGGCTTGGTGATTTCTCCTAAGTCTTTTTGTCCTGACACAAGCATTTGACGTTCAAGGCTGAGTTGCTCAACTTGTTGGCGTAGTTGCATAAGTTCATTCATAAGGTCCTGGGGTCCGAGATCCTGGGGTGCTGGCGATGTAGTTGCCTTAGACGAAGTAGGTGTTGCAGGTGCCATCTTGACAGTTATCAGATATTGCTCAGAGTGACGCGGTAGTAGTCTGAACAAGAGCTTTCAACGTGTAACGGCTAAGGTTCCCAAGGGATAAACTAGTCGTAGTTTATGTTTGGCAGAGCCACTAGGGCAGTCAATCTGAGCGGTTGGGTGTTACGTTGGTGATAGGTCGTAGACCGTAACCAAATGATCAGAGTCAAAGAGTTGTAAGCGAAGCTTAGGTCAATGTAATGATCGTTGTTGAAAGCTAAGGAGCTAGAGTCTATCTATGAAGCGAATTTGGGGTGCCTATATACTACAAGGGATCACTTCTCCAGTCGTGATGTTCTTCCTTGGATCGCTACCGTAATCGTGATCCTTTTACACGGATCACGGTTTCCTTTGCGATCCAAATGCACTGGTCGCTCCGACCATTAATCCGTGGTCCGTCCTGCCTGCGCCGCCGAGCGGCTTATGCAGCCGGCCCAACCTGCAGCCTGCTTCCTGCAGATGGCTGGGTCGTAACAGTAAGGCACCGGCTTTAATAATAGCTTGTCTCTTGTTTGCCTGACTAATCGCATTATCCCTTTATTGCTTTGCCTAGTCTCTGCTATTCCGATACGCAGCAACTTCTTGTCGAAAGGTATTGGCATTGCTAGTTAAGAGGAAATACTAGTGTATATATTTAATTAAATAAGTAGATACTAGAAGATTTCTAATAAAATAAAGTTATATAAAATAAGATATTATAATTTAATAAATAATACTTTATACTAATAATAAGTAATATTATTCTTCTTATATATTATTTATTTAATATATATTAATTTTTAATTGTTTCGCTTTATAGTTAAATGAAATTACACGCATAATACAAGTATTGTGTAAGCGTAAAATCTAAAATAATATTGGGCTGTACCAGGCTAAGGACTTATTTAATATATATATTTATATTTTTTAAAGTCTTTTTTAATAGTAGGACTACTACTCTTTTTATATATATTTTCTAGTCTAGGTAAATTCTTTTTAAGTATTAGCAGAAAACTAGTAATTATATTATTAAGATCTTTTATTTACTAGCATAAAAATCTAGTTTAATTAAATTTTTTTAGTTATTTTTTAAAAGTTATAATTTATATTAAAGTTTATATTAATATCTTAAATAATAGTAGAATCTTTTATTCTTAACTTATTATATATTTTCTAAGACCTAGTAATTAATTTAACTTAAATAGCCGGCTTAATAATAAGTAGAGTATAGAATTCTATTATTATAATTATACTAATAGTACTTAATAAAATAAATTATAAAGCTTTATAATTTATATTTTTATAAGATAAAATTAAAATAAAATTAAAGATTTAAATAAATAATATATTAAAATATTTATTATAATATTAATTAATATTTTTTTTTAATATTTCTTTTATTTTTTTAAAATTAATTTTAATTTATAAAAAAAAGTTAAATATTATATTTATCCCTTTAAAAGAAGTAAAATTACTAATATAAATTTATTTAATAGCTTTACTTTTAATTTTATTAGTTTTATTAGCTTTTTTAATAATTAATATAATAGTTTTTTTAATATTATATTTAAATTTTATTTTTTTAAAAGCTTTTTTTTTTAAGTTTTTTATAATTTTATTATTTT
>AZNH01000056.1:55077-171293 GCA_000814955.1 Metarhizium guizhouense ARSEF 977 | reverse complement strand
TATTATATTAATTATTAAAAAAGTTAATAAAATTAATAAAACTAAAAGTAAAATTATTAAATAAATTTATATTAATAGTTTTATTTTTTTTAAAGAAATATTAATTAATATAATATTAATAATTTAAGAAAAATAATATAATAAAATTAATATAATTTATAAGCTATAAAGAGATATAACTATAAGTTATAAATTAATATTAAATATACTCTAGTATATTTAAGCTATAATATAAGAGTAAAATAGCTTAAGTAAACTAACTTTAAGTATATTAACTTAATACTTTTAATTACTTAAAAATTAACTAAAAAGTAGTTAAGCCTTATAAGTTTTATAGGGCTCTTAAATAAAGTAAATCTTATAAGGTAGTAAGAAGGCTTAATAGTATTACTAGCCCCTTAAAAGTAATATAAGCGAATTAATCCCTAAGTATATTAGCCTAATATTCCTAGTTAACTTAAAAATTAGCTAAAAAACCTTAAATAATAGAATTAAAGGGAGTAGTTAAGCTAAGCCCTATAAGTATTATAAGATACTAGGATAAGGCAAATTATACGAGATAATAGAAAGGGTTAATTATATTACTAGCCCCTTTAACCTAACTATAAATATTAAAAATCCTTTTAAATACTCTGAGCACTAGAGGTAATTAACTTATTATAAGAGCTAGCTGTTATTAATAAGTTATTTTTACTAGAATTTTTAATAGGAGAAGTATATTAATATACTTTAATATTTATAAATTTAATAAATAATTTAAGGTTATTTAATAATAAATTATAAATTTATAAATTTAATAAATAATAAAAAAATAAGTAAGTATTTTTATTTCTAAGTAATATTATATAAGAATTTATATTATTATAATTTTAATTAAATAAAATAATAAGTAAATAAAAGAGTAACAATTAAATTAAAAAAGTATATATTATAAATATAAAATTATAATAAAAAAGTAGAGTTTATTAAGCTTAATAAATAATATAATTAATATAATTAAAGTAATAATAACTTATAATACTAAAAGAGAAGTAGAAATTAAGTAGGGTTAATATAATAAGAGAGAGAATAAAATAAAAAGGAAAAAAAAGGAAAGAGTTAAAGTTTTAGTACTTAATTTTATAGATTTTTTTAAAGTAATAGGAGGTTAAGAGTGGGGCTTAAGAGCTTTAGGAGCGGCGCCTTACCTGCGCGGGCAGGCGGTTAAAAACGGCAGCTAATTTGCAGGCAACGACTTTACAATTACGGCTCGCTGAAGATAACATGATATGCAATAGTTTGCAATGCGTGAAATATTCATCTTTGACCTGAAAAATGCACATTTTACATGCTGGAATAACGCCAGGAACCATGTGCCCAGTCTAACCCTAACACTCTGTCTACGATGACACAAATTCTTCCCTTGCCTTGCCTTCAACGTCCCTTTAGGACTATATATGCCAATTTGCAAATCAGACTGGGCAATCAAAACGCCAACTACGTGGGCCTGGGGGATACGCGGATTGGCGGTATTATTACAGCATGTGGGAACTTGTCCCTGCTATGGGGAGTGATGAAGCGTTTAAACGTGTCAAGTTTCAAGAACAAGAAGTAACGTTACCAACAGGGTAATAGGAGAAAGATGCAAAGCCGAATTAGGAGAAACTCGTTCTATCAACCTTCCCAAGTGAGCAGGTGGCGTTAGAAGAGAGTGGTGGGACCACCCGAAAGGGCTTACGGAGTATTCAGGAACGAGTCTGGTCCTTTTAATGCGTACTCGGTAAAAGCCATGTGTTACGCTTGTTCCCGGACTCCCCGCCATTGCCGTGAGACGTCAGGGTATGTCGAGTCCCAATGGAACGGACCATGGCTGCGCCCGGCAGTGTGGGGGAGTTTGGGGGAGTTTGGGGTAGAATTTGGGGTAAGAAATTCCTCAAGTCTGGTTGCTTGAGGACGCAGGGGAGCTTGTGGGCAGCAGTTACAGTAGCATTCGGCCGTGGGCACACCAGACAGCCATTGTCTGCCGTCATGGGTGTTGAAATCCGTCAAGTCTCACAATCGCCTATTGGACAACTCCCGGGGAGAAGGAAGAGACAGGATGGGCGGGTCAACATGATGCCTGATAAGGGGCATTTGCCCAAGTTGCACAAATCATGTTGAGGCGTAGGATGATGGGAATTGGTGCGACCATGTTGTGCAATGGAAGCAAACTTTCTGCCCAGGTCATGTGTTGCTTGCGCGTTGGTGCAAGCCACGATGCAGGACAAGGCACATGGAAGAAAATGGCACCCTTCTTTGCGTCTCTTCCCTCGGTCCATTATGCCAGTCGCGCACGCGACATGGGGCGGACAAAGCTGCGTGTTGTTTATTTACAGCGTGGCGGGCGCAGTCATAGTATTGATCCAAACTAGTGCGGATGTTTCAACCATCTCCAGACACGGCGCCGCAGGTTTTATTCTTTTCTCGCTCCCGCCAACGTGCATGTTATGCTACATACTCAGTCAAGTCTCGAGTTATTTTTACATTGTGGAATGATTGCGTCAAAACCCGACCGGGGAGCACTTGAGTAGCAGTGTACGTACTACAGAGTCATGCTCGCGCCGTCGCGTGGCTGGTCATTCTCAGCTGAATGAAATACCGAGTGACTAAACGTGTGGAGTCAATCAACATGAAGCTCTTATTCGGCCTCGGTTCTTCCTACAGCCTTGTGCTGCCTCTTTCTGCGCTCTGTTGCTCAACACATGGATTTCTTCATGTGTCGACGAATTTGTGTAAAGTAGCAAACCAATCCAATTGACCATGGGCTGTCAGAGTTGACCATTGTTGCCAACAAGGATTGCCGTCCCGGCACAACGTAGTCTGTCGCGTGAACGGCCAGCCAACTTGACGGGCACACATTACACATTCCATCTAAAACATGGTACCCCCAAATGCACAATCCTACGCATGGCGTCAATCGCATGGTTATACCGGAGCCGCGCTCACCACCATGTGCACTGGGAGGCAGCAAGTAACATTGCTTGCCTTGACCAACAGCACTCCTCACGTGGCACCATCACCTGGGTTATGCGACCAGATGGATATCCTCATGGAGGCGTCCAACGTCACATACACCTTCTCCGACTATCGTGATTCCCAAAGCGGATAGGTGGCTTCTAATCCATCAAAGGACCCCCGCAAAGATATATAGGTGCGTCGTTTCATCCTTCATCGATGAGAAGGGGAGCGGTCAAACTAGCTGATCCTATTCTCTCTGCTTTACTCCGTTGCCTAGTGGTCTTGGACTGCTTCAATACCTTGTTCTACTTTTTAACTGTTCTGGATTGTACAAAACGGATAAAGCGAAAGCAAATCTCGACCATGACGCTTCCCGTCCAGACGTGGCCGTCTATCGCCAGTATACTGGCCCTGTTGCCGGCAACCCTCGCTGGTTTCAACTCTGGATCGGGCAAGAATGTGGCCGTTTACTGGGGCAAGTGTTTCGACGTCTGATCAATTTATACCTGGCTACGCCTAACCTGCAACCAGGCCAAAATTCGTACAATCAAGGCAGTGGCCCGCTTGCCCAACAGCGCCTGAGTTATTACTGCTCTAGTGAGAACGCCAACCCAGAGCTGCTTGACTTGAAGCAAATGCTAACTTTGCTTTCACTAGACACCGAAATTGACGTGAGATGATTGCGATTGAGAACAAATTCATATACATGCTTACATCTGCAGATCATCCCCGTCGCCTTTATGAACGGCATCAGTCCCCCCATCACCAATTTCGCCAACGCTGGTGATAATTGCACCGCCTTCCCCAGCAATTCCAATCTCCTCAGCTGTCCCCAGATTGAGTAAGTCCTCCAGACTCTCCGGCCCCCTGTATCAGTACGCTTACCCTTTGAAGAGCGGATATCAAGTCTTGCCAGGCGACCAATGGCAAAACAATCATTCTTTCTCTTGGCGGCGCGACCTATGGCCAAGGGGGATGGAGCAGCGTAAGCGCTGCCCAAGCAGCCGCTCAGAATGTTTGGGACATGTTTGGCCCCGTACCATCGGGTAAAGCGATTGACAGGCCGTTTGGATCAGCCGTTGTCGATGGCTTCGACTTTGACTTTGAAGCCAGCACGAATAATTTGCCCGCTTTTGGTCAGAAGCTTCGCAGTCTTATGGATGCAGCAGGCGGCAAAAAGTTCTACCTCACCGCCGCTCCCCAATGTGTCTTCCCGGATGCCGCTGTTGGTGCGGCCCTAAATGCCGTGTCGTTTGACTTTATCATGATTCAGTTTTATAATAACTGGTGCGGCGTGTCCAACTTCCAGGAGGGCTCAACCACTCAGAATGCATTCAATTTTGACGTTTGGGATAACTGGGCCAAGACGACGAGCCCCAACAAGAATGTCAAGCTTCTCATTGGCGTCCCAGCTGCTCCTGGCGCAGGCGGCGGTTACACGAGCGGCTCTAAACTCAAGGCCGCCATCAACTGGTCTCAAAAGTATAGCAATTTTGGTGGTGCTATGATGTGGGATATGTCTCAACTATACTCTAATAGCGCGTTCCTCGGCGAAATCGTCTCCGACATATCCAACGGCCCTACTACCACTCTCCCTCCCGGCGGCACCACCACCACCACCACCACCACCACAACAACAACAACAACAACGTCATCTACTACCAGTCCTCCTCCCGCAGGAACTCTCGTACCTCAGTGGGGTCAGTGCGGTGGCGAAGGCTATACTGGACCTACGCAATGCCAGCCCCCCTACAAGTGCATCTACGGCGGGCAGTGGTGGTCTTCTTGCCAATAGTATGTTGGCAAGGGCTGATTCCTACACTTGAAAATCACGGCACCGGCATGAAATTGTGTGGCAGTGTCGCACATTTGTGGCTTTTTCTATGTAGATATTGAAAGAAATTTGTAAATATTCAACTGCATTGCCTATCTTTAGAGACAAATGTCTTATATCGGTTCAACCAGGATGGGATGTTCGGACAAAACATAAGTGTTAAACCATCCACCACACGTCAGGTTATAATGCAGTACCTAGGGTTTGGCGGCCCCAAAGTATTTCCTTGTTGTACTAGCAGAACCTGTAATTAGAAACCCTTGTAACACTTACACAGGCTTTAGCAACAACCTCTTTGCTGTTGCTAGCAAATCACGGCACCTTGAACTGGGAGCCCCTGCCATAATACAACTGTTTTTCCCTGTTAGGTAAGTAAATTTCATTTAGATTACGCAAAAATTTTATTATTAAGACTTAAGATATGGTCCCGGTTTATCTACTTGTCTTAATCTCAGGTGCTTTGGTCCCCTTTCCAGTCAAGTGTCTACACATAACGGGGGTCAAATTGCTAAAAGAAGATGCAATGTATAACACGTACCTTTAAAACTGTTGTTCATGTTATAGGCATTACGAAACTGGTAACAAGGCCTACGCCGACACCTTTTGAGCCTGCTCTAGATGAAATCTCGAGCATTACTTTATTCTGGAAGGCAATATGATTTTTTGTCTTTTATTTTATATGATGATATATACTAAACTACCCCTACGAACTCCTCATGGTATTCTCGCTCGTGCTTATAACCCCGTCTGTATATTCTCGTCTTTGTGTTCTATTCTTCTTGTTTTGCGTATATTTCACACAGCCTTTGATAAGCATGCCAAAGACAAGGAAGAAGCTACACAAATATATAAGCCACTTGTCTTGTAGACAGTAAGAAATCAGTTTACTTACAAAGCAAGAAAGTCAAAAGCAACGACAGCCTTCTTTTGACTACAGCTACTACCTCTTGGGAAGGCGCCGGCGCATCGGCCGCCTGTCCAATCTTGGGCCGCAAAAATAAAGGACGTGAGCCACAAGTAGGAAAAGGCCAAACCGACCATCAAAGTCTGCTCGTAATAAGAGTCAACCTGGGCAAAGACAAGGTGACCTAGATACGCCGGAACGGTCACTGCAGCCTGTGTTTAGGCGTATTAGCGAAACTTTAAAAAACAACAACAAGCTGCGAAGCTTCCAATGCTTACCACAGTTTCTTGAAATATTACATGAGTATTCTGCGCAGATGTGCGGTGTAGGAACCAGCCAAGTATGCCGGTCACAATTGTAGCAGATGCAAAGACCATGAAGTGGCTAGCTTTAACAAGTACGTGCAAGGCGTTGTTCGGCGGCATATTTCGAACTAGGCTCAATGCAAATATCAATACACAAGTTTTCGTTCAAGAGTATTCCTACACAAAAGAGTGATTAATAGGCAAGGAAAGTCGACAGTTTTTTACTTGAGTTTCTAGAAACGAGGTAATGGTAGCATCAAACGGTCGTGTAGTCTATATATTCGCTAGTAGCATCGCTATCATAAGCGCTAGTTAAGCAGCATATGACCACATGTGCACATTGTGAGCCGTAGCGTCCTACCGCACGGGACTCTCGGACTTGTTTCCAAGAATCACATGAGATAAAATGAATCATCATTTCCAATTCATAGTGCTTTGCCAAGACCTTGTCGGGGCGGGATTGGCCAAATGAATCAAACTACATTTTCTTCCGACGTAGCCGCATCCGAAGCTTCCGCACCTCTGCGCAAATCATCGACTACTCATAATTAGGTCTAGACTTTGTATTGGCAAATCCACCTAGGTAGGTAGTATATTATCACGTGATGTCTGACAGAGCCTTGTTTATTCTCACATCACAAGCAAGGTAACTCAATTTTGCAGCACATGGGGTCTTTTGGTCGTAAGTGGTTTACCGCGAGCAGTAGTAACCATGGTAATTATAGAGATGGGGATATACCGTAAGCAAAGCTGTTGTGCGGCATTTTGTAGCCGGATTCATGAATCCCGGCCGCAAAAATGTATTACTACCGAAGTTGTCCTTGCAGCCATTAAGCAGTGGCTGGCAATATTTCTAAATACATGAGGTTGGGAGACGACACTTGCTAAGATAGCTTCTCCTCAAGGCCTGGTCAACACCTGCGACGAGGGCCAGGTTACCGAGCTTAGAATATTAGGTTTAAAACTTAATTTAATAAGCAAATTTAAGCCATTACAGGTTCTTGGTTTTTAAGATGCCAGATCTTGAAAGTCTCTGTCGGACTGTGAGTCACTACCATCGGCTAAAAGATTGCCATTAAGCGTACCGTGATGTGAAAGGCCTCTGGCGAGTTGATCAATTAAATAGCCCCTATCCTGCTTACTATCAAGATGGGGAAGAAAGAAGGAGTCTATACACTGTAGCATTGTCAAGATCAACTCGTGCCTTAATCCTCTAAATACCCATCCATAAAACGTTCTAGAATCAACTTGCCATCAGGAGATGGGCATAGGAGGCACAGCCGCCGTTCAAGCAGCTTGGCCCGCTATACTTAAGTTGTCTCTATATAGACCTCTGTATCAGCGCCTAAAGCCTCGATTAGCTCCAACATCTATTGGCCGTAAATGGGTTGTATGGGTTTATGTCTACCGATATCTCCATTCCTAAACCTCGCCTCTTGCTGGGCGAGCTCGAATAGCTGCGCAAGCCGCTGCCTCTTCCTCGAATTCGTGTCGTGTTTCTCTAGAAAATCCCGCAACTTGCTACTGGTAATATCTTCTAATCTCTTTACATCAAGGCCTAGACTTCGGATCGCAATATGTTGTTTGGCGCTAGGTTCAACCAGCAGTCGCAGAATATGTGCAAGAAGGTTAATGCGTTCTGAGTAGTACATATCAGCCCCCCGTTAAGCCAAGAAGGGAGAACGAAAACCCATCTCACCTCGCTTGTATAAATGATCGGGCTGTCTGTGACGAACTCTCTTACTTTTTGTTAGACAGTTTGTCGGCCACCACGCTGGAGCTGTCGCTTGGCCACCTTGGTAAGGATGGGTCGCCTGTTTCTTCGGTGAGAGGGTTTGTATCCATATTTTGGCAATCATCTTGCACATGGTTTGTTGGCAGCAACCGAACAAATATTTGTACGCCTTCCACATTGCAGGGGCATCATTCACTGTGATTCTGTTCTGCGGAAGGCTGTAGATTGATTCAGACGCGACGGTGAGCGGCGCAACCGTTGATGGTGTAGGAGGTGATTGACTTGACAAGGGAGTGCGTTCACTCTCAAGCCCTCGAGCCGAACCCGTACAATCAGGCGTATAGAAACTGGCCCGGTTGATGGCGCCTGGTAACGGGTCTGTTTCTGTGAACAATATTAGCAATGAGATGTAATAGGCAGTCGGGAAAGAAGCAGCGCACCTTGACCCAACTCATTTACAACCCGACAAAACTCAACAGCGTCAAAAAACCGCGACAAAATATCATGACTTATAGCTTGGCCATGACTATGTGAAGTCAGGAGCCTTCCATCGTCCATGATGGCAGCGAAAAAGCGATATTTCACGCGAATATTATAAGTGGGATGCAAGTTATGAGTGCTTTCTTTTACTTGGGGGAAATAAACTTAGTAATAATTCTAACTTGGAAGTCCGTACATGCGAAAACGTACTGCTATTAAAGGATGCTTGGGGCCCATGGTTGCCATTCTCATTGCAACTATAGTCAAGAGGGAACTCTTGTAGGGGATGGTCCTTAGTTAAAAGCGTGGATGCGCTGCCTGCTTCAATACATCGCAGGAAATATTGAGAAGAGGCAACTTCATCCAGGTCCAAAACGTTATCCAAGGCCGGCTGCAACCACCAGTCTTGTTCGCAGTTGGCCTAAGCGATATGGTATCAGTGACCAAAGGCTCAAAGTCATTCGACAGAGAAAAGAAAACGGGTTTAGTAACAAGGAGAAAATTTACCATAATTTACATTTAACAGAGTAGGCCTGAAGAGCAATATTCATTGTAGTTGTCGAGTACCGGAAGAACGTTTCTGTATTATAGTGTAATATATAGTGTAATATATATTGCTAGGATCATAAGCATAAGATGCCAAGTTATAGTTTGTAGCAAGTTTATTGATCAACCGAACTATTAACATTGAAGCGGGTCTGAAACTACCAGACGTAGACACTGGTGGTTCCATTCATGCTAATAAGGAGGTTAATTAGCTCGGCACGTGCAGGGATTGTGATTTAGTAGAACACGACGCTGTAAAAGGTTTTAGTTATACTATAATAGAAGTTTTAATATGCTACCAAGTTCAAAAAGCTACGTTCCACTCGTGGCACACCTAACGCGAGTGAGGCGGCCAGTGCGCCCAAGTACGTTTTGGATTATTCATACATGTAGCTTTGTAAATTTGACTAAATGTAGGGTCAGGGTTAGCTCATTAGATGTCGACGGTAGCTGCTGGAAGGAATTCTTGGCGGCATTAAGGGGAAACTAGCCTGTTACTTGGGTGACTTGGCTGACTACGTAGGTCCAGTGGTAGCATGAAGACAGTCCAATCAATAGCCCATAAGTGTTTTCACCATATCCCTGCGGACATCTGTATTATGGAGCATCGCATCATGATACTATTGGCCATTTACCAATTAAACCAGCCACGTGCTTCGGGCACTTCCTCTCATGGTGCAGTGTCTGATACCCGGATGGGCTGCCTTTTCCTAGAGATTGGCTTGGAATATGACTGCAACATCAACCGTCAACCTGAGGAGATGGCACACGTGGTGAGCTAGCAAGTCTATTCTAGCTGTGTGCATGACTCCGGAAATTAAATACGCACGCGTCCCAGCTCCTTGGGAACTATACTTACTCGTGGAAACCGAAAAAAATTTCGGAAAGGGCATGATTGCCGGTTTCAATTTAGCCAGTCAACGACAACGAATCGTGCCTGTTTCACCCCAAATGTAATAAGTGGTGTCACTCACCATGTGAGCGACCTCCGCCAAGATGAGCCCCCGACAGTCGGCAGTTGTCGCCGGAAATGTCATGATTCAATTTTCGATAGTGTGGGGTACTTGATTCTCGAAACATTGCGCAAGCAGGGACTCATTGGACGTCCTTCTGCGCCGAAAACGCGTTCTTCAGGTGGCTAGCATACTCGTCGTCTGCCTCACACCATCGTGTCGGAACAGCGTTACCGATAAGTGGCATGCGAGACAGCCAATTGCATGGAGTAGCATCTCAATCAACTAGTTGTAGGACCCGTCAAGGGTCTTGCATCCTAGTTTTGAGATTGACACGGAACCGCTACGACTTTGGCCTGCTCCAGGGACGCGCAACAGGGATTGACATGCCGATTTATTTCCGGTATTTTGGCTCAGCAGGGCCAACTTTTCGATAGACCAGTTGACTTTACATCCCTGACAATACAGAGGGCGTGGATGTGATAGCTAAGTGACATCCCCTTGTACTAAAGCTCTGGCCGATAGCCAGAGTTACTGTAACTAGAGTAATATATTATAAAAATAGCTGGTAGCTCAAGGGAGATGAGAAGGTGCATCATACGATGGCTAGCATATTTCATCAATCATCAACATAATATTATTTCGCGGAGAGCTTTATTCAATCGATTGTCGGTGACTGAACCCGCACGCAGTCGTAAGAGTCATTACACATCGAGGCGCATGAAATTGCCATGCAAGATAAGGAACTTGTGGCAGTAGTATGCTCGAATACAACCATAAGGGTTCCCACATTCCCAACGGTATTCTAGCTAACTCTTGGGTGATTTGACCCTTGGGGGACTAGCAGATGCCACACATGAATAGTTAAATTCACCCTTGATTATATCCAACGTTCGATTGGCGATGAACATCGGGTGGTCACTACCTAGCTTTTAGTTGGGTAGCTAGATAACCGGATTGAATTGAAGCTTAAAAGCTTGCGTGGGCTGATTGAAAACAATGCCATCTCCGATGTAGTAGCATAAAGCGAGAATGCCATTGTGATATAACTATTGTGATATCATTTTTAGATGGCTATTGTGATATCACATTTGGTCGTCCGACTAGTGTATTGATGCGGAATTGGCTGTGATGGACATTACTCTTGCACTGTCAACGTGGCTCAACGATCTTGACAATACAGTTCGCAAGTCTTATAAATAGATGGCCATGTTCCTGGGTTCTATTACCTTGGATCTCTTGCATCCATTGCATTCTAACAACAACTGACAGTCATTTCTGATTATAACCACCAAACATTACGACTTCGCAAAGCAAAGCAAAGTAAAGCAACAAGATGCGTCTATCACAGCTTTTATCCATCACGCTTACCAGTGCGTCCATGGTTGGCACCTTGGTGTCAGCGGCAGGACTGCCGCCCATGGCTGGTAGCAACAACGGAGACGTGCTTGGCAAACGGCAACTGAGCGCCGCAGGCTTGCCGGACCTTAGTGACGAACAACAGGCTGAGCTTCTGAAGCTTTACAAGGCGTACTCGGGTGCCAAGGATATTAAGAGTTTCCTTGATGGCGTGAGCAATCTGCCCAAGGGGGAAGCTTTTAAGACGCTGGCCAAGGCGCTTGGAGGCGGCGCTACAGGAAGCAACGTGCGAACCGCTCTTGACAAGACGCCTGGCAAGCCGCAAACCGTGATAATCACGTACGTTCTAGGCATTGGCAAGTGCTTAGTCGATGGCAAGTCCTTGACCGACGCAGTTGACTGCGGCAAGAACGCAGTCATCGGGCTCGGGGACCTTTCCGTCATCAAAGTCCCCGAGACGTGTAATAACCGCCTCGGCCAGTTGGAGCTTTTCGGCACGGGCTGGCCAGCACCATGTCACGATCCCAAGGCCATTGAGCACCCGCAGGGCAGTGAGGCACACCGCATGCTTAAATGGGGGTTTTGTAGGCTCCTCGAAATAATAACGCCCGAGAGGCTTCGCAAGACTGATCAACAAACCGGCGGATCGTGCGACTCGCGGTTCCCGACTGACCAGCAGATTAAGGACGACCTCTGCAGGAAATACTTTGGCGGCGCTCCATGCGGCGCGTCATTTCCCCTGGAAACCGAGGAGGACTTTAAGAAGGCAAAGGCTGATGAAGACAAGTATAAGAAATGGCTTCAAAGTTTCTCGCCCCAGCTGCAGTTTGAAGCCGTGGTCGGAGTACAAGGGGAAATGCCCTCCATGTTCAAGGGTAAAAACGCTGTCACGCTTGACAAGGAAACCTGCCTTGGTGGAAAGTGCGGTGAAACATGTTCGGGAGACAAATGTTTCCCAACGCGAGAGGTCTGCGAGCCTGCCTGCGTATCCGACGAGGCTGGAGGGGGCAAATGCAACTGCGGCTGGGACCAGTTCGCCATGAAATGCAACAGCTGCCACGTCGACAAATGCGGCGAATGCGTACTGAAGCCCATTACCGAAAAGGACGGCAAGTTCTTTGCCGGAGAGCAACCTGAGCAACTTCACGTCGAGTGCCGGGATAACGGCGAGTGCTACTTTGTTCCCACCCGGCCCTCTCCCGCTCCTGCCGCCAAGGCCTAGTGTGTCAGGGTGGAATGTCGAGTCGTATTGTGTTGTCAAGTTTGTTCTGCCAAAAGCACGTCGAGTCTGTTGACTGCGAGAATCTGCGGATCATGTTGCTTGTACTCGAGTGTTTGTTACTGCTAGTTGTTCCTTGTTTTTTTTTTTTTTTAAGAAATATATAGTAAAATCGTACTACATACTGTTTATTATGACCTTTTACTGCGGCATCCCACCTGTGAATTTAGTTCCAAGGCTAACGTGGTGCCACGTTATAAGACTTGCAAGTTATGCTATAAAACTATAACACATATAAGAGAACTACTTATATTAGTAGGCTTAAGAAAATCTAAGGGCACATAAAAAGATATAATAAGGATTATTTAATAAATTTATTTACTACTTTAAGCCCTTATCTAAGAAATAACCCCTAGGGTAATAAGAGGGTAGTAGCGTGGCGTGGCTCTCCTGCATCTCTTACGATGCGCTGATACACTAACGGTCCAAGGCAGACCCATGATATGACACTGCGTGGATTGCCATCTGCGGCAAATCAACTTGGTTGTTCTCAAGGAAGATGTTAAACAGTTTAACACGGAGCTTTTCGGGGCTGGTAACAAAAGCATCGGCAGCGAACAGCCAAGAGACCTGTAAAAGGCTGCCATACATGTATGGGATCAATTCACTTTGGAGTGATGCCAAGGTCAAGCCGCGTATTCCAGGTAACGGCTATTATAATGCTGCCAGGCAGGCAGTAATGCTAAGAGGCACGAGGCTTATTTAGATAGGAGCGTGTTACAAACCAAGAAAGAATATAGCTTTTTAAAACCAACTACGCATTTATATAATTAATACATAGCCTTCGAAGACTCAATAGCTTATAAGACCTTTCAAATTGTTTGGTGGCGTTGCTATATTGGCATCGCCGAGTCCACCTTCATATTACCCATTCCTAGACACTTAAAACGGCGAACAAAACTCGCAAGCCACTACTTGTGCACACAGTTATCACTCAAGCCACATCCAGTCGACAGTTGGGCAGTCCTGGGCTCCAGCTTCCTCTTCAAGCGGCCAAGGCAAGGGCACTCATGGTTGTGCTCCGTTTCCTTGCCCTTGCCGGCCTCACCGTTCGCAAGTTGGCCCCCGGCTTCAGCTTCAGCTTCCGCAGCAGCACAAACGCAATCGGAGGCAAACGCCCCCCCGACAGTGCTAAGGCCCTGCGGCTGATACCACGGCGGGCAGAAATCCGGAAGGGTGGGCGTAGTTTTGACCCTACCATAGGGATGATTGTCCACCATGTAATTCGATTCGCCAAACCCATCGAAGCGAATCTTCCACGTCATGGGGAAGGGCACAAACTCATCCCAGGTTGGCGTGAGGTACGTATCGGCTTCCGGTCTCAGAATGTCATCGGTGAAGATCTTGTCAGCGTCTTTATCCTTGAGACGCTTTGTTTGCTCCTTGATCCAGCTCACCCGCATGGGCGCCATGTAGTTGGCGTAACCCTCGGGGGTGGAATCGAGACGAATTCTCTTGAGTCTTCCCTGGGCATCGTGGCCGCGACGGGGATTCTTCATCTGAGCAATAAACTTGATCATCGAGACTAACGAGAGAGTGGTGAAGCGTCTTGGCGAGAAGACACCATACTTGTCGGCAATGTTGAGTTGCGAAGTCAAGAATTCGACCTTGGCCTGATCGCTCTTGACCTCTGCTTCGTCAATAGCCTTTGACTATAAAATCTTGTCAGTCTGGAGTTTGAGAGGGGCCGTTATTTGGATGAGCTTACGAGGTCGAGAATGACCGTCTCCCCCTTCTTTACCTCGACCTTTTTCCCCTTCGTTGTCCATCCGAATTCGTACTTGTCCGTCGTGGTGGCCTTGCGCACAATCGGCAGTCGAACCGTTGCCTGGGCCATCAGTTGGACCATCTGTTCAAGATCTCTATCGGCATTGCTGGAAGTGCTAAAGACACATCTTTGAACCTCGATCCACTTTGGCTCCGACTTGATGGTAAGTGGTGTGGCATCAGCGGCCCTGTACAGGTCCTTCATGTAGCCGTCCAACGTAGCCGTAAACTGGTGACAATTAGTCTCGGTTACCAGACGAGAAAACACTTGAATCACTTACTGAAACGACCGCGTTGTAGGCAAAGTCGAGACAAATGAGGAGCAGGATAGCAGCAGCCTTTCCTTGGTCCTTCTCATAGTCCAAGACCTGCTTCGCGACAAAGACTCCAAGTTCATGCATGGGATTGGTCTGCTTCTTGCCGAACAAGGCCCTCGTGATGTCCCACTGGTTGGCCTCCCAGATGGTCCCTTTCTGGGTCAAGTCGATCAACTTTTTCATGGAAGCTTGGAAAGCCTGCCGACGCGGCATCCACTTTGTTTCGTCCACATTGTACGTCAGGAAAACCTGGCAGTTCGTGATGTGCTGATAGATCTCGTTCTCGCTGTACTTGTCCTTGGCATCGGTGGCGACTTTGCGCAGCTTGTCACCGAAGCCAAGAAAGTCGGCGACATATCGCGTGACTATGGGAATGGCAAAACTGTCCAAAGGTCAGTCGGGCTCTCCGACCGCAGTCGAAGCAAGGGTTGCGAAACTTACTCTCGAGTGGCATCAATCTGGAATGTCGAATTTGTCATGGAAATTGACTCTCTCTTGACGATATACCTCATCAACTCGTCAAGATACTTCTTCAAACCTTCTTCAGCACCCTTGACGTAATCTTCTAGGATCTTGGGTGAGATTGTAGGCGGCTTCTGGTCTGGGCCCAAAACTGCTCTCACAATCTGTGGCAAGTTGGCCTCATGGTAATACGCAGGGTTCGTGAAGTTCTTGCTCTGTTCTCCCTGCAAGACAATGGAGATGTCGTTGAATTTGTCAAGATACCACGGCTTCTGTGGCTTCTGCACTGGGGCCACAACGATGTCGGCCTTTGGCTTTTTCTGCTTGCCGGATTGCTCCGCTGCCGTCTCCCTGAATTGATCGCCGTAGCCTTGAGCCTCTGCGTACATCGCGTTTTGCTTGGCAGTGTAAAACGGGTGGAAGAATCGGATGGTGTCGGATGGGAACCATCCCGGGAAAGCACGTTGGATCAAGCGGTGGAAGACTGAGCTCTTGCAAACCTCATTGTTTGGTGTGACTTCCTTCATGCCCCACGAGGTCAGGGAATTGGTGTTCCAGTCAACGGTGTAGAAACGATCCGAGCGGACGAGGGTGATGGCATCCGAGAAGATGGCAGACCAAAGCGCAGAGCCCGCCTCGCTCGGCCCAGGGTCCAGTCCCATGTGTTCGTCTGATTCGCAGAAGATGCCAGGATACAACTCAATCTTGTCGGGATGCTCATAGAGATCTCGGAGCGCGTTTTGGATCTCGACGTTCTTTGTCACGCTTTCAAACGTCGCATGTCTTGGCAAGCCGAAGAAGTCTCTGAAGTCGTTCAACGTACCGATTTCCCATTTACGCGCTTGCAGGATACCCATGATCTCAACTGCCTTGAGACACTGGGGGACATTGCGCGGGCCAAAATTGGAGATGGGATCGTCCATTGCCGAGGTGAGTTCATCCAGCATCTGGCCGTCGTCGAAAAGATTTGTGATGGAGTTTCGCGTGAAATACTTGGACCTCTTGGGCTTCTCTCGAGCAGCACCAGTCTCGTCATGCGCTTCTGTGCCAGCAACACCATACATGGATATTCCGCTATCCGAACCGTTCTCGGATGCTGCGCTGCTATCCTCACCAGACGCAGGTGCTGGCGTAGGCGCATCGGGGATACCAAACGTTATTTCCCATGGCTCGGGCTCCTTTTTACCCTTCTTCTTGTCTTCTGCGGACTTTTGCTTAATTGCCGCCATCGTCTGTAGGAAAACCGGCAGCGGTGTATTTTTTGGGTTCTTGAATCCCAACACTTTCTGCATGAATTCCTCTGTGTAAGCCTCGTCCTTGAGCGAGATGGCACAGTGGAAGCGGTACAGCAGATTGAACTCGACAGTAACTTGATTTCCGATGCCGCGACTCGTCTTCTTTTGGTCAAAGTCGGCGCGAGGATCAAGAGTGAAGTTGGTGTTGAACTGGTGAAAGCCCATCAGTGCTCGCAAGTAGTCGTGCACGGAGATCTGGATGTACATGCCGCAAGTGATGAGACGCGCGGTATTGAAGAGGTCATCATCTTGCTTGTTCCAAGCGGCCTCCCAGGCAGCCTCGAAATCCTGGCACTTGGTTTCGAAATCTTCAAGTTTCTGGGGAGATTCATCCTTGAGCTTCGACTTCTTTTCCTCGAGGAGAAGCTCGAGAGCTTCTGTCAACTCGATGAGCTTTTGGTTCAGCGCGGACGCCTCGAACTCAGCAATGGCATCAAGTGCCTTTTGCCTTTGTTTCTCTTCAGCCTCGCGTTCTGCCTTCTCTTCGGGGGTTTCCTGTGGCTGCTCTGGAGGGGCCTCTGGTGCTTCTCGAGGTCTTGCTGCTCGAGCTTCTCTCCATACCTTCTCATATTCAGCGCACAGCTTAACGACATTGGCACCCAGGTCTTCCTTTTGCCCATATACATTGCGATCAGGGAGATGTTCCTTGATTAAAGAGACCAGCTTTGTCTTTTCGTACATGACTGGGACTCTGAAACGGCCGTTCTCATTGATTCGAAGCAGCTGTCTTGCAGCGTAGTTGTGGTATCGGTTGTACATGACCAGCATGATGCAGACGCCGGGTGGCTGCCTTAATAATCGGTCTTCCGCAAATGTATCGGGCTTTAGAAGACCCAGCTTGTACTTGTCATCCCGAATCTTGCGCTGCATCTCTGTGGTGTATCCATAGAGAGGAGACAAGTCGAGGTAGGACGAGCTATCCGAGATATTCTTGTCGTTGTCATTTGTTCTGAAAATATCGTGGATGATGATGGTAGCATGATAGATGAGCATGGCAGAAAGCCCCGACTGGCTCTCCCGGCCACCTTCCTCTCTTGCCATCAACTTGTCGAAGAGGTCGGAAGGGTCAGGAAGAGCACCAAGCGGAGCTGTTCTTGACGGCACTGTTTTGGCGTATGGAGCACCTGCTTGACCAAGATGCGGATTGAGGGCACTGTTGAACTTGCCATCGGCAGTTCGGTACTGGAAGGCATCCCCGAGGTACGTCAATGGTGCTGCTCAAAGTCAGATTAGCTCCCATGGCTGCTGATTAGGCACGCAAACGTACGGTGCAACATCTTGTCATATTTGTCCTTGACTTGATCATCAATAAACTTTTGCCGTTGGACGCTGTAATCGGAAAGACTGCCGGCAATCGTGGCAAGACTTTGTCCCTACGCTCCGTGTCAGCATGCAGTCTGTCGAGCACCATTCAGACAGCTTACGTCAAGTCCAGTGCCTTTGATGAGTCCATCGGCGGTCCGCTTCAGTGCTGGCCAGTTGCTGGGCTGAAAGACAGTCTTGAGATCCTCCCACAAGCCAACCTTGGGAACAATTGGATTCTGTGCGGGCAGTTAGTAGCAAAACTCTGAAAACAAATGCCTCTCACTTACCCCGAGGAGGTTGTCTCCGTGGAACGTTGCATATTTCTCTTCTTCCTTCTTGTTTCTGAGCTGCAAGGTGAGTTGCATCAAATCCTCATCTTGTTTGCTCATAGGAGCCTCTGCTGCATGGCCATTCATGACGGCAAGGTTTCAACTGGTTCCCAATGTTGATGAGGGATGGCGAGAGCAGTAGCAAAACAGAGACCAAGGCGTAGCCTAATAACTACTCAGTGTTGTTGCCTGATGAGTGCACTTGGAAAGAGAATGTGTGAAGCACTGTAAAGCGACAAGTTGAGTTCACAGGTCTTGTATGAGATGATGCCATGTGGCGCTCAAGTGCTTATTATTGCACCCCAACTCGCGGCACTTGGGAAACGGGAGAAGAGGCAGTCGTTCGGAACGATCGATGATAAAGCTGACCTGTAGCTCGCCTGCTCTGCCCTATCAGCTCCCATTCTCGGACGCGATGGCCGTTGCGTAAGGTCTGGAACGCCAACATGTATGTGTGTAGCACATTGTTGGCCCAATCTCCGTTGAAAGTGTAAGCCGATATTGCTTACATGCGGCGTGGCCGTCATCTCGGTCTGGAATGCCGCCCTTGACTTGGTAGAAAAGCGGAAATGCCCAGACCACTCCGAGGTAAAGTTTAGAGCTGAATATGCACGTCGCATGGCCAGAAGCCCGTCCCGGCTGTCAATGGCTCGGGTCTATCACATTTTTTCTGTGTTGCATGAGTCGCGACATGTGCGCAGTAAGATGCTACTGCAACCTTGATTCGTCCAAATTGCTAAGGGTCATGTATGTATCATGGAAGCATTTGTGCATGTGAGATGTGATTGGGCTCTTTGGGTCGCGTCCACCAATAGCAAGAGTTATATATTCCGGCCACCATCTGGCCGTAGTACAAGTTGTCTTCACGATTGAGTCAGCTCCTGCCGTCTGACAACATTCCTACACGTTACAACCGCGGGCGGATGAAGCATTGGACCTCAGTGTCTTCAGCTTTGGATGCCGCCTTAGAGTCGCATTGGAAGTGGAATACACTCCAACATATATCAATTTTGGGTGTTGGGCTGCCAAAAGACGGGTTGCCGGGCGGTAGTCCAGCCGCTCTCCAGGAGTAGTAGGGAATTTAATAAGTTCCGAGTTTGTGGCTTGCTATTGCATGGACAGAGGGTAGGGGTTGCAGTTCGGGTTTGCCGCTTATCCACTCAGCTCATTACACGAATCGGTATATACATGTATGTACTACCAGACTCCGTACCGAGTACTCCGTGTTGCTGGCAGAAGGGGCCCAAGTCGTAAATTCTTCTTTATACCATGACACTTTTGATCATGACCGTCGTCGCCATTTCCATCTCAAGCAACTGCTTGTCCTTTAACCCTTGAGTGGTCAAGTCATTTCAAACATTTTCTTCTTCCAACTTTGGGTTTTTCGGTTCTCACCTCACCAAGTCCTTTTTTGCACGTTTGTCACAATGTCTCTCTCCCTGGCTGTGGGAGAATACGCAAAGGCGCCCGCAAACGCGAGCAGGAGTCCTTGCCCCGTCGTCAACGCTCTTGCCAACCATGGCTATATCGAACGGAGCGGACGCAAAATCTACGCGGAAGATCTCAATGCCTCCATGAGACATGTCGGCATGAGCCCACTCCTCGGCTCTGTCTTTGCTATACCGACCTATTTCGAGTATCACGACCCGGCCAAGGCATACATGAAGAAATCGGTCAGCACCTGGCAGAGAATCTGGTCTCTTATTAAGAACCCTTATTCCTATTTCGACTACTTTGGCTGCTGGAATGCCAGCCAGATGAGCGAGGGGAGGAAATATCTCAATCTTGTGGACCTCGCTTCCCACGGCGCCATTGAGCACGACGTCTCTCTCTCGCGTCGGGACATTGGTCAAAAGGAGGGAAACAATGATGCCCAAAAAGATTTGATTGAGGAAATGCTGGACTTTTCTTTTGACGGCGAGTCCCTCACCATCGACGATCTTGGCAGGTTCATCAAAGCCCGCATCCAGCGGCAACTTGTGGACAATCCAGACTTGGTCTATGGACCAGATGAGCATCAAGTGAATTGCGGCCAAATCGCATTGATGATGGGTTGTTTTGGGGATGGAAAGACGATTCCCGTCAGTTACGTCAAGGCCATCTTCGAGGATGAGAGACTACCCATCGAGGAAGGTTGGAAAAAGAGGTCCTGGTGGACCATGGGACTTATCGAGTTCTTTGGTGCTGTAAAAAATATGGTCGCAGCAGTGGGCGTGCAATTTTAAACCGCTATATTTTAATTTTTTTTTCATCACTCCTTTGTCCGTGGGAAGATATGATCAGTTTTGTTGGATTAGCTGGGAATGGCATTCGTTTCAAGGATATGCGGTGTTCTGCTCATTTATTCAATCTATACTATTTTGTCCAAGAACTTCGGGAAGAACTCTCATGACGCAGTATTTCTGGCCATGTACCACATCATGATGAGTTAGATGACAGGCCACACGAGTCGGTCTGGATAATCTCCCAGAAAAAGCAATGCACATCCCGCATGTGAAACGGTGGCCGGGGCCTTTGCTAGACATTACATGCCCCGGTCGATACTTTCGGGATCACCAAACTTCAACTGTTGGGTGCAGCAGCCACATGAAGTTGTACTCCCGAAATGCTCATTCAGCCAGCCACATGCCGGGTCTCGGTCTTGCTTGTGGGGTGGAGAGCTGAGTGTGTCAGCCAGAGATGAACTTTGAGGTGCCGAGTGTCATACGTGACGTAATAAGGTAAACTTGCTTGAGGTCCAAATGACAACGTAAGCCCTTGTCATGGGTGTACAAGTAATAAGCAAAGCGATGAGCCGGGCGGGTCAAAATTAAAGGATAAATTTGAATTCAGCCTCGTTAAAGTTGCGAGCATCATTTCCTAAGGCTTAATGGCAACTTTTTTTTTTTTTCTTCTTCTTTCATTTTCTCCTCTGGGGCCCGCCTGCAGCGGGCAGGAAATTGATGAATGGAGTCAACTGGTATTGAATTGAAACCAGATTTCAATTGACCTATTGTAACGGGGCAATGTCGACGTGCCTTAACCATGATGTGCCCCACTTGTAGCACTCAAGCGACTGAGCCAGGAGAGCTAGAGCTCAGGTCTGGTCCGATTATCAGCCGGCCAGTACGACGAATTGATGCATGTGTGTTTCGAATTCCTTTTCCACCGTCGCGACATTCAATCAACGCAGCGCTCATCGACATGACATCATTAGCGACACCATCTTAATTCAGGGCCAGAATCGCGCATCTTTGCTTCATTCCGTGTCCGACAGTTTTGATCAAGCCTGGCGGAGCCCTTCTCTCGAGGGCTGCCCTTCAACGCCCATACTTTCTCATCAGATGGTTTCGAGCATACAAAGATCGAGGAGGAAACAGTACCAGATTGCAGAGCCGAGCGATTTTATCCCGTCCGACTGGGGGAAATATATCCACATACCAGGTCGTTGCGAAACTTGAGTTCGGCACCGCATCCATTGTCTGGCTTTGCCGCGAACTTGTCCGGTACGTGTCTTGCCAATTTTCTCTCCGCCGTATGCTTTGTTGCTGGCTAACGAAGCCATTCAGAAATAGCCGCTTGCTGACTCTCCAGGTCTGCACAACTCAAGACTCAGCAACGGAAAACAACGAGTGAGCCGTCTCACGACATCTTCGATCCATCGAGGCAGAACATCCCGGCCGAGGAATGCTACGACTGGTCCAGGGTGGGTTTTCAAGTAGCTGGACCGCACAGGATGCATCAACTCTTGGTATTTGACCCTCTCGGTTGAGCATTTACGCAGTTCCGAAACAAGTTCCCAAACAGAGCCTTGAATGAGAAATGACTACAGCAAACCTTACAATTCATTCTCTTGGGTCTGGACTTTTCGCATCAAGCAAACGTGGTGCATACAGGTTTGTCTTCCACTGGCTAACCAATTCTTCTCGCTACTGACAATTTCAACTGCTATAGACATATCACCAAATAACATCCTCCTAGGAAGCCCTGATGTCTCCATTTTTGGGAGTATTGAGAAATCTGAGCTAGAACGACCATCCGCCCGAAAACGTCTCCCAGGTCGCACTATTTACCTTTCACAGTGTGTGCCAATTACATTTGGCCTGCCGATGCTGTGAGACCTTAGCGCCGCCCCCCGTATAGGGCGAACTCGCCCCGGCGATGTTGTGCCAGATGTTTATCGCGCGCCTGAGGTAATTTTGGGAATGGCATGGGACTCAAAGATATATGGTCAATCGGGGTTATAGTGTGTATTCCGGCTCACTTCTTCTCTTGGATTCTAACATAACCCAGACATGGGATCTCTTAAAAGTGGCCATCTATTTTATGCTATGAAAGATGGAGCTTTTAGTAATGAGCTGTATAATGAGCTGTATTTAGCGGAACTGGGTTCTTTGATGGGACCATCGCCGAAGCGTTGCAACGGAGTCAGACTTGCGCCCGTTGCTGGGACGGCCAAGGTAATTATCGTATCATTTATTTGCATAATGCGGAAGATTGACATGGCCAGGGAATTGGAGTAGACGCGGATGTCAGCATACGCCGCCAGCCTAGACTTTAAATGCCTAAACTTGGTTTAGTGTCAATTGTGGGCGGACCCCGTTAGTCATCTTCCACACCAGGTTTTGTGGCCGCTTGAACCAACCCAAAAAACGTCAAGTTCAGAGAGGCTTTCTGACCACACTCCCAAATTGTTCCCAGACCTGGATCCAGACGGGACGGGGTAATAAACCCAACACGCTGACTGCTTTCACTCGGGCAACTGCGACTGTAAGAGGTCTTCAGTATGCTCGATGATCAAGTAAGCACCAACTCGGTGATGGATACGCAAAGCAGGTACAGCGAGCCGCCAATCCGTCCCCCAAAAATGGAACGACGCCAATCATGAGCTCCCGTAAGAATGATGCTAAAGATGATGACTGATTTGCTGTCCATAGACCTGATGAGAATGACCAGAGTCTCCTTCAGGTGCCGATTCGACTACCTGCGACATGCACAGCCCGCCAGATAGCATATGGCAAATTAATTCTTGACAAAAACGACGACACCCTGATATTTGCCCAACACGGCTACCATGATGTCGCTGCGGGCATAGAATTCGCCCATGACGCCATCACAATCAGCGTCCCTGAACTTGATCGCATTAGCATCCCTAATCGTACAGTTGGACGCATCTTTGTTGACCGCTCAAAATTTGCTCTCACCATGGCTTTGCATGAGCCCCCAAGGTTCTATTCTCGGCATGATGTCGCGTGCAATTGGTACCGGCGGGCTGTCATGCGGAATTCACCTTACTACAGGACTTACAGCATACGCTTTGAGGCAGACATGTTCGATCGAGCTGTCAACGCGCTTGAACCAAGGCGGAGCTTTCGCATGTTGCACCAAGTACTACCTATACAACACGAGCATTCCGGCAGCAATGATGCCTCCAGTTTAGTAGAGGATCTCGAATTACGTTTGCACAACCTTCACTGCCAAGAGAGTATGATACCATTTACTTTGCTATTCCAGGCTGTTGCGCTGGCACGAAGCGGCCATTTGGATCCGGCGACTGGCTGTGATATAATCGACAAAGCGCGACATCTTCTGCATGATGCGGAACCCAATGTCTCGGCAGTCACTCAACTCTTTCGGAGGCGGTTATTTCAAGCTGCATCGGAATCAGCCCTGGACGCTAGCCATCGTGGACACAATGCCTCGAGGCGTCCCGAAAACTTGGCAAGCTCAAGCGTAACCGAAAGACACTTTCTTGAGAAACAATCGCATGGCAGTAGGAGTCCTGCCAGCGGGCGGGCTCTGGTACTCAAGGCCTTGGTCACTCCTACTCGGATCGTACTACGAGGCCCAGACCTGGAAGCCAAAAACAGAGTTCTACGCATGTTTCCTGGGAAATCAGACCACTTCCTACGCGTGACATTTGGTGATGAGGACGGCGAGGACCTGTCACATGGTGATAGAACTTGCAACGACGATATTTTCGAGCACTACCGCCGTATTCTTCTGCGAGGCCTGACGGTGGCTGGACGAAGATTCGAATTTCTAGCCTTTTCGCACTCATCTTTACGATCCCACTCGGCTTGGTTTTGCTCCTCTTTCGTTGGCCAGTCTCTAACCGTGCAGGACTGTCGATCAATTGTCAAATCGCTCGGCGCGTTCCAAAACATTCGCATACCGGCAAAATGCGCCGCGAGGATCGGACAAGCATTCTCCGAAACACCGATTGCTCTATCGCTGTCCCAAAGAGGTATTCGGCTGCAATATATCGACGATGTCAAAAATTCGGCGGGGACTCGCGTCTTCAGTGACGGCGTAGGTACCATTTCTATGGATGCCCTACAGGAGGTATGGGATTGTCTTCCCGAACGGTTAGGGCGGCCAACTTGTATCCAGATCCGGATTGCTGGCGTGAAGGGTATGCTGTCCCTGGATTCTCAGCTGCGCGGCAAATATATATGCATTCGGAGCGAATCCATGATGAAGTTCAAGAGTCAAGACCTTGACGTCCTTGGGATCTGCGACGTTGGATCCAGGCCACTGAGATTCACACTCAACCGGCAGATCGTCAAGATTCTCGAAGATATGGGTATCCACCACAACTGGTTTCTGGCATGGCAAGACAAGGCAATCAGGAACTTTCTGAGCGTGGCCTCCGGTATTCGCCACACCAAGGCCTTCCTCAGGCAGTATGAGGTCGGGACAAGCCTGCGACTGCCCGAGTTGCTTGAGAAATTGGAAGAAAATGGCATCGACTATCGAGAAGACGACTTCCTGAGATCAGTGGTTGGTCAAGCGATTCTTGGTGAGCTGAGATTCCTCAAGTACAAAGCCCGCATTCCCGTCAGTAAAGCCGTCACCTTGTTTGGAGTCATGGATGAGACAGGCTTCTTGCAGGAAGGCCAAATATATGTAACTTATGATGTTGCGGACCACCCGGGAGCTACCGGCATCGAAGCTGCTCCAGCAAAGGGTCGGGCTCTAGTGACCAGATCGCCAGCGCTTCATCCCGGGGATATTCAGTACGTGGAGATGGTCACACCTCCCTTTGGACATGCGCTCCTTGAATTGAGGAACTGCATCGCCTTTAGCAGCCAAGGATCGCGTGACCTCCCGAGCATGTTGAGCGGTGGTGACCTGGATGGAGACCTGTACAGCGTAATCTGGGACCCAGATGCTATTCCCACAAGGAACTTGAAGCCCGCAGAGTATCCTCGCATAAGCCCCAAACCAAACAAGCGTCAAGTTCGTCAGGAAGACATGGCCAACTTCTTCATCGACTTTATGAAAAACGATGTATTGGGAATCATAGCCACCAGACACCAAATGTATGCCGATCTAAAGCCTGCCGGCACGCTAGATCCAGAATGCATCCGGCTGGCCGAGATGCATTCAGCAGCAGTCGATTACTCAAAATCAGGCGTACCGGTTGAGGCACATTTCATTCCAAAAGTGCCGCAAACGCGAGCCGACTTGTAAGTAGCACCAAGATCAAGGAGGTTCCCATCCATCGAATGTACTGAGGCTGATATAAGACTGGATAGCTTGGTTCCGGCCCCAACTCTATCTCTACATCTAGCCCACGATGCGAGTTACTTTGAAAGACTGACAGCTTGCATCTCCGAGTCTGAAACAAGTCCAGCGCAGCCAGGCTTTGCGACTTATCAGTCAAACAAGATACTCGGAAGATTATTTCGTGAAATCAACGAACATAGGATATGGAAGGAAAGTACGCAAGCAGAAGTAACTACTCGTACTGCTGGTGGCATATGGAATGGGTTGCTCAAACACGTCGAGTCAGATTTATCTGCAGTCAACATTATCCTGGATTGGGAGACGAAATTGGCAACGGCAAAAAACCTGCGCACCGAGTATGTGAGCCTTGGTCCCTCCATATGGCCGTTTGCTGATGTCATGTTTTAGGTACGACACCGCTCTGGCGGAAACTTTGCGCCAGTTTTCAGTCAATCCAAGAGGGCAAGTGTCTGAAGTTGAAGCCTTCTCTGGGCGCAGCTTGAACTCGGCTGGGAGACAGTCGCGACGACATCGAGTTTATTCTGCAAAACTCGCCGACAGGATGGAAGAGTTGACGGCATGGATGTCGGGGCGGATTCGTGAATGCAGTGCGCTAGAGCTCGCCGAGCCGAGCATTTTCGTGAGCGAGCAGGACGATGAGCTGAGAAAACAACAACAGCGTCTGGTCGAGCTATGCAGAGCGTGTGTCGCTGTTGGGGATGCATGTAGCATGTATGGCCCAGCAGAGGATGTCGGGCAGCCTGTTGGGCTGGAAAGCTTTCGCGTCCTGGCTGCAGGCATTTTGCTCAGCGAAGTGCAGAAACTCTTGTGGTAGGCGAGCCGACCACTTGCTCCAATTGAGTACACTGTCGCTTATTGTAGCATCTCTATTCATGCGTCGGTGGAATTACGTGCTTGTCATCTAATTCCTTTGTGTACGGCAACCACTTGAATTTGATGGGAACATTGATGTCGGTGTGCCGCGCAGTCTGTTACGGGAAGGAGTGGATCAAGTAAAATTACCCCAAGTGAGGGCCAACTGCACCGGACGTAGCACCAGACACTTTGGAGAACTTGGAAGCAAGCATCAACAAAGTTTATAAAAAAAATAAAAAAGGGAAGACGAGTTAATAAATAGTCGTATTGATGCTTGCTTCCAAATTCTCCAATTACTATTTGCCTCATCATTGGTTGCAAGTATGCCTGCCTGATGCCCCGCCCCTGACGGTCACATGTGCAGGCACTGCTCGAAATGAAAAACGAAAATCGGGCAGGAAAAAGCAAGCCAAAACAAAAGCATATTGCATCTGGTGGACAACTGACTTGTAGCCATCCACGACATCTGAAATAATTCCACTCGGGCTGTCCATTTCACCCTTTGACTTTCTACTAGCTTATTTCTGTGTTAAACCAGTCGCTGCGACACGTCGATGCACATCTACAGGCCAGTCTGGTGGGACAGTGTCTGCAGCCGCAGCCATCACGTCCATCTGCGCAAGTCGTAGGGGGATCGACCGCGAATCTTGTGAGCATGTCCATTCTTCCCACTGTGCAGGGCCTTCTGTCCGAAATTTCACCATCCAGGGTGACCCATACACGAGCCCAGCGGATGCGCGATTCCAGATCGTACCTGGAGGATCAATTTTGGCTGCTTCATCAAGACCTGGCGCTGTGGACTCGTGACGAGATCCAAAGCTTCACAAACGACGGCCAATCTGCCCGGCGCGGAACCTGCCTCGACAATCTGACCGTCGAGGGACCCCACAGCAGCGGCCGACATCCTTGGTCTATTCAGTTCCGGTGTCTCCAAGATTTTCCTCTACTACAAGACAAGAATGAAGCGGAGAGGAGAAGCTTCCTACAGGAACACAAAACGTTCCTCCGAAATGAGAGCTCAGTATGCCTCCTTGTCGATGGCACACCGAGGTGGTTTGGTTTCCTGACAGGAGAAGAGGACTACCTATGCCTCAGTCCGCCTGTCATAAATATCCGACTTTTGGAGACGGAACTAGACAAGGCCTCGTTGATCTTGACAGGGGCAAAGCAAATTTCATGCCTGCTGCTGCACACAGCACTGTTTGCCTATGAGCCAGTCCTGAACGGGCTGTCGAGAATGTCCAATATTCCGCTGGAAGAGAGCTTGTTGCATTGGACGCCGGGGAAACCCGTCCCTCGTATCGATTATACGCTGACGGCGGAGATGTCCAATTTTCTGGCACGCTTGGAAGAGGATTCGTCACTAGACTTGAGGGAAACCCTGAGGCTCTCCTCGGAAGTCAGATTGGACCCTTCGCAGGCCGCATGCTTCAAGGCTGGCCTCAGTCAAAGTGTAGCCTTGATTCAAGGTCCACCAGGTAACGTCCACAGCCATAGCTTTACAACTTGACTTGCTTACGGGGGCGTAGGGACCGGAAAATCATTCATCGGCTCGCTCATAGCCAAAGCAATCCTTGAGCATTCCGACGAAAGGATCCTGCTTGTGTGCCAGACGCATCATGCTCTGGATCAATTACTGACAGATTGTCTGCGCTTGGGCCTGGCACCGTCCAAGATTGTTCGCATGGGCTCTACGAAGAAAGCAACCCAAACCACCCAGTTGTTATCCCTGCATCTGGCGCGAAGCAGGCAATGGTTCAGTCCATCCCAAAAAAAGGAAATAGCCAGACACAGGGATGCTATTGATTCAACCACCAGCAAGTTGCGCGACGCATTTAACAATATTACGGGCCAAAAATTCTCCAAGGTTGACATCATGAAGCACATCAAGACGTTGAAAGATGGTGAGCTGCCATTTTATGACGCACTCCATCCTCCACCTCGGACGAGTAAGCCGGAGCACGAATTCTACTTGCTGGATCGATGGTTAGCAGGCAAAGACTGCGGAGTACTCAAAGCCCATGGATCCCGTTTCCCCTCGGTTTGGCGACTAAATGCGGGAGAGCGAAAAGAGGCCTTCTCGAAATGGGAGCGTGAGATGATGACGAAACGCCTCGTCATGCTTCGAATGGCTGGCAACGAGCACGATGACCATGTTGAAAGGTTAAACGCAATACACAGAGACAGAGATATCAACATCATCCGGCGAAAACGAATCATTGCATGCACAACCACAGCTGCTGCCAAATACATGCTGACCATCCAGTCGGCGGCGCCGACGGTAGTTTTTGTCGAGGAAGCCGGGCAAATCTTGGAAAGCCACATCTTGACGGCGCTTGGCCCGAGGACGAAGCAGCTCGTCATGATTGGAGACCATAAACAACTTCGGCCAAGAGCTCATCATAATCTTTGTGTCGAGAAGGGCAACGGCTTTGACCTCAATCGATCACTTTTTGAGAGACTTATACTGGCCGGATACCCTCATCAGGTCCTGTCACGGCAACATCGCATGCGACCAGAGATTGCTGCGCTGGTTCGTGAATTATCATACCCGAGCCTGACAGACGCTCCTCGAACACTCGGCCGGGAGCACCTTCGGGGACTTCAGAACAATGTCATCTTTGTATCCCACTCAGAACCAGAGTCCGAGTTGGGCCATGTGCTTGAATGGCGGGACTTTGAGTCGACAAAGTCCAAGAGGAATCTGTTCGAGGCTCAAATGGTGGTCAAGTGCGTACAGCACCTCACCCAGCAGGGTTACTCAACAGAGAGAATCGCCGTGCTGACGCCGTACCTGGGCCAGCTGCGGCTCCTGATTCAAGAGATGCTGCTGCACAGCGATCCACAGCTGAGTGAACTGGATTCACAAGATTTAGTCAGAGCAGGGCTAACACCACCGACCGTGGTGCCTACAGGGCGGCCACATATCCGAGTGTCGACTATAGGTGAGTAACGCACAATGAATCCCATTGCTTACCGAGTGTGCGCTGACTGCTGCCCGCAGACAATTTCCAGGGGGACGAAAGTGACATAGTAATCTCTTCCCTGACGCGAAGCAACTCGCGACGAGATATTGGGTTCATGACATCGAGAGAGCGGCTTAATGTTCTGCTCTCTCGGGCTCGAGATGGACTCATTCTGGTGGGCGATGCAGAAACTTTTAGGGAGTCCCGTGCAAAAGACTCTCCTTGGAACCAGTTTATCGATTCCTTGGTTGCCCGAGGACACATGTACGAGGGTCTACCAACGCGGTGCGAGCGACACAAGATCAATGGGGCTCTCCTTCGCAGCCCAGAGGAATTTGAGAAGAAATGCCCGGATGGAGGTTGCAGGAGACCCTGGTGAGAAATAACCGCGATCTACCCAGGAACTAAAGTCTAGATGCGACTTTATTCTCTACCCCTCTACGTCGTGTATTGTACTAACATGGATTTAGCCAAATTCTAGTCAGCTGCGGAATACACCTCTGTCGTCGCACTTGTCACGAACCATGCGATCATACGAAAATCCCCTGTCAAGTAAACATTGATTGGGTCTGTGAAGAGGGTCACGGTGAGACCCGAAAATGTCACAGTCGACACCAGCCTTGCGTGAAGTGTCGTTCGAAGCGTTTTCGGCGCCAGGCTTTTAAAGAGAAAAGTGTTTCCTCATCCGATGTACACCTGAAAGGCGCTCTCAGTGAGTTTTCAGTCCTGTTCAACGAGAGGTATAGAGGTGGCGCAAGAATCGAGGGCGGAATGGAGGGACTGCCTGCTCGAGTGTTTTGTCGGCGGGTAGCAAAGGCTTTCGCAGGACTAGACGGCGTGGAGATGCGCGCAGCGTTAGAAAAAGCTTGGGAAGGCGTGACCAGGAGGAAGAAGGCCCGTTCGTCACTCGATACTAACACGACTTCATCGACACAAGAAGAGTACTTTAGCACAGAAGACCTCCTGGGGCCAGAGCCGCGGGAGTATTTGAAGACGAGCAGCGCGTGGAAAAGATTGCAGAACCTCATTGGCGTCCAAAGGATGAAAGATTCCATGGCGGAGTTGGTCGACGTCTTGCAACTCGGATACGAGCTCGAACTGAAGGAAGAGCCTCCTGTTCCCATCACCCTGAGTCGTCTCTTTCTAGGGCAGCATGGTACAGGCAAAACGACAGTGTGTTGGCTCTACGCGTCCATCCTCTCAGATTTGGGCGTTCTTCAGAGCAGTGACGGTACGTGAAGCATCCCCACTTGAATCAGAAAATTGCCGTGCCGAGCAACTTTTGACTGCCGATGGCTAAAACTGGTTGACAGTTGTATTCAAGCATCCGGACGATCTCATTGGGGACAGCGTCGAAGCATCGGAACTGCGCACGGAAGTGGTGCTGCAAGACGCCAGGGGGAAGGTGCTCGCTATTCGAGACGCCCCCGTGCTGAGAGACCACCGCGACGATGCAGAAAAGGCCTGCAGAATTGCTGTCATTCGAAAACTCCTGGCAGCTGCTGGAGATGAACAGGAGAACCCCCAGTGTCTGATCCTGATGTTCAACTCAGGCGATAGGGCGCTGAACACATTTAATGGGTTAGGGCGGACGGATATCGCCCGCTATTTCCCGATCGACGCGGCATTCTGCTTTGAACGCCCCGGAGACGAGGACTTGAGTTTGCTTTTGGATTTGACGCTCCGCAAACGGCGTTTGTCAGCAACAGCTGTTGCCAAGGAGGCTGCTCTGCACCGGCTCCAAGGAGCCAGAGGGCCCAGGTTCGGGAATGCGAGAGCTGTTGAGACTCTTGTTGATATGGCCAGCGATCGTGCCAGGCTCCGTCAGTGGTCTGTCTCGCGAGGAGATGAACGGCTGGAGGACAATGTGATGCTAGAAGAAGGAGATTTCAGGGGCCATGAATTGAATTAAATAGGTGGCGGGCCTGATTGCCGCATCTCCTTCATCTCTCTGGTTTTTGGCGTACTATGTCGTCGTACCCTAGAGTGTCTGATGAAGACGTCACAAGTAGATAAGTAACAAGGGGTGGAGAGAATGTTGGGACCAATTTAAGGTCGACGTAGGTCCGGTGTTGCTTGTGGTCAAACGACACTTGTACGCGGCCACCCACTGTGTCACGGTCAAGACTGGACAAAGGCATCAGACAACAAAGGGGGGTATCACGATAACCCGGAGTCGGACCTTGGCGAGGGCTGCCTCAGGCCTCTGAGGCTCACCGACTTCTTGTATTTATAGAGACTTCTGATCCCCCAAGGCCTCTTGGAAAAACTAAAGACCCTTGATAGCTTATTAAACTAAATTTTGAACAGAAACGTTGAAAGCCCAGTGTGACAAGAGCTTTGATTGACGGCTTGTGAATAACTTGAA
The DNA here is from genome assembly GCA_000814955.1 of Metarhizium guizhouense ARSEF 977. Lineage (NCBI taxonomy): Eukaryota > Fungi > Ascomycota > Sordariomycetes > Hypocreales > Clavicipitaceae > Metarhizium > Metarhizium guizhouense. The sequence continues at coordinate 139,746 of AZNH01000056.1, read as the reverse complement.
TTCAATCTAATAGATGACACCCAGTATACGGAGTACCTGCCCTTGTCACACACTCGGCGCAATGTTTTGTGTCACTGCGACTCAAGAATACAATCGCTGAGCGATTCGTTTTGTAATTACTCTTCAAAGTTCAGCAGACCATGCACCGAGTACTTTCAATACCGATTGTATTGAAGCAGAGCGGCTTTCGTCTCACCAGGTGGTGCCATTGTACATGCGGTGTCTTGCCAAGAAGTCGGAATTGTTCGCTGGGATGGGAACAACAACCCACATGCAGTGCAAAGTGTAGTTTACGAGCCGTTTCATGTGATACTATTCGCCATCTGAAGCTTGATAAATGCTACACGAAAGTCACGTTGCCACGAAGGCACGGCCCGAGCCTTGAACACGACGATAGTTGCACAACATGGAAGGGCTTGAGACTTAGTTGAGGCCTTGGGTTTCCAGGTTCGATTGCTCAACGCTATTTAAATTAGATTACATACCACCTTTAAAACTATGCGTGAGAATTTCAGCATGCGGCCAAATCAAAGACGATGTACATAGACTTGGCCTCGTTTACGCTTCTTTGTAGTACGTCGTGATGGTAGCCAAGATAGGCAAACTTACCCTGCACTGTGTGATACGCGTAAAACCGTGAACCGGCACACCAGACAATTTGGGCTTCATGTCAATAACTATTTAATTAATTCTCTAGCGTGGCGTCATTTATTTCATCGCTTGAATGCTGCCACGTTGTGACATGACAGGACAGTGCCGGCCAGGCCGATCCTAGACTGTCTGGCAGAGGTCTGGCCAGGTCAGGGTTTCAATGTTGATGTCAATGCTTATCCCCTCGCCGGAGGGTACCTACCGTTGACCTGTCAGCGTCGACCTACATCTGCCTGTCAGACAGGGACGTGGCCATGAATCCTTCTAGTGTCTCGTATCAATTGATCTTAGTAATGCCGCCAACACTATCGTCACCGCTGCTCTGCAGAGTAAGCAAATTAGACCCCTAAGCTGCTGCTGGTCGCCTGGTGATGGGCCCAACACCAGACTTGTTCGCATCTTGGCCTGATGGTGTCCACCAGAGCCTCCAGGAGACGTCACTGGTTGAGCCAAACGTCTGGTGAACCTGCAGCCACTTCCTTGGTCTTACTGCGTCGGACATGGCGTAAGTGGTAGGTGCTTAGCCACTCCCACGACACTTTGGAGAATAAAATGCAACAACACCCATGCACACGTGTCTCAACGCCTTCGCTTGGGGACCTTGTGGAGTATCGCGTTTCCTTCTTTATTCCAGGGCCTCGACTTATACATCTAGCCTGCCGAGAAGCTACATTGGCGCAATGTTCACCAGCGACTCTCAACAACCCGACTCGCCGGCTTTAGACGGGAGGTTGAAGAAGCTCCGTTCGGCGTGCGATGCGTGTCATGCCGCCAAGGTCCGCTGTTCCGGAGAAGCAACGTGCTCAAGGTGTCTCAGAGAGTAGGTTGCATGTTCCCGTCTACGATGCGACTTGACTCTTTATTTTACGACGCGGCTTGCAGCTAACCAAGACACGTTGTAGCAACGTGCCGTGTCATTACAGCTACAGAGCCCACCAAGGCAAGCCGAAGGGAAGTCTGAATAAAAAGACAATTGAGCGGATCAAGGCAGCAAGGGCTGCCGCCGAGAGCGAAGCACAACCAGACCACATGACAAGCCAGGGAAGCTCTGCCTGTCCTCGGCCAGCCGACGACGTCCTCGACTTTATCGAGATGCCCCCCTCAACATGCCACAACTCTCCCGACCCAGTCACAGCTACGCCAAGCTCCCATTTCCCCCTGATGGGAGAGACGTTTCCGGCATTTGGAGCCGATGATCTTGATTCCTTCTTGGTGAGTGAGCTCCGTGTTGGAAATGACGGCGATGCAGAAGGCTAACTGGGACAGAATGCGTATCAGACGCCTCCGCAAAGCTGTAGTTCAAAACCTGTCGGGCATGTCCCTGTAGCGAGTGAAATGGACCCGGACCCGGGCTGCATCTTTTTTGTTGGCACTCCGTCCTCCTCCTCCAAGGAGTACACGGAGGCCGCAGCAAGCTGTTGCTGCGTGAGGACCATGACGCGGCAAATCAACCATGTGCACGCCGCGGCCACGGACCGGTCTGCGGCAGCCCTGGACCATGTGCTCCGCCACACCCGCGAGACGGCATCCTGCATCTCGCGCTTTCTGCAGTGCCACACGTGCGGTGTCGAAGTCCAGGTCTATGTGCTCGCCGCCGTCGTGCTCTCTCTCCTCTTGGAAATCATGCACCCCCTTACCGACTCGTCGCTCGAGACGTGCCGGCCCCGAGCGCAGATCAGAGTGGGCAACTATGACATGTCGGGGCAGCTGGGAGATGTGCTGGAGAAGGTGATTGTGCGCTCCATGATCACAAAGCTCCGCCAGGTTGTGGACAAGTTTGAAATGAGGGTCGAGTTCCTGCGCAGTGAAACTGCCCAGGTAGACTTTCTCAAGTCGGAAGCAAGGAGGCTAAAGAGAGGGTTTGAGAGGATTGGGGAAGAAACGGCCACGGTGCTATAGCAGGAAAAATTGCATCTCCATTGTCTGAAATGAAACGCGACGTAGAGGCAATTTATTCAAAGTCATCCACTGTGCCTCTGCCGGATGCAACATGCGTCGAAATGAAATGGCGTAATTGCATCTTGGAATGGCGAGCCTGGCAGCGGCGTGTGTGTGCGTGACATGCAAGCACATGTTTGGCGTGGATAGCAACATACAGACGAATTGACCTGACCTGACTGGCCACATGTTTCCGTGTGCCCGTGGCAATGAGGGTGCCGTTCCGCGTCAATACACAAACATGCACAGGCACGCATCTAATCCCTCCACTCTCGGCGTTTAATTGACCGGGCCGCAAACCTCCATCGGACGTGGGGAGCTTGCTAGAGCGTGTGCCGATGAGTGAGCAGCACGAGTATTTGAAGTAGATGGGCGTATACTGCAGTCAGAATGGGCATTATTGAACCCGCCCTTTACATTTGCAGCATTGATCGGACGGCAGGGACCAAAAAGAGTGCAACCCTAACCCTTTGTGTTTTGCACAACAGGCTCCTTGGCCCGTCATGGAATCCGTGGTAAGTGGCCGCTCGCGACACCCAAGCGAAAACGAGCGCCTCAGTGTGCAACACGCACTCGTCAAGTCCATCATGGGAGGCAAGCTCCTCGTGGCGCCGGCCAACCTGGACCTGCCCAACTTGCGAATTCTAGATTCAGGCACTGCGCAAGCAAACTGGCTGCTCGACCTGGCAGCCGTCGTGCCCGACACGGCGCGGCTGGTCGGGACAGACATTGCGACGGGACAATTCCCCCCGGAAGCACAGCGGCCGAGCAACATGACACTGCAGAAGCAGTCCATTTTCGAGCCATGGGACGAGACCATGGTGGGCAGCTTCGACATTGTTCACCAGCGCTTTGTGCTCGCAGCATGCCGCAGCGACGAGCAGGCACAGCGGGCCGTCGCCAGTCTCGTGACGCTCGCCAAGCCGGGCGGCTGGATCGAGCTCCACGAAGGAAACATGGTCAGGATCCAGGAGGGCGAGGCGCACAAGGCCATGATGCGCTTTCGGGACATCGCCGTGGCCGCGTGGGCCAGCATCGGCCAGCTGCCCGATCCCGGCGTCCGACTAGCCGGCTGGCTGCGGAGCGCGGGGGCCAGGCAGGTGCACGCGCTAGTCCAGACGGTGTCCATCGGGGCGGCGGCCAGGAATACGCACGAGGCAGAGTGGTCCACCGAGCTGTGCCTCAACATGCTTCGCACCATGAAGCGAATGACGGCAGGTAAGCTTACCGGACCTTTTACAGGACGCCCGAGACGCAATAGACCTTGCGCCAGGGGCGTCTGGGCCGCGTCGGGCAGCCGAGGCCACGCTTGCTGACCACCAGTCCGTCGCACAGGAAAAGCCGACTTTCCAGACGAGCACGAGTTTGACAGGCTGGAAGAGGAGCTGCGTGACGAGTTGCAGCGGGTGGGGAACCAGTGGTACTACTACTTGGCGTACGGGAGGAGGGCCGGAGCCGAGATGGGGGCGGGGGAGGATGAAATTTTAAAAGTCTGGTCAATTTTGCCACCTACCGTTGACACTATAAAAAGTGGGTATCGCGCCTAGTGGTTTCGACACTACATGTTGGTGGGAGAGTCACACTCACACAAGTGTGTACCTAGGTACTTGGTCGTCAACGGGTGTCAACTGGAAGGATGTGGGCCAGTGTCTGGTACATGGTACATGTACTACTGTTTGGTGTCTTTGATGTCAAAACACAAGATTGGCTCGGAAATTAAACAAGAATTCTGAGTCGCCGAATGTACTGCCCGTATATGTAAAGCATGCCGATGGCCAGCGCCCGTTGCCAAGCGCACTAGGCACATATGTAGTTAAAGGTCCAATGGTTTCTGCAAGTTGCAACTAAACTCGAGAGCGCCCTTTCGTGCCCAGCGTGTGCGTCGTTCGGCATAGTCGAGATTAAATACCGTAAGCGGCAGCTTGAAACCGCCCGAGGCCCAGCGCCAAAGCCCCGTCATCAATGATCATGGACAAGATGGGTTCGACGGAGCATTCCAGTCTCGAGCAGGCTCTGGAGTTGATGTCCAGGGTACCTCTCATAGGTATCCACCCCTTCTTGCCTGCCGATGTTCCGAAACGTCGACTATTTTCGGCATTGCTGACCTCCCAGCAGACGGACACAATGACTGGATGCACATGATTCGAGCTTATTACGACTTCCAAGTCGATGAGCGTTTCGAGTCCCAGCGGGACCTCGCAGGCCATGTCGACTTGAAAAGACTGGTCGAGGGCCGAGCCGGCGCTGTATTCTGGAGCGTTTACGTTGAATGGTGCAGTTGTTGTTGTTGTTGTTTTCAAGCGTCTGACCCGGTAAAGCGACCATGCTTCTGACCACGGCTTCAGCCCAAAGGAGGAAGATGACTTCTCGGATGCCCTTCATCTCCACAGCCTGCGGGACACGGTGCAGCAGATCGACTTGTTGTACCGCATAGTCGGCTTGTACCCTGACAAGCTCGAGATTGTCCACAAATCACAAGATATTATGCGCATCTTCAAGAGCGGCAAATGCGCGAGTCTCATGGGCGCAGAGGGCTTGCACCAGATTGGGAATAGCAGCAGCGCCCTGCGCATATTCCACAGACTCGGCGTCCGCTACATGACCTTGGCGCACGGGAAGAATAATCTCTACGTTGACAGCGCTGTGAGTGGCCCCTTTTTTTTGGCCCTCAAGGTCTGCAGAGTACTTACGGCAATAGACGTCCAAGGCTCCAGTTCACCATGGACTTTCTTCTCACGGAAGGGACATGGTGCGTGAGATGAACCGCATAGGGATGTAAGAAGCGAAATTCGCATGGCGTCCATTTTCGGACTAGGTTGACGTGCTATATCAGGATCGTGGATCTATCCCATGTGAGCGAAGCAGCCATGGTTGATGCGTTGAATGTGTCACGGGCACCAGTCATATTTTCACACTCATCTGCGTGCGTACAGAAAGCCACAAGCACAATGACATGCCATTCTCGCTAACTCGAGTTTATTCTCCTACATTAAGTTATGCTCTAGTCCCTCATGCCCGAAATGTGCCGGACCATGTTCTGGATCTGCTCAAAGAAAATGGGGGCATCATCATGATTAGCTTCATTCCGTGGCTGACAAACAAAGAGCCCGAAAAGTCTACAGTAGACGATGTTGTGGACCACATTGTGTACGTCGGAGACAGGATAGGCTATCATCACTTGGGTTTGGGCTCGGATTTCGACGGCATGCCAACTCACGTTCAGGGTCTGGAAGACGTCTCCAAATACCCCAATGTCGTGGCCAGGATGCTAGAGAGGGGCATCTCTCCTGAAGATGTGGAAAAAGTCATTGGCCTCAACCTGATAAGGGTGCTGAGGGACGTGGAGGAATTTGCTGCCTCGCACCGTCAGTCGATTTCTGTTTTGGAGGATAAAGTGCCTCAGTTATGGGATGATGGGATTCGGACCCATGTGAAAAGACTGTATCCTAATGCCGAGCATGATAAGCCACATGGGAACATAGGGTAGCATGCAGCAGGAACAAAAATCTTGTTTTTTAAAAACCCTCCAACACCATTTGCCTGATTCTCATCTACCGCCCGTCCCCGCGGCCAAAAATTGGGCCATGAAAGTAATCATGCTGTGCCCACATTAGGCGCAGTAAGCAGTCGAAAATGAACAAGAACCAGGCCGGGACATGCCCATCAGAACCCTGGCACTTATAGACCAATCTTTCCGTAATGACTCCCGCTCGCGTCCATGGCCACAGGAATAGCGTCACGCCCAACTGGAACCACCAGCCACTCTTGGGCTGGTACGTTGGCTGCTTGGCTAGTTTCTGCTGGTACCATTGCGGTAAATTCTGCTCATGCGCGCCTCGGGTCAAAACGCCCTGTTGGAGAATCGAGAAACGAATACCCGCTCCATTAGCTGGACAAGCTCAAACGATTTCCTGGCGACGGCACTGGCCAAGCACAGAGAGAGGATGGGGCAGGGAGATTGCTTACAATGTACCGCGTCGACGGAAGTCGCTCGCTCTCAGCAGCGACATTATGTCTGCCCATCAGGGTATTCACCTGGATAGTCGCCCCGTCCTGCAGTAGCTTCGCATTTAGTTTGACCACGTTGTATGCGATTCCTCCGCTGTGAGCCGCGTCTGGTTAGCCAAGCTGATGCTGCTTCATTCTATGTAGTCACATTGAAGGGTCGGAGGCGCAACCACCGGCACGGGCATGGAACGCACCCTTCGCTCAATACCACTTTTTTGAGATCATCCGGGGTAAGGAGGTAAGCAACTCCATGCACGCAAGCCGTTGGGTCGGTGGTTTCCGGACAAAGGGGCCGTATTCCGCCGTTGCCAGGGTCGACGTAAGGTATGCCGAGTACATTGAAGCACAGTGCGTGAGACGGGATGTAAGCCACTTCAGTGCGCAGCGGTCGGATTTTGCGCCTCTCGATGAAGACTGATGCAGCCATGTTGGCTCCATACCCAAAGTACCATGCCGGCCCGTCGGGGCTCGTCGTCATGTTCATGGTCATGGTCCCGAAACGTGACGGTGGTGCCGTGTGGGAAGCAGCGCGGGCGATGATCAAGAATACGGAGCCATCAACAACAGGCTGTTTTCATTCCATGGCCCTTTGTCAGGCTCGAGTGGCATTTATGGTGGTCGTAGCTCATTTATTCCATCCAACTCGGTGTATCGGCAAAGATGCGTGCAACCAACGCTGCATGGCAGAGCCTCGTGCTGTGTCACTTAGTGTCCGAGAAAGTTTCCGACAAGTTTCCGAGCACGCCTGAAAGAGCTTCCTGCTCGTCTCCCGTGAGTTTTTTTTTTTTTTTTTTTTTTTGCATCTACTTTGGACCTTGAATCTGGTCTTTGCATTCTTCCTTGCTGTGTGCGCAAGTGTACAAGGTGATGCGCCTCGGATAACATGTCTGGCAGCGAAGCTGAGAAACACGGCCAGACGACGCCGGAAGCCAGCACGGCCGAGCGGGACATCAACATCAACATCAACATCGATGGAGCGGAGCGGAGGAAGGAATATGCCTCTGGCTTCAAACTCGTCATCATTGTTGCGTCGCTCTGCTTGTCGCTATTTCTCTGTGGGCTGGTAAGCCGCCGCAGACGTCACTTGTTGCCCTGGACAGGATAACTGAGCCATTTTGCAGGACCAAACCATCATCACCACCGCAGTGCCCATCATCACAAATGAGTTCAAAGCAATCGAGGATGTGGGCTGGTACACCACCGCCTATCTCCTCACCACGTCTTCCTTCCAAATCGCCTATGGCAAGCTCTACACGACCCTGTCTGTCAAAATAGTCCTCTTGGTCGCCCTCGCAATTTTCGAGCTGGGCTCTGTTATATGCGCTGCCGCCCCGAACTCGACTGCCCTCATCGTGGGCCGAGCCATCGCGGGCCTCGGTGCCGCGGGCATATTCCCAGGAAGCACACTTGTTCTGGTTCATGCGGCGCCCATGGAGCGGCGCCCGGCTCTCCTTGGTATAACCACGGGCATGTTTGGCATTGCCAGCTTGTGCGGTCCATTTATCGGTGGTGCATTTGCCGACGGCGCAACCTGGAGGTGGTGCTTCATCATCAACGTCCCTCTTGGTGTCATCACCGGCGTCATTCTCACATTCTTCGTTACCACGCCCATCGACACCAAATACGCCAATTGGACCTTCAAGGACAAACTTGTCTACGCCAAGATTCCCGAAATCCTCATCCTTGTTGTGGCACTTGTCTGTCTCGTGCTGGGCCTTCAATGGGGAGGCGCCGTCTACCCATGGAGCGATGGCCGTGTCATTGCCATGCTCGTCGTTTTCGCCGTTTTGACGGCCATTTTCTTGACTATACAGATCTTTTTACCCAAGTCGCGCGCGATACCCACCACCATTATCCAGAACAGAAACATCTGGTTCGCTTCCATCTTCGCCCTCTGCAGCTCGGGAGCCATGTTCATCGCGGTTACCTACTTGCCCATCTACTTCCAGGCCATCAAAAACGCCTCGGCGCTTTCGTCGGGCGTCATGGTCATGCCGTTGATATTGGGATTCTTGGTCATGTCCATCATTTCTGGCATCATCACAAACATTACGGGCTATTACAATCCCTCGATGCTGCTCTGCACGCTTCTGGCCTCTGTCGGTGCTGGTCTCATCTCGACTTTCGACGTAGACACGCCTCAGCCCAAATGGATCGGATATCAGGCGCTGCTCGGTTTTGGCATAGGCTTCGGTCTCCAACAACCCATAGTATGCGCGCAGCATGTCCTTGCTGAAGGAGACGTGCCTTTCGGGGTCGCCTTCATCAACATGATGCAAATGCTGGGCGGAGCCATCTTTGTTGCTGTTTCACAGAATGTCTTTCTGAATAGGCTTGCCACGGGCGTCGCGCATGTTTTGCCAGGGTTCGATACCCACAAAATCATCCAAGGCGGTTTGACTGATTTCAAGAACCTCTTTGATCCGGACCAACTCCCGAAAGTTATACCGGTCTATGCTCATGTCATTGGCGTCGTTTTCCTCATCGTCACTGGCTTGTGTGCGGCAACCTTACTCGGTGCGGTTGGCATCCAGTGGCGATCTGTGAAGATGCCAAAAGCAAATCAATCCCGAGAGGGGCAGGAGCCTTAGGTCTATATGTGTCGCAATAACATGATGAAGGATTTTCTACCTAGCTTAATCTACTCCCATAGTCTGTTTTGGCAAGTCTTTTTACATAGAGTTATTCATATAGTAATACAGAGGAATTTCTATACCAAATCTCTAAAAATACCAGTATATTCTCCTGCTCCATCACGATACTAGTTTCTCAGCGTTTCATCTTTTCCTTGGTCATCTGTCAAAGATTCACTGCGCCAGTAGACACACCTCTTCCCTGCGCCATAGTATGTTCTATACGTGAATATCCGAAATAATGTAAACGCACTGATTTAAATCACCGGGTCGGCCTCCGACCGGTGCTTATTTCCGACGCCTGGCTCGGGGTACTAAGTGAGTAGGCTCCATGCTGTGTAGGTGATTACACCAAAGCTCATTTTCCGAAACCACCGCCCCGTGTCGCGCCGTAAAGCGTCAAATCCCTTCGTGGACGATGCGTCTGTGCTCGAGTACGGTCGCACATTAGCTACTCGAAACCTCGCCGGGGCACTGAACAAGTCTTTGACAACCATCGTCTTCTAAGCTATAGAATCGCAACAGTCATCTCCACTACACGTTACCACAGTGAACAATTACATCATTCACGGTTTCTTCCCGTAAGATATCAACATGGGCTCGCAGAAAGACAATTCCAGACATCCTGATGTCCCTCAGGATGAATTAGTTCTTTACGTGCGGAAGGGTATGACAATCGAGCTCCCATCTCCTGAACCAAGACGCGTCCTGTGCTAATCCTGAATCAGCTATTCCGGCCCCAACCGCCAACAGTCTCAAGCCTCTCATGATTCTCGAAGCTCTTAAAATCCCTTACTCAATTCACCTAATCAAATCTCTGCCAGACGAGCTTTGGTATCATGAAATCAATCCCTACAAACAGCTTCCCGCCATGGAGGATGTTGATGTCTTTGAAACCGGGAATGGGGAGAAGCGGCGGTTGAACATTTTCGACAGCACTTCAATGCTGATATATCTCTGTGAAAAATACGACAAAGACGGCCTGTACATTGGCAAGACGGCAATCGAGCGCGCCCAGGTCATGAACTGGCTCATTGCGTACACTGCAGGCTTGGGGGCCACGGGCGAGTGGTGGCTCAAGTTGCGCAACGATCCTCAACTTGCCCCCGCACTTCAAGTCATCGAGACTGCCATCAAACGAGAATATGACATCTTGGAAAAGAGACTGAGCGAGCCTGGCCAGAAATGGGTTGCCCTGGCCGATCGCCCGACCCTTGCCGATTTTGCCATTCAACCCCTAGCCAACCCTAGGGTTGCGAAAAATGCCAAGATTGATTTTGATAACTGGCCAAAGGCAAAGGCGTGGAGTGAAGCTGTTGATAAGCTGCCGTATATCGAGAAGGCTATGTTTGAGAACAATAGACTGGGAATGACTGAAGAGGAAATTCGAGTACACGGTCGATGACTTGTGTACTCTTTGGTGGTGAAGGGATATCCTCGCTCTAACCATGTCATTTAAATTTTGCATTTATATATTGGTTCTTGAAACAGATTATGCGGAATCCTGAGAGAACTCCGTCGTCTCAAAATATTACTTGGACAGTGAGCGATATCAAGAGATCAAGAATGCCTAATGTGCTTCTTTTTAAAAAACAATTATACACCATAGTCAGACATGAAATAGAAGTAGCACAGCCTTGATAGTTTATTTCTACCTTGGATGCGTATTATTCACCCCGTTTGGCTTTGGAACAAACTCAATGGTCGTCTGCGCAGTATAATATCCATATCTGGGATGGGTACCCAGGTATCCATAGACGTATCCTCCTTTTTGGCCTTCTTACCTACAGGGATGTCTAGGGAGTACAAATCGAGCAAATGAATGACAAAGTACTTCATCATCATCTCTGCAAAATGTGATCCCAAGCATTTCCTACTTCCCATGCCAAAAGCAAACAAATTGTATCGCAGCTGATATAGTAGATGAGCACCCAGTTCGCCTCCAACAATTGTGTAAAGAAAACTCACCTCAAGGTTTTTGATTGACTTGAACCGATTAGGGTCGAAGATCTCGTTTTTCTCACCCCAGAACTCGCGGTTGTAGTTGATGGCTAACGTGTTGACAACAACAGAAGTCTGGTTCCAGTGTTAGTTGGATGTGACCAGCGAATTCACGGAATAACGCCACTCACGTTTTGAGGTACTCTGAAATTTTGGAGCACCTTGTCTTTAGGAGAACTCTCGGGTATAGAAAATACTGCACCGTTAGGTCAGCTGTGCGCCTACTCCAATTCAGCCCGTGACTTTTCTTACCCGTAAAAGGACGAAGGCGAAGTGTTTCCAAGACGGAATACGCCAGTAACGTATCTTTTCGTGCGCAGTAGCTGTCCAAATCTTTCTCATTCTGCTTGAGCTCTTGCACAAGCTGGTTCTGTATGTCTTTGTACTTTGCCAAGTATATCACGAGCCATGACAGATTGCCCGTCGAAACGTCCAAGTTGGCAAACAGGATCTCACTGAGAGTATGGATGACCTGTCTCGTGTCAAAACTGCAGATTTGCGGCTTGGCGGCTTGGCTGCTTACCTCTTCTTCAGTCAAGGTGCCATCAATGACTTTCTGCCAGATGGAAACGATGGGTGGTTGAAAGCCATTATTGAGTCTTTTGTGGTAGATCTGTCGATTGAACTTTGTCCAATCGTGCGAAAAACTCTCGAGACGACGGGCGGCACTTCTATGGAAGTAACGGGCGATAGGGAACCTAAAAAGTCCGCCTGACAGTATATGTCCCATCATTTGCAGATTGCGCTGGCCAAGTTCCCATAACTCGAGCTGCTCTTCACAACTGAGCTCTCCATACAGATGGCTAGCAGTGCAAAAGAATGGAAATCGCGACACCGTGCTTGCGGCATGCATGGTAAGTACAGGTGAGGTGCCAAAGTTCCCAATAAAGCGCTTGGCATCTTTGCTTATGTCAAGAGCTTTCTGAACCACGGCAGAATGAATGAAGGCTGGTCCGAACTCAGAGCGGACCTTGTTCCATCGGGTTCCGTTGATGAGACCCATACACTCTCCCAATAGCTGGTGAAACAGCCATCCGGCATTGCTTGACTGGGCCTTGTTATGAAAACTGGAGTCCGTATGGAATGCCCTGACATCCTCGGGCTTTGTGATGACGCTGTCGCCAGTTCAGTCAGATAAGGAGGATAAAGCCTCTCGCTGAGATGGCTGTAACTTGGTGAAACGTACATTTCCGGATTTGAACAAGCCCATATTCGGTAAATCTGGCCAAACTTCTGCCACTCTTGAGCCTTTCCTCTGCCATCTAGGAACTTGTCCAACGTCTGTCCATTCAGCCATTGCCAATTGGGCCCAGGAATTTGGTTTCCCTGGTCGTCCCGTACAGGATGGACGAACAATAGAAGTTTCTACAAGCATCTTTAGTCAGTGAGCTTGAAGAAATGATATACCAGGACTGGGTGCATTTACCGTTACAAGGCTCTCGACCATCCACTGAGCTGTTCCTGGCTTACATAGACGTACCAATACTAGTACAGCCAGTATTGGCAGTACGTTCTTAAGGAGAGTGGTAGTTAATATCGCTGTCATGGTTAGGTCTAGCGGTTACAGAGCTGCCAGTCAGTCGGGCCATGAGAAACAAGTCTGATCATACAGAATGAAATCGGCAATTGTGGTAACTCCTGCAGCTCAGTGACATATAATTCTTCTTGGATGCTAGCTTACTCTTGGTGAGGATGATTATGCGACCCGCTCACCCTTTATCGGCGATTCAGGCACCGAGCCTGCCCATAATCACCGAGACCGACATCTCAGCAGCATTTCTCCGATTTGACTCCAGATCCTCCGATATCTTCATTGAACAGTCATAGATCTTTGGGGCGTCCATGTGGAAGTCGGCAGTTATTACGGTCTGCAGAAAGTGTTGCTAGGACGGAATAGTTCTATTTTATGTGTCCAATAACTACAGCAGGGCAATGAATAGGAATGCTACGCCAAATCACTGCACACGCTACACTTTACAAGTGAAGTGTTACACCAGACTTTTTAAAGCCTCAAGTGCTTCTATTAGCCGAAAGGGACAGCCGTTAATGCAAGTGGTATATACTAAAATCTACCTCATTGTCCACAGCTCCCGACTGAACCCTCGACCTCTCATCATATCAGATAGTTGGAATACTGACAGCACGACCATTGCCATTGCCCAACCCATACCTTGCGTCAGGTTTCCACGGTGCCTCCCCAGCAAAGTTTAATATCACGGACATGAAGTCGTCGTAGAAGCGTTTCTGTCCCAAGTTAGTTATTCACGACTTCAATGGACAGTTCTGATGTGGCGATATAAAATTCATCGCATTTCAAGTATTTCCAAAACATGAGACTAAGATACACATTGGCCACCAATTACACAATTTCGCGACATGTCTCCGGGTTAAAGTATGCATTGACAGATACCGCGCCGTTCTTGACGGCACATGTAATATACGTCTGAAAACCCAAGCCATCTTTTAAACTTCTATGCTTACTATCGATGCAAAGTTAGCAAATGTGATGCCCACACGCAAAATCTCTCGACTCACCATAGCTTGGCAACCCCGTCATAGTATGGTAATCTTCCATTCAGGCATTTTCCTCGCTTCAAAAGATACTCTGATAATCCTCGCGCAACTTGATCATCGGATTCAGCGTAGTGTCTGACTGGCAGGTAAACCTTTGAGGTCGGCATTTTCCCCCCCGGCTTCAACTCAAAGTAGTAAAGAAGACCTCCTGTACGGTGATTTTTGTTTTTCAGTGGCTGCGACATGGCCTCTGTTGTATTTTCTACAGAAAAACAGGCGCACCAAAGTTCTCTCAAAGAGCCGACTGTCTCATCAGAAAACTTGGACGTTTGACCCCCGAGAGTCATGACGTCAAGCATGCCATCGAAGGTTGTATTTCTTGACCGAACGTAGATTTTAAGACGGGATTCAGCTGGACTCACGCAATCAATTGCGAATATCTCAACGTGTAGTTCATTGTCGGGAGTTTGTGAGCGTATATATGTGGTGATTGTGTTCAGGCAGGAAGTCAGAGAGTTGTCGGCTTCGGGCATTTTCAAAATGCTTTCCTCAATCAGCTCGAGGTTTGTCTTTTGACAAACCGTCGATTTTAATGCCGGAAGAAAATAGTATTTCACCGTCATGCTCTCTTTCTCCAGATCGAATGCGATAAAGGTCTGCGAGAGTGGCTCTGCCGCCAAAGTCCGCGCCGATTGCTCGTCCTTGGTGTCAGCGACAAGACTTCTCAAGAAGTGTTTGTACCATTTGAGATCTAAACTTGGAGTCCAGGGAAGAGTATCTCCGAGGCAGACAACAGTGGCTTTGCTGTTCAATGGATCTGACGCAGTGCCTGCAAGCCAACCTATGGGCTCGGCTGCGTATCGAACGACTGGTGTATCGCTATCATCGGACCAGCTCCAACTCATTTCCAGTGGTGTATGGTCATCAGTCATGAAACTATGCCAGAGTGTTCTGTCCTTTATTTTTGTCGGATATGGTCCAAGCGACCGTGCCACGTGTTCATTGAAGAAAACTCGATGTATGGCTTGAGATTCTTCGGGATATCCAGCCAGCCTCATCATTGAGGTGAGCATATTCCCGACATCGTCATCCCATAATATCCTGTGGTAATCTTTGTCTATGGAATATTCGTCTTGAACTGCAATGGATGATTGGTATGCCTTGCTCCATTTTGCAACGAGACTCTACGTGAAGCTGTTAGAATCGATCAAGCTAGCAGGAATTGGAGTACTTGCCTGAATAATCCACTTGACTTGAGAAACAATTGTTTCAAAGCTATTAAAGTTAGTGAGGGTCTCATAAACCACGATCAATGATATGTATAGGTACATACACTAGCGCCATGTTGAAGTAAACAAGGTCACTGACTATCTTGTCTAGCAGGAAGGAGTTGTAAGAATAGTGGATATGGATAACGAAGTTTGGTAAACATTTAAATATTTCTCCAGCATTTATGGATGAAATCTAGTCGATGGCGTTCATCATCGGAGCAAGACGCCTCACGAAACTACCACTACTTGAATAGCCAAGGTTTTCGGCCCGTCTATAACCACTGCCACGAAATCGGTTGAACCAGCGTGAGATATCAGCTTACTATTGTCTATGGAGATCTTCCAGCTGGCTTCTTATTGGATGACTGTGTGTACCACACTCCCCTATTCGAGGGACATGCTCTGTTAGACTGTGGGAGTTTTATCCGGATAGGACGCCGAGCCGGGACCAGCTCGGCGACTATATCCCTGAAGGCCACGCAGTCCTACATTGCTACGTTTCCTTTGATGTAGATGGCTCAGTTCTCGCGTAGTGAGAAATCTTTCACTGACTCCTAACTGTCGATAACAGCCCGGTGCAATGCTTTCTAAAAGGTCTCTGAAGCGCAATCAGGTCCTGATCCCCAAGCTATTGGACAATCATGGCGCTCTCCTATACGGAGATACCACTGTCATTGACCTCAGCACTGCTGAAAACCAGCTTTTGATGAAAGGGTTACTTTCTGAATTCGACAATACGTTCAAGGCATTTACTTGGTCAAATAATGTAAGTCGGTCTCAAGTGCAATCAATTCACAGCACTTAGTCCTTTCTTGTCATATTTATATATTGTGCCAAACTCATGTGTTTGGCTAGGACTTGGCCTACAGCGAAGGCGTCGGAGGCTGCCCGCAGGTTAGAGGCCTGATAGCAGATCTAGTCAATGCCCATTTCAACCCACGACTCAAGGTCGACAAATCACACATCGTCTTGGGCGCTGGTGGTTGTTTTGCATTAAATGCCCTGGTTGGTGAAATATGCGATCCGGGTGATGGGATCCTAATCGCTGCACCGTACTGGCCAGGTCTGGACCTTTCCATTTCGGTCCATAATGACGCCGTACCTGTCATAGTTCAGATACCATTTGACGAATTCTTCGGTATCCAGAGCATCAAGTACTACGAGGCAGCATTGGCGGCTTCCGCGATTCCGGTAAAAGGTGTCATAATTTGCAATCCTCATAATCCTCTTGGCCGCAACTATCCGCAAGAGACGCTGCAAGCCACTTTGAACTTTTGTTCCAAGAATAGCATTCATTTGATATCCGATGAGGTCTATGCCCTTTCTCAGCACACGCGGTCGACTCAGGATAATTTAACCGCCGGGTTTGTCTCAGCGCTTTCACTGGACACAACTCATGCTAGAGGCCTGGTTCATGTTTTGTACAGTCTGAGTAAAGACTTTGGATGTAATGGCGTTCGTTTAGTAAGTTTTTCGGAGTCTTCCATGAGTCATATTCTAAACCTTGATTAGGGTGCCTTCATCTCCCAAGACAACCGTGATATCATCATGAGCGGCGCCTTGAGTACTCACTGTCAGACATCAACCATGGCAACAATTGTTGCACAGAAGGTTATCTTAAGTCCGAAAAACATAGAGTACGTAAATACTCATGGTAGAGAGCTTTTAAAGTCGGCGTATTCCCTGGTGGCCACGTTCATGCAAAAGCATGGCATAGAATTCATACCTGCCGAGAGTGGCATGTACATCTTCGCCAGGTTATGTCCTTCGCCGTCCATGGAGGCAGAAAAAGTGTTTAGATCAATCTTGAAGAAGAATGCGTTGGTCATCTCTGCAGGCACGGATTATCATCTTGAAACACCTGGCTGGTTCCGCATCTGTTACGCCTGTGAAAGGGAAAAGCTCGAGAACGGCCTCGATCGAATTGCGATTTGTGTCAATGAGTTTAGACAAACACATGTTGAAGAAAGCACAACAGAATAACAGACTCAGGAGAAGAAGAAAGTTGTATTTGTTAATCAATGGCAGTGCAGAGATCTTGCAGAAACTGTGACAACGTTTTATCAGTAAATATGTGCTCAAAGTACTCCACCTCTACGACGACATCATCCTGTCTTTCGTTGAATTCCACCAATAGGGGAAATTTGGCTCCCTGCGCTCTCATAGACGCCACTTCGATTGAGACGCCTGGGACTTCCATACTCCGGGTCACTCGGTCTTCGAATCGGTTATACACGATCATGATGTCGAACAGTAAGTCTCTTCCGACTAGCTCCTTGATTTGGAATGACGGAATTGCGTGAGAAATTACAGACTTCAAGGTACTTTTTATAGTATGTACCAGACTTTGCATGGGCCCAGATTTGTCCATTTCAACACGCACAGGGAGCGCATCCAAGAAGACACCCAGCAATCGCTCAGACCCTGGCTCAAGTCGGTCGAGGAAGGGAATACCCATGCAAATTTCATTTATTCCGAGAGCGTTTTGCAGAGCCATGGCTGTTGCTGCTAAATAGACCTCGATTGAGCCACCCGAGCTGTTACGTTTGAGGCGCCTGGGAATCGAGTGAGACATCCCTAAAGGACACTTGTGTGATTGGATCATGTTCGAGAATTCACTCCTGAAATCTCCAAATTGTGACTGCCAAAACGCACAATTGGCTCTTTCAGGCTGTCTTATAAGCTGCGCTTCTCTCCACGATGCCCAAGTATCATATTGAATAAGACGCCCTTCGGAAACGCTTGAGTTGTCGACGTCTCCTTTGTTGACCAAGATGCGATACACGTCGCCTACCTGAGCCAAGAGTGCTTGCGTGGAGACCTGGTCCGTAATGATGTGATGCTGGACGAGAATGATTTCTGTAGAGTTCGAAGCATTTGCAAGAGATGCCCGGATGAGAGGGCCGCTGAGATCAAAAGGCTTGCTGATGTATTCATCTCTTGTTGCCTGTTCCGACACATGGAGACGGTCGAACGTAAACTCTTTCCTGTTAATCACCCGCTGCGATATGCCTCCGACCTCCCTGTAGGTTGCATTTAAAATGTCATGTTTCGCGACAACAACCTGGAAAGCGCGACTCAAGAGAACTAAATCAATGTTGCCGCAAAACGAAATCTTGTGAGCAACGTTAAAAGCAGACTTGCTCGCAGACTGCTCATGCATTCTCAGGAACTCTTTCTCCAGGTATGATAAGTTGGAGTTATATGAGCTCGATTGACTTGAAAACTCGGCGAAAGAGACAAAGCCAGGATCCGTTTGTTCGCTCTGAGCGGAATGCTCTCGAATCGCCGAGGCGAGGGAGCTTACGCGAGTATGCAGGATAAAAATTCTCAATGGTATTTTCAGTCTCATTCTTGAGCACACTTTTTGCGCTGCGGCAATCTGGCGTAACGAATTTCCGCCGATGGTGAGGAAGTCATCATTGACCGATATGACAAAGCCTTCTTCAAGACCAAGAACTTCCCGCCAGACTTCGGAGATGATCCGCTCTATCTCGTCATGTATCGTAACGTCTGTGGAAACCGCGGATTCTATTGAGCGCATGAGCGCCTTGCGATCGAGTTTTTGATTCGGCGTGCTCGGAAACGACGGCAGCGCGGTTATGAGCTGCGGAACGGCGTAGCTTGGCAGTTCTCGACGCAAGAAATTGTTGATCTCGGCTACTTTTTCGTTTTCCGGTGTTATGAAGGCATAGATGGTGTTTTCGGACACAATCGCCACTGACTGGGTCACTGTATCGCTCGATCGTCGCAGTGCGTTTTCGATCTCTTGCAACTCGACTCGATATCCTCGAACCTTGACCTGATGATCAACTCGGCCGATGAAGCATAACTCCATATTCTCGGTCCAATAACCCAGGTCCCCAGTTCTGTACATGCGCTGGCCATGGTTGAACGGATCTTGAACAAAGGCTCTCTTGGTCATCTCTTCCGCATCTTTGCCGATATACCCCTCCATGACTTGCACTCCATAGAGGCAGATCTCTCCAATGACGCCGACAGGCACTTGTCGGGAAAGGCGATCAAGTACGTGAGCACCAACCCGGGGAATCGTTCTACCCAGTGTCACTGGCCTTCCGGGCTCGAGTCTGGCGTATGAAGCAGCGATTGTGCATTCACACGGCCCGTAAAAATTGTAGAGAGTCCTTCCGGTTGACCATTTGTCGGCGAGGTTCTGGGGAACAGCTTCTCCTATCAAGTATATTGTATCAAGGTTCTGAAGATCTTTTGAGGAGAGTACCGAGAGGAACGAGGGCGTAATCATCGTCGCATGGACCTGACTGAGGTGCGAGAATGGGTCAGCAGGGTCTTTGAGGACTAATGTCGCGCCATAGCACAGCGTGCCAAAGATTTCTGCAATATTGACATCGAATCCGGCAGAGAAAATCTGTGCATGCAGTCTTCCGGGACGGGCATGTAGACGTGCTGGTTCGAATGAGAGATGCGACATTGTCGCGTGGTGAGTTACCCTGATGCCTTTCGGTGTGCCCGTCGACCCAGACGTGAACATGATGTAAGCATAGTCGTCAGGCTGTGTAGAGATTCCCAATCTTTTTGTCAGATTACTGCCATCTTGTTTCGTCTTCAGACGTTCATGGAGCAGATATTTGGCCTTGGAAAGGCAGGAGAAGGTAGCAAGGCACTCTTGATTAGGATAGATGCACAACACCGCACCGGCTGTTTCCATCATGGCCTCCATCCGCTGTGGAGGTAGTTTGGTATCGAGAGGCAAGTAGGTTCCGCCAGCTTTGATGATCGACAAGACTCCAAGAAGCCAGTTCTCGCTACCATCACCCAAAAGAGCCACCACCTCTCGCGGGCGGACAATCTCTGCTATGGACCTTGCCAAGTAATTTGACGTAAGATCCAACTCTCTGTAGGTGATCTCGCGCAGCGGTGACTTGATCGCAACCGACTGTGGCCAAGTATCAACCCCAGCCTCGAATGCGGCCTTCAATGTTTGATGTCCAGAGTATGGTGTGAAAAATGAGGTTGAACTACGCGTCAAACACAAAGTCTCCTTCAGGCCGAGCATCCTGTCACTCACTTCCGCTAGTGTATTCGTAGTTGGGCTCAGCAAAGACAAGCAGAGATTCTTGAAGTGTTCAACGAGTCTGGAAATGGTCTCCGATTTGTATCGAGATCTTTTAAACACTGCCCGAAGTTCCAAAGAGTCCCCAGCATCTTTCACCTGCATTGTAAGGCCAAACTCGGGCCAGTCAGCCCGATCATAAGTCCACGATGGCAGCTCTTGTTGGTCGGAGCTCTCGTGCATTGGCAAATCATACTCTAGAAACAATGCCGTGGAAAAAATACGCGCAAGGCTCCCCGAGGCAATCTCTTGCAGAATTCGAGAAGCAGACCATTGGTACTCAACGATCTGTAGTAGCAGTGATTGAATATTGCTGAGGAAGTCTGTCTTTTTGTCCAATGTCTGTATTCTGACCGGAAAAGGGCATGTATTGATCAAAGGGCCGACGATTTCCTCGACACCTGAGATGGGGAAGTTCCTTGCTGAAAAGACACCTCCAAAGACAACTGCTTCTTCACATGCGTATCGGCTCAACAGTAATGCCCAGGCTGCATGCAGAATAACTGCAGGGCTGAAGCCAAGTGCCTTGGCCATTACCTCGATTTGAGCCAAAGAGATGCCGAGGCTTAATCGACGATTCTCAAAATGTTCCTTGTCGCATTCGGTGCCTTCCGGCCGCGCAACTTTGAGCTCAGTCCCATCGAGGTGGCCCGCCATGGACTGCGTCCAGAAACACTTTGCGCTGTTATAAGACCGCTCCAAATGCAAAGTTAGATCGGCAGAATAGTCGCAGAATTGCCGTGGCCGGTCTGAAGCAACATTGGTTCCAGCCAGGAGCCGTGATCGAATGTCCTTTAGAATATTTGCTGTTGACCATCCGTCAACAAGAGCGTGGTGTACCAGCCAAAGAAGAACAGAGTCTTCATGCTCTCCTAGTATGAGCTTGAAAGCGTTGGTAGGCGTGAACAATTCCTGTAATGTATCGCTGGCTTTTGTTCGCTCAAACAGTTGCTGAGTCTCCTCCGACAAGACGTTCTTCACCCTCAAAGAACCAACATTCTTGACGGCCCAGTCATGCTTATAATTTGCAGTTTTGATGATGGTGCCCATTACCATGTCAAAAGAAGAAGCGAATATGTCGTGTCGCTGAAGTGCATGGTGCACCGCATCGCCGAGGCATTGGGTCTGGATATTAGCAGCCGATTGGTGAAGAGAAATTGTGATGACCATATATCCCGCGGGCGGATCATTGAGCGTTGATCGTACCATCCCTTTTTGAACATCTGTCATGAAGGCATGGTTCTTTGAGAGAGTGCCCGCAAGTTCGTTTGTCCGTTCAGGTTGTCCAGTACCATTGAGTTCGGACTTGGGCATATCGAATTCAACGAGACTGCTCGAAACTTCCGATATGGTTGGCATCAAGAATAGAGATGGAATAGATAGGGACAGACCCTTTTGTCTGAGAATTGAAAGTAGCTTGATTGCCAGCAGGGAGTTACCACCCAAGTCAGTAAACGAAAGGTCATTTCTGACTACGCGGGCTGGTATGCCGAGAGCGTCTGCAATGGCCAGCTTGAGCAAGTCGAAGTTTGTCTCGCATGGCGGGTCTCCAGGTCCATCATTTCCGATGTCTTTCTGTACCAAATGCTGATACAAAGCTTTATTATCGATCTTGCCGTTTATTGTCTGAGGGAGGCGTTCCCTACTGTGTATTTCGTCTGGGACAAGAAACTGGTCGATTTGCGAAGAAAGGTTGCGGCGCAGACTCTCCCCGTCTACTCTAGAGGGTGTCACGAAAGCAATCAGTCTTTGGCGATACATCATTGCCGTTGCAGAATCGACATTTTCTTGCGACAACAGCGCAGGCAGAACCTCCGCCTCCAGGTTGATGAGAAACCCGCGATTCTTGACCATTTGGTCCTTGCGACCAAGAAAAATGAGACCATGTTGAGTCTGCTTTGCCATGTCTCCGGTGCGATAAAGCCGTCGATCGCTCCATGTGACGAATTTCTCGTTTGTCTGCTCCGGATTCTTATAATAGCCGAGAGCCAAAACACTCGAGCCCATGATGCACAATTCTCCTTCTGTGGATTCTTCAAGATCAGAGTCGAGCAAAAGCAACTTGCTATTACGAATTTGTTTCCCGAGAGTGATGGGCATGTCCGGGCGTAGTTCTGCCATTGTGATGGATATCGTCGCTTCTGTCGGGCCATAAGCATTCCACATGTTGCGGCACGGCGTCCACCACTTCCTGATCAATTCCGGCGTCGGAGCCTCCCCGCCAAGAAAGATGCCGCGAACCTTACTATAAGGCGCTACATCTCCTAGAGTGCTGAGCAGTGTTGGTGTAGCTGGGAGAAGCGTGCAACTTTTCGCATCGTCCATGAAGGTGGCGGGTTCCGATAGCAAGACATGTCCCCCATTGCACAATGTACTGAACAGGACTCCGTAGAACGCTTTTCGGGAACTCTCAAGTCAGTTCAGGACTGATAAAAAGTAGTATTTCACGAGTGAGTGGGCAAAAGACTTACCATCAAAGGCTACCGAAAACAGCAGCAAACTGGTGTCTGATGGCTTTGCACCTAGATTGAAAGGCGCATTGGCGTGCGCCGGCCAAACATAGTTCAAAAGGCTTTCATGCGTGACCATGACACCTTTCGGCATACCGGTAGTGCCAGACGTAAAAATTATGTATGCTACGTCTTTGCTTGTTACAGTGCTGCCATGAATCGCGGGCTCCTCTTTGTATCCGTTGCTTCCAGTGAGCGCTTGATCTATATTGTGGATGTAGATGGCATTGGCCAGGCGCCGATCTGTTTCCGTTGTGACGAGCAGGGCTTTATATTCTAAGCCTGACAATACTGTGTCGATCCTGTCGTTGCTCCAAGTACCATGTTCCATGGGTACTAATGTCGCTCCGATTCTGAGGATGGCGAGGCTGCAAGCGACCATCTCGAGGCAACGTGAGCTAAGCAAAGGAATGATATCGCCTTGGCCCAAGCCGCGGTTTGTCAGTATCCTAGCAATACAGAGTGACGCATGCTCTAGCTCTGCATAAGTTAGCGATTGCTTATTTTTGGAAACTGCCAACAAATCAGGTTGATCTTGAGCATGACCGCGTATAAGGTCACAAACGGACGTCGGATTCGCGGCCATCTTTGTAGAACACACTTTAAGTGTGATAGTAAGATGGAGGATATGGATGCTCTGTGTGACAGAAAAAGGCTCCCAGCGCTACTTATCGAGATCAAACCGTGTTAAATCACACCAATTGCGGTCCGCGCACCCTCAGGGCTCGGCGCTTATTCGGGCCCAGTTTGATCGATGGCTCCGGTCTGTCGAGAGTGGCCGCTGCTGTCCCGTGTTATACATTGCGCGGCTGTGGTGATGCCATCAAGACGAGATCAAGTCCTGAATACGATTATTTCTGGGTCATCTTCTACGTCTACATGCAACATCTAGTTACAAGGTTTCAACTTATCCAAGAGAACATTTCTAGTGCAATACTTCAATGTTGTTTTATTGACTACGCTTCGACCATGTGCGTGATTTACAGAGGGAAAAGCGACTTTTGGCCATTCAAATCGGCCAAAAGCTGGGTGGATGCCATTTGTCCCGCCACATGGCCACTGAAAACTGCATTCGGTACGTTCTTCAGCATGGCGCCGTTATCGCCCGCGGCGAAAACTCCACGCAGACTGGCTTGCTGGAAGGGACTTGATACTTTGACTTCCCCGTTGGGTGCTTTCTCGAGCCCAAGTTGATCAGCCAGATCCCCTCTAGGCCTCGTAGGCGGCTGATGAGCAAGATAATCCTCCACTGCTTCCGATCCATCGTCGAACCGAATCACAATACCTTTACCACCAATGCCGGCGGCCAATTCCTTCACCTTTCGCGTATCCGTCTTCATGTTTGTTGCGGTCCCGAAACCCGCAACAATTTCAGCAGCTAGGCTATCATTGCCGTTGCAATAGAGCGTGACCCGTTTGCTCAGAGCCGTCTCTTGACGGGCTATGTGAAGCGCAGTATTGACGTTTCCTAGCGGGCCGACGGCAAGAACACCAGCAGACGCGCCTCGCTGCTCATAGCCTTTGCAGTACAAACAATGAAAGCTGGGCCCGATGTCAGCATTCGTCGCACGACCGCAGATGCAGCGATGGCAGAACTTACATGGCTTTGCCCCAGAGCTCGGCATAGCCAGGAATGTCCAGCATGACATCCTCGACACCAGTGGCAAGAATCAGCTTCTTCCCACTCCATGTTCTTCCGGCTTCGTCTGAGAGCTGAAAGATTCCCTGCTCCGTCTTCTGGGCCGTGGCAATGTTGGTATCTTCCAGAATGCGAATCACATCATAGGAGTCGGTCATCTGTGATCGAGCCGCGGTGCGGAAGTCACTGGGAGGTTCGTGGTCCCATCCCGGGATCAAATGCATGTAATCAGCCGCCGCATTGCGATATTGGCCGTTGTCGAAGACCACAGCAGTTTGGTTCTGGCGGGCGAAAGCCAGAGCAGCGCTCAAGCCAGCGGGACCTCCGCCCACGATCAGGGCGTCTACAATACTGCTGCTGGCGGACATGTTTGACGACATGGAGAAGCCAATGGTAGAGAGGGATGGAAGATGTGATGACAACGAGGGAAATTTCATCGGGAACAGCTTGCCCAAGGGCACCACAACCCAGTGCTTGCAGTCCGATGGACAGAATTATAGTCCGGCCGATCCTGGTGCTTTCGGAGACTAATCGGCGACTTAATCGCATCGACATGTTGATGACATCCGGATACATTCTCCGAGATGCAAACCCCGCGTCAGCCCTAGAACCACATGCAGTCATTGACTCCAGATGTCATCGGCCACGGCGCGAGGGCCTAGTCAAGGTCCGTACATAAGCCAGCGCCGGATTTAGTCATGGTCTGGTTTGGTTACACTGTCTGGTGCGTGCGATTGTACATGCGTACGTACTTTGAAGGTGCCACGTACCAGACACGTTGTGGCGTACCATGTAGGCTTACAATAAATGTAATTGATCAATAGCCCGCCCAAGTATGCGGATAATCCTACGAGCAATTTCGAATCGTTGAGCACACAAATTACACAAGACTCTCTTTTACAAGACCAAAGTACACAATGGTGGATGTACTGATAGAGCTGTTTCTCGTTACCGTGGGAATACTTGTGGTAAACATGGCCGGCCGCGGGAGAATCGAGGCAAGACTGACACAATCGCCATGGCAGAGCGGCTATAGCTTCCTAGTGGCCCAAAAATGGCTGAACAGTATCTCTCAGAGGACTTGGGAAGTTGTTTCTAGCCTGCGTTACCTCTTCAATGGGCTGATGCTATTGCGAGCGATTACCGCAGATCCAGGCAGCAGCCGTTCACCATCAATGCACCTGGCAGAAAGCACTACATGGTGTCGAGTAAAGCCTTCATGGACAAGATAAACAAGGCCCCCCTGGATGTGCTGTCGCTCTATGCAGTGGCTAAAAATGTGTGTGCAGATTCGAAAAAGCTTGCAGCATCAGAACGATATTGACGATGACGGTCAAAGTTTCTCCAGCCAAGACACAATGCATGGATTTGAGTGGAAAAACATTCGTGTTGTAGAGGGGACTGGTTTCGTTCGCGCCCTGGGGCATATCCTCAATTCGAAGCTCGCCGACATAGTCCCATTGAACCCTTTGTTCTCACATGACAACTGAGCCTAAAACCCAGCTTCTGGAGCATCAAGCGGAGCGTGGCTCGTACCGGCTTCCGCTGTCGACACGGCCAAGACGTTCTTGGCGAAAACAAACTCCCTCGTCGTCTTTGCTCCCGTCCGCAGCCAGCACCAGGGCGTCAGCAATGCCCTTGGTTTTTTCATCAGCTGTGTACAGTCGAGTTTGTTCTTCGGAGATGGGGTCTTGGTGCGGAAACAAGGCCGAGCCTGAGCCGGTGAAGACAAAGGCGCGCGTCTCGACGCAAGACACGGCGTGCCTAAGGAGGTTCCTGGTGCCTCGACAATATCGATAGCCTCGTACGTTACCCCATCTTCTCGGTCGGGGTGGCGGTTTGGATTTCGATGAGCCGAGTAGACTCTGCACCCTGGTTCGGTTAGGAGCTTCCGCACGATATGGGAGCCGAGAAAGCCAGCGGCACCGGTGACGAGGACAGTGTTGAGAAGGGCTGAGGAAGATATGGTGCTGACCTCACACAGGGCGTCGGCTTAGACGTGACGAAAACGAGCATGATGGATGGATCATGGTGCTCGGTTCTGGATAGGCAATATGGCATGGAGATGAAAGCCAGCGGAAAGCGTTTGTAGAATGCCGTCCTCTATTAGAGTCGTAATTCGTGCAACCAGACGCCTAGCTCGCGCGTTGCTCCTGATCGTCGACCCCTCTTCGACAGCAAGACGGCGAAATCTCCGGAGCCTTGAGGCAGCTGAGAGGAACTGATTGATACTTCCCTTTGGCAGGGAGGAACTACAACGGGAGGACGGATGGGCGAATGAGCCAATCAAGACGAAGCAAAACAACAAATAACAGGTAAATTAGGACATGATGCTCAGAATTGGCAGGCCCAAGGGTCTTTTTCTATCAATTTTCAGACAGTGCTGGTTATGCGTATGTAGGCGTCGAAAGCAAAAAGAGATGGTGATGGCGCCCAGCTCTAAGCATCACACCCGTGAGCCTCGCGACCTCGTTATACCTTCTCCACGGCCAACTCACTAAGGGGTCAACTGGTAGAAAGAAAGTCCATGTACTCCGTACAGAGCGTGGGAAACAACTTAAGCTAGGGGCGAAATTTATTAGTGGCCGGTAGAGCCAGGCCCCTGTCCATGACCCATCTTGGCTTGTCAGATGGCTTTGAAAGTGGTTGCTGAATGGATGTCAAGTCGTTTTCCCACTCCGTATGTAACCCTACGCTGACGAGACTCCCACACGGCTTCCTCTGTGATTCCTGCGCCGTATTGAGTAGGATGCCACCAACAAACGCTTTTCCTGGTGCGACTTCTATAATGCCCACTCTTAAACACGCTCTCTCTTGGCCTTGTTCACACGGTGCTCCCGTGTACAGTTTTGGCCACCGCCTGGCGGCTACACCATGAGTCCTTGATCACCCTCCACCAATCCGCGACTGCGTGGATATCCCCATGTCTCAAATCCTTCCCTGGGTGACGCTGCTGACGTTGGATTTCAGTGCTCTGTCCTCTTCCGGGTTCTTCCCAATCAAGTCGTCGCAAGACAGGAAACTGAATTGCGCCCGGCCTGCGTTGTGACTGCCTGTGCCACCCGTGAAATGGCCAAAGCTGCATGTACCCGTTGGCAACTAAATGGACAGGCCACTTCGGGAGCATAGTCAGCGTCGGAGCAGGCGCTAATATTAATCGTTGCTACGCACTACTGCTGTTTCTGCCATCACGATGCGGATAACGACAATACGTACGTCCAGACGGGAATCAACTTGATTGTGCACGCCCATCGGCATCGGGCGCGTTTGACTGGGGGCTCCGAATAGGTGGGCTTGATAGCTTTGTGTTCAATGTTGGCATGGCTGGGTGCTTCACGGGTAAAGTGCCAGGCGCGACGGGGGATGACCACATGGAGACATTCCAGATGTCATGACGAAAACCAGCGGGCCGGCCCGATCTACCGACCAGACCCCACAATTGGGCGGTTCAATACTCCGCACGTCCTCTTCGATGGGGAGCTTGGGATAATCGTTATTGAATGGCTGGGGCAACTAAACACAGCGCAGTCTAGTCGGTTTTCGATCACACCACAGGCCCAAGTCCCAGGTGGGTCAACTTGCGAACATCCAGGCAGCTTCGAACGTCGGAAATCGAAGCAAAAACCCCGCTGTACTCTCACCTCACAGACAGCAATCAGCGGCATTGCAACAATCCGGGGGTTCGGCTGGGACATGGCCTTCAGCGACCGCCCGGCAGCCACCTTAAACTAACCACGCTGGCCATCTGTATTCATGAATGGTTAACACTGGTAGTAGATCTCGTGGCAGGAGCTTTAGCAGTCACCCTTGTCGCGAATCGCCATGGCGTTGTCTCTGACCGATAACGGCCTCGGACCCGGAGCGCTGCGAGTCGCATTAGTCTCAAGACTTCAATTCAACGGCATGTTAATTGAAACAATTCAGTCTTAGATAAAACTGGAGACTGTGGTCGGAGCGGTGGCAAAGGTACAGCAGTTTGTGAAGGAGGCTCCATCAGACTTGGGTAAATCACCAGCGCCTTCAAATTAGTGGCTACAAAGCGGCAGGGTTCAAGTACAGCGCCTCGCGGCGGCACACATTGACGTAAATTTCTCACGGGCTGGACTCTTCGTCAAGTGTTCACAGTGCAGGTAGGGAGTACATGGTCTGCTGCAATACTTTTAGACCAAGATCCAAAGACGTACTAAAAGATGTTGTCTCGATGTTGCCGCCGGCGAAAAAATTAGCGGTCTGTGGATTATCTGGCAGCGGGAAAACGTGTTTCATCATAGCTATGATGCAGAGGATTGATATTCGGGGCGGACGAGCCGTGATAGATGATACAGATATAGCCACGTTGGACGGGGAGAGCATGCTTGGCCACCTCAATGCGTCTGGTGCCACAAGAACCGTTCTTTATGCCTAGAAGCCTCGGATTCAACCTCGAACCAAGGAGTATAGCCTCCGACGCATCAATTGGGGCGATACTACGACGTGTAAGTGCTGGTCTTTGGGACAAGCTGGCCGCGAGCTCAAATGGAAGCCTTTATGAAAATTCAGGCCATCTCAGTGGGCTCTAGCAAGGCCATCATCTTTGGTGAGACAATGAGCAGATATGGTTGAATCAAGGTCCCACTATCTCAGCGTCTCGCAAATTGGTTAACCTCTATGGAAAATCTAGCGTTGATGAGAAGAATCGTGAAATTCGACAGCGCTCTACGTTGCCGACGGCAGACGTTCTTGAGTTCGGTGGATTCAAATTAATCACTGCCTATTTCTTGCATTGTTTGCCTGCCATTTTGCATAAATGCAATTTGACATATCAGTTTTGAATTGCTTTAGTCTGTAGGGTAGGTGATGTGTACCAGTAATGTGTATAGTCTATTGAGAAAAGCGCGATGTAGTTGACACGTCACAATCGTGCGGCTCGGCAGCAATGTAGAAAGAACAGCAATCAAGGCAGTGACGGCAGCAGCAGCATTGGATAGTCGTCTGGTTGGAGTATTGGCGTTACACCAACCAGCCAACCAGCCAACCAACAGTTTCATCAATTCACACCGAAATGTAGTTTAGCAGGCCCGTATTTGTTCCGTGACCGCCGTCTGGGAAGAGTACGTATACATGTAATCTTTGCGTTGGGCTCTTCCTTCATCTTGTTCTTGCTGCCTAACATCTTCCGCTTGCCTCTAACCCCAACTTTGTCGCCATCACAACCACGGTTTTAGTCTCGCTGCTCATATGGACGACAAGAATCCTCAAAAGCCAGCTGAAAGTACATCTTCGCCAAATGGATCAAACGGTGATGGCATCCAGGAGCTTTTTGCGTTCATGGGCAAGTATTCTTCGAGCGAAAAGTTTAAAAAACTACAGAGACTCGACCAAGACAATGAGGAACTAAGACAAGAAGTCATCGATCTTCGCACCACGAACGACAAGAACTTGGACGATTTTATACGGCGACGGGATATATGGAAGACTGAGAGGGAGGGCCTGACGTCACAGCTAAAGGAAAAAGAGGACCAACGAAATCAAGAGTTGCTAAGCAGAAAAGCAGCAGAAAAATCACTGGACGCCGAGCGTACTGCTAAAAAGACATTGTGTGAGCAGATGAAAGAACAAGAGGCGACTATTCTACGACTAGTCGAAAAAACAAAGACAAATGAAACAGAAATCACTCGACTTGGCACTATAAGTAAAGAGCAAAACGACGCCCTTGATCGTGCAGGAAAGGCCAAGATTAAGCTCCAAGGAGAAGTGCAGAAAATGCATAAGGAGTTAGTGGTCAGGACCAAAGAGCTTTCAAACGCAGGGGAGTCTCTTGCAATATTCCGAACCTTCCTGGTCCAGCTAAGTCCTCTGGGGGAGAAGAAGGCCCAAATGTTTGTATAATAATCATCCCTTCTCTTTCCGGGTACCCGATCCAATAACATCCTGGAGTACTGACACGCTTCGCGTAGCCGCGAGGCCCTTGCAGACACGTTTAACAGTGCCTGGGACTTCTTCCAGAAGACATTGGGCCAAGATATCGAACCAAGTGTCCTTGTGCGGAGTAACTCGCAAGCGTTTGCTTTAAACCCCCCTAGCCTGCCACTCCCAGCATCCAATACAAATAACGCCAAGGGGATGAGAGTTGCAGCAGGCCTTATAGCATATGCCAAGGCACTCACCACCCACGTTTTCAGGCAGACGCACATCACTCAAAGCCGCGAGCTTGATGGGGTGCTACATCTTACTGCGGCACAGAACCCAGAGCAAGCTGCTTGTATTCGTGCTGTTCTTCTCAAAGCGCTGCCAGAGAGACAAAAACAGAATCAGGATGAAAGCATCAACAAAGCTGTTAAAGAGGTATCAGACGCAGTTTGCCACTGGCTTCAAAATAAACAGCCTTTTGAATCAGGGCTTAAGCATGTTTGTGAACGAGCCTCCGCTACCTGGGCACTGATGCAGCTCGTGGAGGAAAGAATCCAGCCAGACTTTCATTTTGAGGTGCCTGACGAATGGCAAGTCCTCCCTTTGCCAACCTCCAAGTCTACATCTACCTCCCCTCCCAAGCCTGGCCCGGCCAGGCAAACGCCGCAGCACCAGAAAAACATGGAAAACCGTCAGGCAAATACGCTCAGAGATAGCCCCAAGCTAAGCGTACTAAGTAATAATGACGTGGCAAGAGTTGTATGGCCGACTTTTCTTGCTGCTTATCCTCAGGGACAAGACGAGACAGGCTCGGCACCGTTGGAGTTGGTTTATCACGGGTATGTCTTAACCCAGGCGCAAATAAAAAGTGCGGAAGACGAAAGTTCCGAGGCTTCGCAAAGGGCTCCACCATCAACATCTGTGAGAAAGAGACGAAACTCAGCTGTTTACGTATCAAATGGGAGCGTCAGCGGATCATTAACTGGAAAATAAGCATTCTGTTGTTGAAATTTACTGATAACTCGGCTAATGACGTCTGCGGTATGCCCACTAAAGACGTCCAGGTTCCATGTTCCCCAAGGCGTGGCTTGGTAGCACACTAAAGTTAAAGGAATGAGATGAGATTTGTTGTTATAGTATTTCTCGATATAACCACTTAGTACTAATAAATTAATATTAACGCCCCCGCAACCTGCGCTCTACAAGCCAATCTAAAACAATTTCACCCAGCCATTATCTCCCTACTTTTTTTGCACCAACCCGTGGAACCCATAAAACTTCAACGTTCTAGAATTTACGGCATTTCTGGCAAATATGCCAAGATAAATTACTTTCAATGAGGGGTAGACGATATGGCTTGAATTCTTTGGACCTTGGCGGATTCACGATCAAACGTGTGGTGAGTTACATAGAAAGTTTCTTTTACGCCTGGGTCACCCCTAACAGAGCAAGTTGACAAGGGATAATATAGCAAAGTCACACGGGCTCACATTACCCTAGCATGTATTGGGTATAATCCTGTGTCCATTTTGTATCATCTGCAGATCATCCATTTTGACTGGCTCTACAAGGTTTGTTTCTGCCCAACCTGATAAGCAGAATCGTTGCGAGGCAGTAAATTATGTGTAAGCTTTCAGTCGGCACATCAACTATGTCTTCCGACCATTCTCCCGTCCATCACACATGCGTCGGACTGCTTCCGGACACCTATCTTTTCATCCCGCGTGGATTTATCATCCCCGGAGCCATTCACGTATTCTCAATTCTTTGCTTTGCTATATATTCAGGAGGCTTCAGTGCCAGAGCCAACAGGGCACCGGTATAAGCTGTATATAAAGGGTATTCGGCTAAGGGGCGCTGTTGTTGGATCTTTCCCCCCACGACTCAATGGTCAAACGCGATAGCCATCTTGACACTAGCTTGATGTTATTAATACGGCAAGTACTTTATGCATCCAATATCTTACGTGTTTATGATTCTACTCAGGAAGCTGGCGACATAGCCGTTCGTGTTCCGATATGTTCGCAGCTAGGGGGCGTTCATGGCTGCAAGCAGGACCATCGAGTCAGACAAAAACTATATGGCATCGTGCACCCACGGATTGGACTCGAATTTGATCGTCTGTACTGCAGTCCATCGTCCACAACCTGGGAGTTCAGGTCCTTGACTCCGGAAGTTAAATTGATCTTTCTGGGCATATAGCAGTTTTCGTGATGTCGAATACGAAGCTGGCTCCCGGCTGGAACTAGGTAAGGGGGTTATTCTCGGCGGGGGATTTGCCGTTCTCCTCTGCTTCGAAGCGGGACCAATGAATGTCATGAATGTCAATGCAAGGTATACTAGCATCCATGAGCGTCGAGTTTGCAGGCGGATCATCGTTGTCAACACCGTGGCGGCCCTGATGTCCTGAAATAGCGACATGGAGACTTCAATGTTGTCATTTGGGTCCGGTGTCTGGTAGCCTAGCCAAGCTTGCAAACCAGCAACCGTCTAGTCGACGCAATTATGAAACGGCGCAGGAAAGGATCGATTTTATGAAGGGAGATATAGCCCGGTAAGGTCTCATGCTATACCCAGATTCGTCCTATGCACTTGGTATTCACTGTTATGCTCGGCGACCTCGAAACCAACCATGGGTGGACGTGGTGGCCTGTTGCTGGTGTGCAGACATGTGGCACTCAAGCTATTTTCGGGCCCGGTAGTTATCCTGGACAATACATACCTAGGTACCCATGTATCTGAATGTAATCGCTACTTGAATTGCTCCGTAATTTATGTTTACAAAACTCCAAGGACGCATCGCGTCACTGGCAACAGGAAGTGCAGAACCCGTCAGTTGTGCAGCTCAAGCCGTCGGCAGCTTTATTATCAATTCTTGCCGCCTTCTTTTTCCCCAGGTCCCGAGCAACAAGCCTAAGATATCGCATCCAAAAATATATCCATTAGTATTGTATATAAAATCTGTCGGGCTTCGGCACGGTCGAGGAGGCACCCGAGCATTCTGGCCACCCGGCGCTGGTGACCTTGGTATTTCCAGCATTCAACATTGAAATACCCTAGTTCGATTTATCGTTCTTCGACTCTCTTCCCGTCCATCTGTCCGCGGTCCAGCGTCCATCAACAACGAGCTCACTAATGCCCGTTTCACAAGACGGCACACTTATCTACTCGGTGCTCTGTTCCATACAGCGATAACTCGAACCAGTCGCTGCGATGCAGGTCATTCAAACCTACGTAGCGACCTGGGATCCCCCCAAGAGGATACCGGCGATAAGGAGAGCCATGGGTGGGTTTCAAAGGCTACTGGGGTTTCTTCATGCTGCTTGAGTCAGTAGAGTGAAGATACCTGGACAGAGTTTTCTGACCATGTCAAGGGCGCACGATTGCTCGACACTCGTGTCATAGTACTGGTCTGCATATATGTGCATCTCAACTTTGTTTCAATCTTCTTGTGCATGAGAACGCTTGGATCCAGAGCTTGCCTGGCTATAAGCGTCATTTTTCATCAACCTTTGCCCTATTGGTAGTCATTAATGTAACTATAAAACTTGGGATTCCGATGAGCATGGGTGTGCTGTCTCAAGTTATTCTCCTCCTGGTCGAAATCGTTTGCTTTGCGAAGAGCCCCATCTTTACTAGAGCAGTTCCGCTCCATGCCGTGAAGCACCACTGGCCGCAGCTGACGCAGGCAAAATTGGGTCAATAGCACAGCAGTCCCCACTAATAGGACTTAGAGTACCGTGTGAAGAGTTATTCAGGACGAGGGTTATATTGTTATGTGCCCATATGCAGTTGAGTTTGTTCTCCTCGTCATACGCGCAGCCTCTGGCGCACAAAGTTTGGCTGAGACACCTCGGTTTCCTCGCCGCAGCTGTTCGCTTTTTCGACTGCATCCTTCTATTAACATTCTATACCGCTATACTCTACATTAAAATTTGAGGTCAACCGCATTAAACATCATGTCCAGACGCGACACTTGTTAGTCGACGGGCGGCTCAGAGCATCGCCAAGCGCAGTAGTACTAAAGAGGATGCAAGTGCGAGCATGTTTAGATAAACAGAAGCCTTCCCAAGTTCAAGTTCTGGATACATATGGACTCCCTGTTCATTGGCCTTAACAACGTTTGCTCAACATCATTCTAAGTCATTGATAGTTTCGGTATCGAGCATCTTGTCCAAGCTTGAAATCCCGGGCAGAGCAGTAATGGCCCCCCCCTTTAAGCCTTTCAGTGTGGTTAGTAACGGATTATACAAAGTCTGGTGCTTCCATAGGCACAAACGCAGCTACGGTTCACTTTTCTAGCCCCCATCGGGTATACGCGAGCTGTACCATCCTTCCGTAAACCTTGCCAGCCAGGACCTTGCAAGCACTAAGACTGGTCAGTATTACGCGGCAGATAGACCCTCAGCGGCTATGCGTGTATAATGTTGGTCGAAGAGTGCTAGGTAGCTTGTTGACTAGCCTTGAAGATCCCGCCCTCTCCAAATTAGCACCCGCAGGCTCATCGCACTCGTCTTAAATGTGAGTCTGAACAGCTCTCTGTTTAAGCTGCGAGGTTAGAAGTCACGGATCCTAATTTACCTTATTGGCCAGTCAATGCCAAGGAGCTCACCCTGGCCGAGAGATTTAATGCCGCGCGGGCATGACCCCTTGACTTCAGCTGAGTCGCCGACTTCCTCGGCCGACGCATCGAGCCACAATCAACTGCTCTCACAGAATTCGAGTTACACAATCTGTTTCCAGGAAAAGTCTATTAGAGAGTCGGGTGATGGTGAACTTTGCGGGGCAAATTCTCTGGTTCCGAACTGGAAAAAGAAATACAAAACTGCACTCGAGCAGTGAAGATTCGCCCTTCTGTCACTTTAAGGCTCTAACTACCTCAGAACTTACTAGCATGCCAGAAGACTTCAAGTTACCCCATACGAAAACTAAGTTTAGGAAGGTGTTATCAGAGCTTGTTGGAAGAATATTATTAGGTATTCTCCGGTGCCAATTGGCGTTTTGGATCTCTTGTTATCGATGGTAGGAGTGGTTTTATCTCAATGGCAATAACCGACGGCGTCATCGTTACTAGCGCCAGCTGTGGCAGCAAGGCAATTAGCCTACGTGGTGTCGCTGTGATGATGTTAGCTCGTGACAGCATAACTGTCCGGTACTAGGGATCATATGTAGTAAATAGGTAAAAAGTACCATACAGATACTTCAAGGGTTATAGATTATATAATATCATGTGTATTAAAATAATTGAGTTTCTTTCTTGTGTAAAACGAACGAGCAAAGCGGACTCGTGGCTATATGATTGTTACGAAGCAGCCAATATAAAATAAGTCTATCCTACACAACCTACGAAACTCACCTACAGCCAGTGTCGATCTTGATTAAGATCAAAAGGGGCTTAGTCAATTATTTTCACGACTAGCAGCTTGATATCGTATTTAAGGTATACTTGGTAGTTTGATTCAATCTATCTAATAATGGATTTGAAGCCTTTTTAATAGCTAAATATGGGAAGTGCCACCTTTGAATTGAAGAGAAAGGTCGTAACTAGTTGGCTTTGCTAGCCTACTAGGCTGTTAACTGAATTTTTACCAAAGAAAGTCGTCAACAGCTTTGGTAATATCCTGGAGAGGAAATTCAGATCGGTCCTTGGCGAGGGTGTCTGGGACTGTAGGTTTGCTGGCGTCCTGGGCATCCAAAAAGTACTCGTTGATGGAGTAGATACGTTCCTCATGGCGCACGGGGATCTGGACAGTCGATACTGAGAATCCTCGGTTATTCTCTGGGTTGGCGAAGTAAGTGTTCGGAACAACTCCAACTTTCTCGGCGGTTTGCCAATTGTTGTTCGATACGATGACATTAATTTCCTTAGACTCAGAAGTAACCAGGAGAACTCGACCATCATACTTGGGAGGCAGATAGGCGCCGTCGAGTCCCAGACCCACATCCTCGTTGTTTTTCCCAATTGGAACTACAACAGGGTTACCCTTTTCCTCGCGCATATCGAAGCGCATCAGCTTGTGTGTCTCATCGTCAACTGCGAGCAGGAAATCGTCCTTGGATACACCGCCAGTAAGGCCTGGCCTTTGGACGGTGGCTCCAGGCTCCATATAATTGCTCAGGTACCAAGGGGTAGCTGTCTTTCCGTCGGCGCTAACTTTAATAATCGCACCTGGATAAGTGCAAAGAACAAAAGTGTTGTGGTGGCGGTCATGTATGGCTTCCTGGCAGCCGCCGTAGGCTCCCTTGGTCGGAGTGCTAACGTTACTGCGCCACACCACTTTCTTTGTTTTCATATCGATCTTGTAAAGGAAGCTATCCCCGGAAATATCCGCGCCCGATGTGTCAAACGCAGCACCAGGGTTTATAATAGCTGACAAGAGCCCGGTCTCGGCCTCGACTTCTATACCGCTTGCATGATAGTCCTTATTCATTGTTTCTGGAAATGTAATAGGGTCCTCCATAACATTGTTTGTTGGATCCCATACTGCGACCGAGGAGTTATATAGCACACTGCATAAATTAGTTACACTATGCATAGCAGTCCAAGAGTCTTTATCCCGTCATACCTGATGTAGACGCGATCAAGCTCGGGGTAGTAGTCAGCATTTTCCGGATAGAGCTGGAAAGATTTAATCGTAACATCGCCGCCCTTAGTCGGCCCAGCGAAGGCACCAGCCCCCAGAACCGCCAGTGAAGGAAGGAGAGTATTGCTGCGCATCTTGGATAATTGGAATAGTAAGCAGAGCTGTTATGCTGAAACTGTCGATAATATTCTTCGTGCTTGGTGAAGAATTCGATTCCAAAGCGAGGAGCAGGCAGACTTGATCATATATAGGCGAAGCTGAATACTAGTATCGGCAGTTAGTATTTATGATCCTCATTACCGGAATAGCCGTTAAAGCCGAGTGGGAGCCAAGAACCGGATCACCCCTAAACCATGCCGTTTATAGTTGCCGAGCAATGGTTTGAGTTCTAGAAGACCACGTGCATGGTGTAGTTTCAGATTGAGTGAACGGCTGTGGGGATTATGCCTACGGACTAAGACTAGGGGCCGACCCTGTGCCATGTAACCTCATTAGCAATGTAAACGCTATTGCCAATCAGGCCGGGCGCTCCCTATATCCATAGCTCACGAATGCTCCATAGGCTGCGTAAGCTGTCGCTAGAATATGATACGTGTATTTCTTAGCAACTTCCTCTTTTGAGGACAATCTTACGATTACGCAACACGCATTAAATGCTAAGATTAAGTACAGTTACACTATGCTATAGCACTTTGCAAGCAAGACATGTTCTATGAAAGATATTGTTCAAGGTTAAAATATTTCTAGGGTTATTAATCCTAGTCGCCGTATTTCTATATGCCGTATGCACAACTCTCAAACGAGCTGACGGCGTCGTATATCTTGTCGAATTTGGCAGGAACAGCCGCGCCAAGGTGGCAAAAGATGGGAATATTGCCGCCCAGGGCCAGGCCTTACGCGCAAATGGGGAACTTTAGTCACATACATACGCAAAGTTGCTCGGCTCTTTAATAGAGAGGCTGTTGATTGCGATATTACATGCCGAATGCAAGGCCCAGCTCGCTAAGCTGTGACATTCTTGGTGATCTCAGCCACCAGGATCATGTACGCAGTCCGAATGTGGCCGAGCATCTCGACTACTAACAATAGGGAAAGAGTCGGGCTGGATACGCTGGTAATGTAGTTAATATCGTTTAAGCCAGGTCCATTAGCAACCGAAAACAATAGCCAGTTATATGCACCTTAGTTAAGTCGCGATAGCGTTGAATGTAGGCGACCAGTTGATCACGGCGTCGTTCCAGGCAATGGAGGGATAGAGGTGGATCGGCGATATGATGCTAAGATTAAGTCACTTATTTATTTAAATATAGTGTTACTTATAGCACCTACCCAGATCCTTGACGTTAATGCAAACGCAGAACGAGGCTATCCAGATAAAGTACACCGGAGCAGATTCGTATGGGCGCAATCCACGACGCAAGCGGAGGTCTGGTGACGTCTTCCACTCAAAAGGTTGCAACACTATGGCGAGGGTAAACATAGCAGTACCCGTCATGTGGACCGCGGACGAGCATGGACAAGACACTCAAAACGAGATTGAGAGGATTGGAGTGCGCGGCGGCTTCCAGGAGACAAGCTTTACTTGAACATGGAACCAGGGAGAGCCGTGGCATACATGTCAGAAAAGTACTGAAGTCCGACGCGGCGTCGGCGGGTACGTCGTAACCGTGGTACAAACCCGGCTCAGGACACCGTAGACTTTTAATATCCCATATTTGGGGCTGCGTAAAACGACATGATATACTACGGCCAGTTAAGTAAACGAAAGGCAAATATCGCCTTGCAGAAAGCCAGCTGCTCCCTTGTTCGACTTCCCTACGAGGAAATCATCCCCGGTAGCCTCGACGCCTCGACCTCGACCTCGCTAGGGCTCCAGAGGAGCTCCCATCAGACATTTCCGTCAAACGGCCTAGGCGAGTTCTGTATAATATCTTTTCAAAGCACAAAATCGTGCATCTTCTTGCCAAGGGGTTGGTGGAAAAGGCAGAAGTACTGGAGGTGCTTAAAGCGCGCCAACCTCACCCAAATAATTGTTGGATATCATGGCTGCCATGTGCGACGAGGGTAAATTACTGGGATCGGGCTCGATCGATACCTCTGTGATTTGAGCGGCCACCTAAAGAATGGCTAGTCGTCGAGGATAAAGAACACTTCATATAAACATTGGAGGCTGCAATTCATCACCAATACTCGTTTTGTTGGGCCTATAACGACCTTGGCCCAATATATGTCCTTGTGACAAAGGAGGGGAGGCATATTTTAATGACTTTAACTCGGCTCGTAGAATCGGAGAGACATTGTCGACCAGCCGCGGCAGCAAAGGTTAGATTGATTGCTAGATGAAGGATTACACGACATCTCGGCTCCCAACAATATTCGTACATGGCTAGCTAGTAATGTTCATTCTGACCAGAGTCGGATTCTACCGATCAGGGCATACAGATTAATTTATATACTTTCGTCTTCCTTCCTCCTAACCGCTCTCATAAATGGGTCCGTCAACAGCACTGCCATCAGGCTCCGTTCATCGGGATTTGTTAAAATCATTTTCTTAATGAGGTTGAGGAAATCCGATCTTTCTTCATCATTGCGGCCCCTACACGAGTTGCGAGTCGCCTCACGCGCCTCCCACACCTTAACTCGGTCGTAGATGAGCGGTGCTAAAATGTCAGTATCGCGGCTACCGATCAACCCAAATGAGAAATGGCAGAAAAACCAACAATTTTCATGTTTTCGATCCTGCTTGTTCCAAGGTTGAGGCCAAGTTTCTGGGGGAGGTCCACCAAATTGAATGGCGCGGAAAAGATAGTCTTTCAGAGAACCCCACGTCGAAATAAGCTCGTGGCCCGATTTGACATGGTATAACTTTACATAAATATCAACCGTATGCCTTGGAAAGCTCAGCAAGGATGACCTACCGTGCATCCGACAGCCCAAATGTCAGCCGCTTCGCTCCAAGTACAGCCGATTCGGCCATGGCTCAGTTCGTGAAGTACAACCTCTGGGGGCCGAATCGCCGTAGGAGCTGCACCTGGCAAGCTTGGGATAGTCTTGCTTAGCCTGTGGGCTATGTAGATAAAGCCATAATAGTATTAGCAGTGGTATAGAATTATGCCCAATATCCACGTACCTCTTCCAAAGTCCAGAATCTTGATACTCATTACCGAGCTAGCGGGAAATGCCTTCATGCCTTGTAAAAAGTCTGCGATCGATACAGATTGAACGATATATGGGGGTACTGAGTCCAATGGGAATGTTGGATCACGTGGAACGACTGGAATAATTTCGGGGTTAGCAAAGTATTCGGTGATGTCGTCTTCCTTGAATTGTTCTAGCTGCGGGAGAGCAATCCCAAAGTTGGCGATATGGGGATCTGTGTACGTTAGCTGCTTAGCCATTATTAGTGTACACTACCGACTTTACCTCCGTGTACTATGCCTTCCCCGTGTAGGAATGCAAACCCTTCTATAATTTGTCGAATGGCTGCAAATGAACATTGTTGCCTGGCATCTGGATCACTCAGTGGAGAGATCACTTCGGTCACCAAACACTGGTGGAACCCATTCGGTCCTTTCATAATATATACGTCAAATAGTTCAATCACTCTCTGATGTCCATGTTTTCCTGGCCCAGCTTTACAAAGCTGGGTCAGAATCTCGGTTTCTCTGTTCAAACGGGGTATATCTGACCCAAGTCCGACCTTGACAGCAACATAACGTCTACGGGGAGAAGTCAATTTCTCAAAATCACGCAGTCTCGGCGCCACACTTACTTCTCGACAAGGTCGCGAGCCAGCCAGACTGTAGCAAATGCGCCAGATCCGAGCTTCAGCATGATCCGATATCTGGGCGCCTTGTTCACGTCGCCAACACAAGTGGACGGCTTGGGAAGGACGTCGCCGAGAGTGATTGGATGCAGTCCATTTTGTTTATATTTTGTCAAATCTTCGAACTGCCCTTCAGCGCCAGTGTAGAGGAAAGTATCGAGCTGCCCTTGCAGCGATGTGGAAGTTTCCATATTGTTTTTCCGACAATGTAGGTGCGAGACAAAATAACGACACAGGTTTGTTGGATCAATTGATATAAGTACAGTAAGAACTTGGTGACATTTACTGTATGCCCGGAACCAGACGCTAAATACTCCGGAGTCCGGCCGGGCCACAATACTACCAGACATGTAGCGCAGCCACGGGAAGAGGGGCGCTGCCCCGCACAAACATACATGTATGTAACATTGAAGGGACATGGATCAATTGACGGGAAACGGCTCAAGTGCTGGCGGCAACATCGAATTGTTCGGCGCTAGAAAGGGTGAATTTAGATCCATGTCATGATGAACCGGCCCCTAGTCTTGAAACAGGCGTAGCAATTACGTTCTCGGGTCCGCTAACGCTTTTCAGGGGGGGTCAACATGTTTCAACGAATACACCCACCGAAGCAAAGCACCTCACAGTTTCCCCAGCAGCGAAAGCTCCTGGGCGACGGGTTACGCGAGGTCCGGCGTACACGTCTATTCTGTAAACGACGATGTGGCCATGGGCTACCGAGGATGGCGAAGGACGACGTCATCCAAGGATCGTTTTCAGGGAGCAACGGTCAAGAGGCACCTTAAGGAAGCGATGAGCAATAATCTTGCCAGTCAGGGACAGGCTGAAGAATCCAGCGAGACGCCTGCGGGGTATTACGATGATGGTACCCCGTACTTCTGGTCAGGAAGCTCTCAAACGTATTATTACTATGGGCAAGACGACTCGAGACATCGTGCAGGCTAAGCGAGGCAGCGCAGGAACTTGAAGAAGCAGCTATGTCTTTACTTCCTTGAGCACCAAGTTATTTTGTGTTTTCAGTCCCACTCTTGACTTCAAGCCTAAGACTAGTATATGCTTTTTTATACTAGTGCCATGTAATTAAGTCGCCTAAAATCGTGAAGGCGATGGTGCCACGGCCTCCGACTTTCTGCCATACTATATCCTGGTGGTATACGGGAGGCTTCGAAGACATCGCGTAAAGAAAACGTGAGGATACGGACAAAAACGGACAACAAGTTTTTCTGCGAGGACTTCGGAGATTTTCGGTGGTGTCAAGTTTATGCCGGGTAATAAGAGATCAGCGTACCCCTCGTCGGTTAAAAGCACCAGGGGGCTATGGCAACGACACAGACAAGCAGCGGTAAAGTAAATTAATAAGAGAATCGCCCGCCTTACCCTGACCTTACCAGCCTCTCCGATCATGCTCATCATAATTATTCAACATCATATTAATAAGTATACTTATATTCTTAACGCTACTACACCTTGCGTCTGTAATTCAGGGTAGGTATCAAGCGTCTTGTGCAGCCTCCTCCCTCTTGTCCGGCTGCGAGCACAGGTGCTTTTTCAAAAAGTCCACCTGATATTGGCTGTTCCTTTCAAAACTGTAGCCAGAGTAGCAGTCAAAGTGGCCCCCTGGTACAATGTGTAGTTGTTTAGGTTCCAAAGCTCGCGAGTAGGCCTCTAACGCAAGGTCCGCGGGCGTCAGGACATCGTTTTCCGCCACTGTCATCAACAGAGGCGTGGGCGAGATGTGGTGGATATGGGTGGACGGGTTATACTCGCGGAATGCCTCGATGCTGTAATTGTTAGTGTAGCACTTTGAGATTTTGAGGTAGCGTATCCACGTACGACTTGATAGTCACCTCATTTTTCCAGCCGCACCTTTTCTCCCAGCCAGTAAAGTAGGCATAGCTGTCCGGAGTATGTAGGGCAGATGGCTTGTGCATACCTTGTTCCACGACAGGCAGAACGCCCGCAGCCTTCCCTTGTGCCCTGCCGTGCCGGTCTGTATACATCAGTCAGCTTACAGCACTAATAGCAGAAAAAAGGGGGCCGCGGCTGCTCGTCGCACCATCTTGGAACAATTGGTTCAATCCAGCAACAAGGTCTGGTCGAATCAGTCGGTGGAAACTATCCCAGCCGTTCACACATGGAACTTGGCTCAGAACGACCTTGACCCGACGGTCGACGGCTGCCACCCAGAGAACGTGGCCGCCGCTGTACGAACTCCCCCATATGCCAATCTTGCCATTGTCCACGTCATGGCGCGATTGCGCGTAGGTTATAGCATCCGAGTAATCGCTGTGTTGTTGCCAAGGAATGATCTCCTGTCGGGGCTGGCTGGGCCCAGTATCGCTGTTGCCAAAGCCACGGTTGTCATATACGAGACAGCATATGGGCAAGGCGGATATGAAGTGCTCAGCAAACGTGTCGAGATTCATCTCTTTCAGGGCAGAGAAGCCGTGTGCCATGACTAGGCATGCCAATTGGCCGGCTGCATTGTCGGGCCTGTAAAACCATCCACGCAAAGTAACGTTGTCGCTCGTCTTAAAGCTTACGTCTTGGCGCATCTTGCTTGCTTTTTTATTTGAGGTTGGAAAACAGCGACTGTATGATGATGGACCTACGGTTTGCATGGTAATGTTGTTATTTTCAGACAAATACATCTATGCACTTCTAACGGGCTCTAAAATAATGTTACGCTGCTTTATTGGCTGTGCTTCCGCTTCCGCTTCCGGCCACGACGGCTCGGCTTCTATACCCGCTTGCAGCTTTAACCCCGGAATCGGTCGCTATTGCTAAAATCCCGGAATGGGCTGCCGCTCTGACTAATTAGAGCACTCCCTAATAGTACTTTAAAATATATTTATAATAAATGATATTTAAATACAAGGCCGTATTCTAAAAGAAGCAACATTCTAATAATTGCTATACTAAGACCTATTATAGCCTTACGTTCCGCGGCTAAGCGACGAGAAATGCCTGACCGGCCTCTTCCTCTGACTACTGATACGTGTTAACGTGCGGGTGACAGGCTATATGCAGTGAGGGCAAGGTGTGACGCTACAGAAAATATGTAGATTTCTCGGCTGTCTCTAGTCTACAGGCTGCACTAGTACGCCATATCATGACAATAATATCTCTCCGTGTCAGAAACCGGTGCACTCTCATCCCAGACAGGTCTTAGCTGGCGGGTTGTATCTGTTGTCGGAGAGTCCGTCTATCAGGGGCTGTATGCATAAGCGCTAATCATGCTCGGGCATATTGGCTAGATGGAAAGAAGTCATTGCAAACAAAAACAAAGACAATACTCCCCGCTACCGAGATCAGTCCAAACGAGTGTATTGATAGCCGACTAAGCAACGTAATAATAGTATGATCTAAAAGAGTGACAAGAAAGAAAAGATACAAGAGGCGACAAGCAGCTCCTCCATCTCAATACAACTTATCTCGGCTCAAGAGTCACGAGGTGCTGTGACAAGTAAGTTGACGTGTCTGTAGGATCCCTCGAGGGCTTTAATAGGCCATAGTTGTGCCTTTTATCGCCTTGGGTCCGGGTCGATACTTTGAATGCATTCAGGGTACGTTTTGTCATGTAACTGCCACAGACCTTGATTTAATGTATTTGTAGTCTCGTCCCCCTGATCACTCTGGAGAAACTTGTGCGCGTATTCTGCGGCCTCTTTTGCAGCCGTGTCTCGGCATTTCTCGTGAATATTATCCTTCACCCCAGATGGTCTCGAGGCATTTGCCATACAATCTCCTGTTTTAACCGAGCCATTCAGCAGGATTGTGTCGCACAAAGGTTTGGCGGTAGAACCTCCTACACAATTCCGATGCTTCTCGTCGCTATCCTGGAAGATGCGCACGCATTTTCCATCTCCTCAGACGTATTCATGTTGCTGTCGGAGGGTGGTGCCCAGTTATTGCCGGCTACCTCCTTTTCGGCTGGGCAAGCAGACGCGCTCTCGGAGTCTCCAGAGCCTTGTCCGGCCATGGTTGTCTTGCCGTCGCGGGAGTTATTGCTTTGACAGAACTTCCAGCAGACGTTACAAGGATAAGGCGAATTAAAATTAGCAGAGCGCGTTCTCCTGCTGCGCTGTGCAGCTGTCTCCGGAGGCCTTTGAATAGCCGGATGTGCGTACTAGATGCTAATTTAGGGATAACATCACATTGGAGATTATTCATGATGAAGCGCCATGCCTGCACGCCCCACTTCAATAATCAAGAGAAAAAGCAAAAGTGCACAGGCTGTGAAAAGTAGCAAAAACCCGCCGTTTACTTGATACCAGACTGTTTTTCGCAACCAGACTTGGCAGTTCTGTGCCATTTCGCTGTAAGCGTGCTGTGAAGTGCGCTAGAAGTTGCAAACGTTTCTATTGACCCCTCAGCTTTAACATATAGAGCTTTTTTTTCTCTTTTAGCTACA
Source organism: Metarhizium guizhouense ARSEF 977 (assembly GCA_000814955.1). Classification (NCBI taxonomy): domain Eukaryota; kingdom Fungi; phylum Ascomycota; class Sordariomycetes; order Hypocreales; family Clavicipitaceae; genus Metarhizium; species Metarhizium guizhouense. The sequence continues at coordinate 94,776 of AZNH01000056.1, read as the reverse complement.
TGTATGTTCTCGGCAAAATAACTCACACTGACCCATTAGACCAGTATAAGGCCGCGGAAGCGTTACTTAAATACGTCTATTCGGGCATACTTGGCCCTACTAAGGGAATGGCCGTGGATTACGCTGTGATGCAAACAACGGACAGCACCTTTACCTTTTCGGCGACGCTCGAGCCTGTTTATAATCCGCCAAACTTTCTCGATAGGTATCAGATCGAGGTTAATAGACAAAGTAGGAAGCTATCTGCCCCAAAGAAGATCGAGATCACGGACGAGAACATGCAAAAAGCTATTTTGGCTGTAACAGGTGAGACAGTTGCATCCTCTCATAGATTCACGGACGGGGGTTTCAGCATCTCATATAAAGTAACTCCGATGCATAAGCCCGGTACTGCCTTTGTTATCCAGCTGCGCTTTCACGGCAATGTCGCATCTATAGACGCCTTTATGAAGTTCGTTCGCGCGAACAGTAGCCCAGGTATAATCCCAATACCAGTCGTCTATTCTATACCGGATAAGGCAGAACATCAACGGGCCACAGGATTCGGAAGGCAGATAACAGAGTTCGTACCTGGGATTATAGCAGAGCGAGTTTATCCCGACATGTCTCATGCGAACAAACTCGGACTCGTGCGCAACATGGCCCTGGCCTGGCAGGCCTGCTAGGACCTACCCCTTCCATCGCCTCGCCAGATAGGCGAACTAATCGCTCTAGACAATAACGGCAGCATCAGCCTTTCTGTTGGACCTGACCGGCACTTTAGTCTCGGGGGGCCCTTCACATCCGTGCGCGAATGGCTTAGAGCCCGGCTTCAACATGCCGTTACCAGCTTGGGGAGAGCAAATGGCATCGATGACTACAAGGAAAAGTACATGGCTTCTATCCAAGAATTCGTGGACAACATGTTAGACCAAATTCCTCAAACAGTAGAGGAATGTCCAATCGTTGCTCTGCACGTTGATATGGGTCTTCATAATGTGCTTTTATCAGCGGACAACCACAAGCAAATCAACGCCATAATCGATTAGGAACTCTGCGCTAGCGCTCCGTTTCTTGCGGCTCACACATGCCTTAAAATGCTCTTCCGAATAGGAGCTTCAAATGGCTTTGGAGCTGAGTATCCGCAAGCAGATCAGCTTCGCAGCGCTTTCTGGGATTCAATTCCTAAATAGAAGGCTTACTAGGAGAGTCAAGGGGCAAAGGACTTTATGGAATGGTTTCGATTTGCTCTTTTTATGTAACCCCAATACTGCTCTAACAAGAAACCTAGAGCTAAAAAAATGGAGTTCTGGGCGGAGAATATATGCGTTGTCGAGGGCATGTTGAAGAAGTATAGTGTAGGGAAGAACTGAACAAGCATATCGGATTGTAAATGGTCCAAGAATAGCAACATAGCTTGATGTTTAATTCCAGCGCTTATACCTGCTTCTGATGGGTTGCCGCTCACGGGAAGCACCCCAAACGTTCAATTCTGTCTACTATTCTACAATGCCAACAGCGATACAGGTTTTGCTTATAAATTTTTCGTGACGAGAAACAAGCCTAAACAGGACAATTATAGGACTAGTTCTTTTGCAATATTCCCAACTTTATCACGTATAACATCATGTGTAGACCCGCAATGAGGTGAGATACCATGGATAGATACATGTATCGAGTCACACAAAAAGAATGCTCTATTTGCGGAGCCATTAGTCGGTGCCACTTATATTGTCTGATACCCCCTAGTTTCTGGTGTGTTGAACGTCACAGCGGACCACAGATGGAAGGAGCTGTAAATTCTGTATGCTAGAGATGCCGCCATGGCACGTTATTTATGAAAGGCGCAGGCTGGACCCTGCAGGTGATGCTGTTTCGTGTTCAACAACACATGATAAGGAGTGTTCTATAGTCTCAACATCCTCATTCAGTTCTATCGGCTGCGGCGCACCGTGCGGCTAGAACGTTCGGCCATTTTGGCTGCATGTGCTTGTCAAGTCTGACGCAAATCTGGCATGAGAAGCCTGTCACAGCCAAGCTCCCATTCGTGGCTGGCAGGTTCCCCGTCACAATTACATGGAGCAGCTTTCTTTGACTACGAAAGCTGCGACTGGTAAAAAGTATATCTCTACTACAGAAAATTAGTTAGCAATAACCAGCTTTGGCTCAGGCAAAACACAGATTTTGCGTTTCTACAGCACCACACTATTATGTCTGGTTTGCCTCGGCAAATGTACTTTACGTCTGAACGAAACAGGTTTAGGGGGGTGGTCTAACTTTCCAAGCAGCTTGAGCACCCCAAGTGAATACAGGCGTGCTGCCATAGATGTCGACGCACCGGTGCCTTTATTTAACCAGCTTAAGCGTGGCCGACAGTGCCAGCTAGAACCCCCAACAATGACCCTCCCGAGTCCTAAAAGCTCGTAATGCAATCGACACTATTCCATGTAATCTCTGCCAGCATTTCGGGTCATCGTTTGTACACCTGGAAATAACTTCGGCAATCCCCTGATGTGACATTGTAGCTGATCAAATTGCGTAGACTTTGCCAGGGGGCGCTCCCAAGCGAGATTGCCTTTGATTTTGTCGGGGGTTCATGATCAAATGAGGCTTAGTATCAAAGGTTTTCCTCAGGGCCTCGTTGATTAAAGACCCTATTAAATACAACACGTCGGTGAGGGTCTTCTGCCCCAGGTCCCGTGATGGTAGCCCTTGTGTAGCCGTGTGACAGATATTATCCTGGGGGCATACGCTGCACAAATCTCGCCAGTTGAGTGTTCTGGTACTGATGTGATGTTTACCCCTGCAGCATGCAAGATATCGACTAGAACAATCTGGATTGCGGCGCAAAGATGCCAAGACGATTCCGCCAAGGTTATTCTCTAAGTAGCCTAATCCTTTGATAATTCCACCAGAGAGGACTACGAAAGGCTATAGTAGACAGGAAGATGGGCTAGTCGGTCTTGGAAGTATGAAATCCTGTTTGACATGAGTGACCGGGCCGTCCCTGTGATATGGTAAGCGCCAAGGGCGTCTTCATGACGGTTCATGATTGTTCGCATAACCAGATATCATCATTCCCGCATATGCAGCAATATCTGATCCCCACAGGCTATCAATAAAGCGCCCGTTGGCATTTGCAGCTTCGTAGACAGTTTCCAGCGACAGGCGGACCCAAGGGTCAAGCACCCTTGCTTCGGTGGGACTAATGCCGAAGAACTGGGCGTCAAACTGCCGGTATCTCCGATCCTCCACAGATATCAGAAATTAATGTTGCATATTCGTGTGACCATGGTACAGAGCGTTCTGGTGATAGACGCCAGTGACATTCCATCTGTCGTCCGGGATGCTGGTAAGCAGGTCTCTTAGTTCAAAAAACATTCTTGCATAAGCTGGAGAGCATATTAGTGTCGCCCAGTAAGCAGCACCAGCCGCTCCCAATAACTGCGATAGGGTTCGGAGATTCCACTATGCTCTCTCGATCGCCGACAGTGCTTTCGTAATTAGAACAACAGTCTCTAATCCTTGGACCTCATAAATCGTGAACATGTTGTCGTGAATTTCACCGGGGAGATGCCCCCTTATTCAGTGTTGTAGCATAGTGTCTATAACTACTACCGATTAAACAGGAGACACGAGAATTTCTTCGCTACTATCTGCACGAAAGGGGGCCGAATGAAGGAGATGACGTGAGGCAAACTAGTTATAAATGGGGCGGGGGGGACGGGGGGCCGGCAGGGAGAAAAGCTTACCCCCTGCCTTTATTAATGTCAAGTCTGGTTTCTTGAACCTATATACCGAGTACCATATTGTACGAAGTACTCCGTACTTGGACATTTCTCACAAGACCGGACCATTCCCTTCCTGGCACTTTGCTTATGGAGCACCGACGCGTTCCTATTGGCCTGATGGGGGCCAAGAGATCGCCGGCCCCTTTTACTACTATTGGGTAAGGCATAAATGGCCCCAGCCTGTTGTACGGAGTAGTCTGGTATCAATGTATCCACGCTGTTGTATTGACCCATTGCGCAGTGTCGTAAGCGGCATGGGTAGCATTGCGGTTCGTCTCTGCATTCTGTGCCACACCCAACGGACGTCACTTTATGGCGGTGTGGTCCGTACGCAGACGGATAATACCGAGTACGGCACCAGTACTTCGGTTCCGGGTTGTGCGAGGTTGTGTGACAACTCAGCCCGTAGGCTTTCAAATACCTGGGCACAGAATGTGAGGGACCACGGAAGGGGTCTACGAGCAAAGTCACAAGAGCTTAAGGGTATAAATAATAAGTATATATTATAATAGAGCTAATAAAGAGAGACTTTTTTGTGTATTAAAAAGAGAAAAAGTAGCTAAAATATATAAGTATAATAATAAGCTTTATAATACCTAGTATATAATTATAAATTTTAATATTCTCTTATTTAAAAAAAAAAAATAATAGTCTTATTATTTAAAATTCTAAAAAATAAATAAATATTTTAATTTTAATTTATTTTTTTAATTTTAATTTTTTTTTTAATTAACTTAATTTATTTTAAATTAATACTTAATTATAAAAATAAATTCTCTTTTAGTTTTATTATATTTTTATATTTCTTTTATTAATTAATATAACTTATAATAAGTTTAATTTTATTAACTTTCTAAGGGTATAAATAATAAGTATATATTATAATAGAGCTAATAAAGAGAGACTTTTTTGTGTATTAAAAAGAGAAAAAGTAGCTAAAATATATAAGTATAATAATAAGCTTTATAATACCTAGTATATAATTATAAATTTTAATATTCTCTTATTTAAAAAAAAAAAATAATAGTCTTATTATTTAAAATTCTAAAAAATAAATAAATATTTTAATTTTAATTTATTTTTTTAATTTTAATTTTTTTTTTAATTAACTTAATTTATTTTAAATTAATACTTAATTATAAAAATAAATTCTCTTTTAGTTTTATTATATTTTTATATTTCTTTTATTAATTAATATAACTTATAATAAGTTTAATTTTATTAACTTTCTTAATTATATTATTTACTTATTTTTTAAGAGTAATAATAATAACTTAATTATTATTTTATTTTCTAGTAATAACTTTACTATTATTTTATTCTCTAATAATAGCTTTATTATTATCTTATTTTCTAGAGGTTTTAATTTAGTTATTTACTTATTCTTTAAGAGTAGTAGTAGTAACCTAATTATTTTACTATTTACTAGTAGTCTTAACTTTATTATTTACTTATTTATTAGTAGTTTTAGCTTTATTATTTACTTATTTATTAGTAATAGCAGCTTTATTATTTAACTATTTATTAGTAGTTGTCTTGACTTAATCTGCTTATTTATTAGTATTATTTTAATTACTAATAGTAGTAGTATTATAATTATTATTTATATTTAATACTATTATTTACTCTTTTTCTGTAAAATTAATAGTAATTTCTTTTTTAGTTAAGTTAGTCTTTTTCTTTATAAGTATAGTAGTAGTATTCTTATAAGAAATCCTTTTAAGTACTATAATAAAAAAGCTTATAACCTTTATAAGTTTTTTAATATATTATACTTATTTATTTATTAGAGTAAGCCCTTAAATATATTAGGCTTTTTACTTTTTACTAGATTATTTTTTTTTATTAAATTCTTTGCCTTTTTTTATAGTAAAAAAGGGGTTATACTTAATATTATTAAGGTGTATATTAACGCAAATATTATTAGCAGAATACTACTAAATAATTAAGTTTTTATAGTTCCTAGTAGAATATTTATAGAAGCGTTTATTCTTATATTTTACTAGGTAAGTAAAATAATTTAAATTCTCTAGATATTAAGCTTTATAATAGTTAAATTATTAGTATTTATAATAAAAGGTCTTATTAATTTTATATTTAAAAAAAGAGCTTATATAATTATAATAATTCTAAAGTTTTTTAAGGTTATTACTTTGCTTTTTTAGCTAAAAACTATTTATAATAATTATTTAGCTAATTATTATATAAAATAAAATAATATTAAGTCTTTTAAACTTCTTAATAAAGCTTATTTTATTATTATATATAAGGTTAATAATAATATACTTAAATTAAGCTTTAGTAAAGTTATTAATAATATAAACTTTAATTAAACTTAAAAGTAACTTATAATAAGAGATTTTCTTTAAGTATTTTTAGTATAATATAACTTGCTATTTATATATATATAAAATTAAGATTTTATTATAATATATTATTACTCTTCTTAAAAAGATATTTACTAGATAAGGTAGCTTAAAGTTATAAAGAATTTATATAATATACTTAATTAAGAATTAAGTATATATAATATTAATATAAAAATTACTTATTTTTTACTTAAAGGTATTAATTTTAATAAGTATTTAATTAAATAAAGTATTTACTTTAAGTTAATATTATTATTTAAAAAGTCTTTTTATAGTTTTATTACTTTTATAGTTTAAAATAATTACTTTACTCTTATTAAGCTAGTAAGCTATAAAGTCTTATATTATACTTTATAAATAGAAGTTTTTATTAAAATATATATTTATTACTTTATAAATTTTTACTTTTTTTAAAAGACTTATTTTAATTTAATTAAAAATCTAATTATACTTAAAGTTTTATAGTTTTTTATTAATTATAACTTAAGTTATAATAATAGCCTTATAAGTTAAATTTACTAGCTTAAATTGCTTTATATCTTTATAAATAATACAAGGAATTAAGGGCTATTTAAAGAGCAAAATAAGGTTTAAAGCTTTTATTATATAACTAGCCTTATTTATAATAATAAGAATTAATAACTAACCTTAATAATAATTAGCAATTTAAGCTATAACTATAATTATAAAGATAATTATACTATAACTATTAAGGATAAAAGTATATAGCTCTTTAATTTTAGCTATAACTTTTTAGAACTTAGCTTTCTAGGCTAGAAAGTTTATTTTTCTAGCTTTAATTATTACCTTAACTTTTTTTTATTTACTAGGATATTTTTAGAGGGCTTTATAACTTAATAATACTAATAATCTTTTATATAAGCTAGGGTTTTACTTATTATATAAACGTGTAAATTTATTATTAATATAATTAATTAAAGCTATATAAGCTTAATAAGTTTTCTTTTTATTAAGTTTTTTATACTCTTTTAGTTAAAGTAACTTAAGTATTAAAGTATAATTAATCTTAATATAAAGAGGGAAAACCTAGATATAATTTTTATTATAAGGTAATTATAAAAGGTATTAATATATATTATTAGCCTGTTTATTTTAAGTAGTAAACTATATAATATAATTAATTTTTTTATTTTTTTTTATTAAAAGCTTAATAATAATTATAACTTATTATTCTTAAAAAAATAGACTTTTTATTTAAGTAGTTTTATTTTTTAATTACTTTTTAAGCTTAAACTTTAAAAGTATTTTATAAATATTCTTAAAGTTCTTTAAAATACTATTATTTTTAAGGTTTAAGTTTAATTTTAATAAACTAGTTTATTACTTACTAGGGTTAAAAATATTATTAAACTAACTAGTATTAAGTAAGTAATTACTATTCTAGGTTATATAAACTACCTTATAAGTAAGCTTAGTTTTACTTATACTTATAGTGCTAATTATAAAAACTTGACTACTTTTTATGTTTAATAAGAATATAAGTTAATTAATTATATTTATATTATATTTTCCTTTTTAAAATTTTTTACTTAAAAAAGGGTAATATAAGTAAAAGTTTTATATACCTTATATAAAAAAATAAGAGAAATTTAATTAATAAGTAAATAAGGCTTTTTTAATAAATCCCTTATATAAACTTATATAATTATAAATAATAGCTATTATAATATTTATAGTTATTTTTATATTTTAAAAGTAAATAAAGCTATTAACTATAAAAGTATTATAGTAAATTTTAAGAAAATTAATTATATTATTATTAAAAGTAATAGTTTATTTAAGCTTAAAAATTTTCTTTTTTTATTTATTATTTTTATTTATATTCTTTTTTATTTAAGACTAAGGTAATATTATAATATATAAAAGATAATATACTAGGGGTTATTATAATTATATTAAGCGTTTAATATAAAAAAAGACTTAAAATATAAAATATTTAAGTAGTTAAGTAATTTAATATTTTATAAAAAGAAGACTTAAAGAATTATTTTTTTTAATTATATATATAAAATATTTTTACTTTAAAACTTAATTTTTAATAAACTTTAAAAATATATTTTTATTTTTTATTAAGAAGAATTTATTTATAATATTATTAATAGTAAAAGCTTAAAGCTTATTTTTTAATTTATTTAAGTATTTTTTATAAAGCTTACTAGAAATATTATTTAAGTTAATATACTTAAAAAGTAATTTTTTTATACTCTATTAAAAGGCTTTTTAATATACTTTTTTAAAATTAAAAAAAGTAATAACTTTATTATTTAATATTTACTTTATATAGTTATTATTATTAAAAATAGTATTTAAATTACCTTTTTTTATAAAGTTAATATATTACTTTTCTTTTTTATAAACTATTATTTTAGCTTTATTTATAAGAATTCTAATATAATAAAAAATAGTTCTAGCTTTATATTTAATTACTTTAAGGCTTTAACTTTTATTTAAGAATTTATAATATATTTATTTTATGTTTAACTAAAACTTAATAAACTTATTTATATTTAGTAAAAAGGACTTTATATACTTATTTAATTAAGTTAAAAACAGGAAGTTAATAAGTAAGTTATTAATTTTAATACTATAAATCTTTTTATTAGTAAGCAGAGAAGTTTATTTAGAGTTTAAAAAGGGAATAATAATAATTTTAATAATAATATTTAAGTAAATAATAGCTTTTATATTTAATAATATAATTATATTAACGTTTATAGTAATTTAAATAACTATATACTAAGTTTTATTAATAAAGAATATTACTAGGAGAAAGGGGTATTAAAGATATTTTATAGTTTTTAAATTAATACTCTTATAGTCTAGTTATTTTAATTTCTTAATATTTATTAGGAAATCTTTATAAAGGCTTTTATTATTATAATTAACTTCTAGAGTAAAAGTTTAATTCTTAAGCTAGTTTAATATATATAAAAGTATAAAAAACTAGAGTTAATTATTCTCTTTATTATTATAAAGTCTAGTAGTAAATTATTTTAAGGTAATAATAATAATTTAATAATAAAAAGATAAATTTAAAGACTTTTACTATTTTTTACTCTTAATAATTAAAAAAGCTATAAAGGGAATAATATATTATATATAAATAATATATTTATTATAATAGTATATAAATTTTATATTAATAAGGTCCTTTACTTTCTTAAACTATTTATTAGTAACTACTTTAGTCTAGTTAGCCTTAATATAATTAAGAATATTTAAATGTTCTAATATTAGCTTAGTTTATATATTTATAAATTTTCTAAATAAGGCTTTAAAATAATTAATATTATACTTTATATATAAATAAAAGGTAATAAAGTGTATATTATTTAAGGGAATTCGAATTTTTATAATACGTTTTTTAGTATTATTATTTTAAATCTTAAAATAGATTTTTAACTAGTTAATTATATATTTACTTGTCTAGAGTTGTACTAAAACGCGTAATCTTATAGTTAATTCTAGATTAACTTTGCGAATAATCTCTAATAAAGTATAAGAGAAAGCTTTTTTATTTAATATAAAAAGCGTTTATTCTATTTAATTATACTAAAATAAATAATAAATTTTAGCTATACTAGTTATAAGTATATTATTATCTGTTTAAGATAAAAGTTTAAGGAGTTTAAAAAGCACCTTATACTTAACTTCTTTTATAGGCTAAATGAACTAGCTAAGTATAATAATAAAGTTAATACTATTATTATTCTTAAAACTAAAACTACTAGTATTTTTATTCTTCTTAAAATTATAATTACTAGTATTTTTATTATTAATAATATTATTATTATTTTTTTTAGCTTTAACTTCTTTATTTTTATTCTTAAAGGACCTTTTATAAATACTAATTTAAGTATTTATAATATTATTTATTTATTCTCTATTCTTAATTTTTTTTTTTAATTTACTAATTTTATTTTCTTTAGTAAAATTAAATATTTTATTTTCCTCCTTAATATTATTATCTTTTATATCCTTTATAATACTTTTAAAGTATTTAAAGGCTTTATCTACTTAATCTAGTTAGTTTAAGGGACTAGAAATAATATTTATATTAAAAAGTAACTTAATAATTAAATAATAGTTTATACCCTTTAAAATACTAGTATAATTTAAAGAATATATTTAGATTTTAATCGGTTATTCCTCTAGTATAAGTATAAGGTAAATTATACTATTAAATAAAATATATTTTAATTAGAGTAATAACTTAATTTTTAAACTCTATTTATAAAGAGTTATACTAACTTAATTAATATAAAAATTACAGGTATTATATTAGCTAAGACTAGTTAAGCTTAAGTTAAATTTACTAGTCTTTTATTTATAAATAATTTAAAGTAATTATTCTATTAATAAAAGTATCTTTTATATTAATTAGAATTTATAGTTATTTTATATTGTGTATAAAGCGTAAAGGAGGTCTTTACTAGAAGTGGATTTAATAAAATATTTACTATAAAAATTACTTATAAATTTATTTTAAGCTTTAAATATTATATTCTTATAAGAGAAATAAATATCCTTTAATATATTAACTCTAGTAATTATAATTATAATATAATATAAGGCGATTACTAGTAGTCTTATTTTACTAGAAAGCTTAATAAGGGTAGTATTTAAGAAAAGATAATATAATAAAAAGTTTATAAAGTATTTAAGAAATAATAAAAGTTATAATAAGGTAATATAATAAAAAGTAGGAGAAAAAGTCTATAAATAAGAAGCGATTTTTTGACTCTTTAAAAGGTAGGCTACTTATTGTTTTTATTTTTTAATTATTATATATTATATAGCAACTAGCTATATTAGCAAGTAGCTATTAGCTGTGCTAGTTATTATTTATTATTAAGCTTATTTGTTTAAGTTATAAGCTATTTAAGCGAGAAGTAAAAGTAAATTAAGCTTTTTTAAAAAAGTAAACTTAACTTTTTACTTTAATTTCTATATTTATAATTAGTTTATTCTTATTATATTAAAACCTAGAAAAATTTTCCTCTTAAATTAGTAAACTAGAGTTAATAAGTTAACTTCTTTATTATATTTATTTATTAATTATAATTTTACTAAGTTACTTAGCTAGATAAAGGAAATACTAGAATAAAGCTCCCTTTAAATACTTATATAATTAAAGGCTAAAAAAACGTATTTACTTTAAGAGGTAATAAATTTAATATAAAAGGTAATAATACTATTATTAAAGTTAACTAATAAGATCTATTAATATAATATAATTATTTCCTTAAATAATAAAAGAAAAGAGCTTAATTTAATTTTAATATAATATATAAATCTTTAATAATTATAAATTTACTTTAGTATAATAAGCTTTATTTTATTATTAACTTAAATAAGAGTAAATAATTACTAGGAGTATAAGCTTAAAAAAGAGCTTAATTTAATTTTAATATAATATATAAATCTTTAATAATTATAAATTTACTTTAGTATAATAAGCTTTATTTTATTATTAACTTAAATAAGAGTAAATAATTACTAGGAGTATAAGCTTAAAAAAGAGCTTAATTTAATTTTAATATAATATATAAATCTTTAATAATTATAAATTTACTTTAGTATAATAAGCTTTATTTTATTATTAACTTAAATAAGAGTAAATAATTACTAGGAGTATAAGCTTAAAAAAGAGCTTAATTTAATTTTAATATAATATATAAATCTTTAATAATTATAAATTTACTTTAGTATAATAAGCTTTATTTTATTATTAACTTAAATAAGAGTAAATAATTACTAGGAGTATAAGCTTAAAAAAGAGCTTAATTTAATTTTAATATAATATATAAATCTTTAATAATTATAAATTTACTTTAGTATAATAAGCTTTATTTTATTATTAACTTAAATAAGAGTAAATAATTACTAGGAGTATAAGCTTAAAAAAGAGCTTAATTTAATTTTAATATAATATATAAATCTTTAATAATTATAAATTTACTTTAGTATAATAAGCTTTATTTTATTATTAACTTAAATAAAAGTAAATAACTATTAGAAGTATAAGCTTAAAAAGAAGCTTAATTTAATTCTAATATAATATATAAATTTTTAATAATTATAAACTTACTTTAATATAATAAGCTTTATTTTATTATTAACTTAAATAAAAGTAAATAACTACTAGGAGTGTAAGCTTAAAAAAGAGCTTAATTTAATTCTATAAGTAAATTTATTTATAAAAGGGGTATATATAGCTACTCTTTATTATTATTATTTTATATAAAAACAGCTTATATTATAAGTAGCTAAAAAAGTCTATAATTATTAGTTTAAAAGAGGAGATTATTAATAGAAAAAAGACTAGATTTAAGAATAATTATAAGTTAAGTAGAACTAGAATAAATATTATAAAGCTATTATAATACCTTAAAAAGTTATAATTATAATAAGTGTTTCTAGTAAATTATATTAACTACTAGAATAATAGAAATAAAATAAATAAAGTATAATATTTTAAGTATATATTATATTAAGAAATTAGTTTAATAATTATAATATATTTTATTATAAAGTCTTTTTTAATTTCTAAGAATTATTCTCTAAAATATAACTTATTTATTATATAAGGTATTTTTTTTATTATATTAAAATTAATATATAAGAATTCTTTTAATAATATACTTATATTTAATATTTATAATTAAAGAACTAGGGGGTAAAGCTATATATATTCTAGGAGTTATAAGCTTTAAGTATTTAATATTAATTTTAGGCTTTTATTTAAAATATAAAAGAAGTTAAATTTTATAGTATAATTTTAAAACCTTATATAAAATAAAAAATAGGCCGACTTATTTATAAGATAACTTAGTTTAATTATTAAAATAGTAATTATTATAACTAGGCTTTACTAGCTTAATATAAACTAAATTATTAGCTTTTAGTTCTAGAAGAAGAGTATACTTTATATTATAATATAGCTTTATTTTAATAATAAAAAGCTGTGTAGTATTTTAAGCTTTTTAGTACTATTACTTCTAGGTTTCTTTATATTAATTTAAATTTTAGCTAGAAAATTCTAAGACTACTAAGTTCAGAAAATAACAAGGCTAATAATTATATAATAACTTAAAGGGGCTAATTCTAGTAGTTAAGTGTAAAAATAAATTTATATAAAATATAATATAAGGTAAAGAAGAGAGCTAAAGTATAGTATTTAATTAGCTGCTAATTATTATATAAAAGCTATAAATTAAAGTCTAAATAATCCGTTTTAATTAGCTATTTACTTATTAATAATAAGGTATATTAATATTTATTTTAATATTAACTACTTTATATATAAATTATTATAGCTAAAAGATAAGTTTTAAATTAATATTATAAATAAAAAGGTATAATATACTCTAGTTTAGGTAAATTATATAAATATAAGTATTTACTTAATTTTTAACTAATTATTTAAGGTTTTTAAAAATATAATATATAACCTTAAAAAATTTATTTATAATAGCTAAAATTATATTATAACTATTATCTTTAAGTAAGCTAGTTATAAAATTAAGGTATATTATATATAAAAGTATTTAAGGTATTTTTACTAGTTATATACTTTTAAAAGATTATTAATAGTAAAGCTTTAACTTTTAGTATTTTAAACACTTAATAATATAATTATATAGCTAGTAATATATATTATAAAAGAATACTAGAAAGTTAAAAAAAGTAAAAGACTTTATTAAACTTAAGTATACTTTATTATTATAAATTATTTTAAAGACTTTTTCTATTATAAAAGCTAGAAAATAAATTTGGTCTTTATTCTTATTATAGTAGAATAATATATATAAGTAAAAGTATATTAAGAAGGCTAAAACTAAAACTTTGTCTTATTTTTAGAGCTTTTAATATATTTATTTAAAAGTTAAATTAAACTAGATAATTATAATTAATTATCCCTTAAATTTAAATAAGAATAAAAACTTATACTTATTAGTTTTATTATTATTTTATAATATAAGTACTTATATCTACTACTTTTTTTAGTAATAAGTTATAATAATTAAGATGTTTATAATATTTTTAATATTTTTATTATTTATATAAAGTATATAAAATAAAATATTAGTATTTAAATACTTTTAGCTTTCTTTGTAAATTATCTAGATTTTATTTCTCTATTTTTTAAGGTATAATTACTAGTTTATTAAGTAGTATTTACCTTTTAACTTACTTAATTTAATAAATTAAAAAGTGTTCTAAATAGTTATATAATTTATAATAACTTTAATTACTAAGTAATTTAAGTAGTATTTAAGCTTTTATAAAGCTTATATAAGCGCAGTAATTTCTAATTTTATAGAATTATAATTGTGTTCTATTAATATTAGAGCTTTTAACAGGAAAAGGATAAGTCTTAACTTATTATTAGCTTAAAGCTAGTATAATATAATATTAAAGCTAAATTATTTATTATTATTTATATATAGTTTAAAGGACTTTATAAAGTTTAAGTAAGCTAACTTAATTATACTAGCTAATTTAAATTTTAAATTTATTTAAGCTTTTATAGCTTACTTTTATAAGGCTTTTTACTTCTTCTTATTTAAGGTATCCTTTAAGGGGAGAAAAGCTTTAATTATATAACTATTTTATTAAAAGTTTTTTAGTAGTACTTTATAAAACCTTATAGCCTTAATTTACTAGAGTAATTCTATTATAATAGAGTAGTAATTTATAAACTATTAATAATACTTTATAAAACTAAGGCTATACTTTAACTCCTTTAAGTTTATAAGTATAATTAGAGCTAGTATAATAGTTGTTTTTTCCTTTATAATACTTAATTCTAGTTTAAAGATATAATATTCTAATACTTAAAAACTAGGTTAAGTAAAATAGTATTTTTATAAAAATAATATACAACTTGATCTATTTAGTATAACTAGGGCTAGATTTAAGTATTTAATATGCTTTTTAATAGTCCAGGAAAAAATAATTATATTATTAATATAAATTAAGATAAACTTTTATAAGTATTAATAAAACAAGTATTTTATATAATATTAAAAAAAGGCTAGGCTAATAATAAAACTTATTATACTAATTATTAAATATTTATGTTCGCGGTATAGTATAATAAAAGATGTCTTTTATTTATCTGATTTTATAATTAGCTATTAGAAAAAACTTTTAGTTAAATTTAAAGTAGAGAATACTATACTACTTTATAATAATAATAAAATATTATTTTACTTAAAAAGGGGATAAGTATTAATAACTAGCTTAATATTAATATATTATATATTAATTATAATATAAGGCTTTTTATCTCTCTAAATAATAAAAGCTAAGGAGGCTATAAAATAAGGCTCTTCTAATAGTATATTTTTAATAATACTTGCTTTTTTAAGGGGGTTAAGAATATTATTTATAGCTTTTTAGTTATAATATAAAACTATATATAAATATTAATTAAAATTTAATAAATTAGTATTTAAGTATAATAGTACTAGTATATAAATACTATTATTAAATTATTTTAATTTAAGTTAAAATAAGTTTTAATATTTAAGTAATATAAAATATATTTACTCTTAATATTTAAGTCTTTAATTATTAAAAATATTAGTAACTATAAAATTAACTTTATAATTTAGAATAAGAATATTAAAAGAGTACTTATTATTTTAATAAAAGTCTAGGGGTTTCTTTTTAGGGTAATTATTACCTAATAAGTCTATTAAGAGAATATAAGTAGATAATAATTCTACTATAAAGACTTATTATTAAAATATAATATAAGTAAAGGAGATTATACTAATTATTTGCTCTTTATAAATCTTAATAAAAGTATTATTAAGGTTAAAAACTTAAAGATAATATTCTTATTTAATAATAATAATATAAAGTATACTAGTATAATTATAACTAAAATAATTAGTATAAATAATAAGAGTTAATATATAACTATTAGAGCAAATAAGTATATCTTTACTTATCTTAACTTTTATATTAAAATTATAGCTACTTAATATAACTACTAAAAAAGCAACTTAAATTTTAATAGAGTAAAAAGGTTAAATATTAAGGTAATTTTTTTTTATTAAAAATATAAGAATTAACTTATTATTTACTAAGATAAAATAATTATTATTTATCTTTTAGCCTTATTTAATATATAACTAGTATTCTTATAAAAAGGGAAAGTTAAGGAGAATCTTATAAAATAAGTTATTAATAATATAAGCTAGAATAAAATAAGTTAAGCTTTTACCTTTTAAAATTTAAAAGCTTAAATTTAATTTAACTATTTATATAATATAAATAATTTATTTACTTATATTACTAATAAGAAAAAATATAATATTTAATAGTAGAGCTTTAAAGTAATATTTAAATAAAAAGTATTAACTAGCTAATATAATTAGTATAATAATATTAAAAATAGTTTTATAAAGCTAATTAAATAAAATAAAAGCTATATTATATAATTATAAGTAAGAATATATAGAACTCTTAATATTATTAATAATAAAAATATATATAATAAGTAAATATATATAATTTAAAATAAGTAATAATAAAAAATTATTAATATTAAGTTTATTAAAAGTTAAAATAATACTATTTAAAGCTAAGGCTTTTATAAAAGGAAATATATTATTTCTTATTAATAATTATTAAAATTTTTTAATAAGTTTTTAAATATTAAGAAATTAAACTTATTATTAAAGTTATAAGTATTTATATTAAAAAGTTCTTTTTTATTTAAATTAAGTTAATATTTCTTATTTATAAAAAAAATAAAAGCTTAAATTAATTAAAATAGTTTTTCTTTACTAAAAATCTTCTAATATTAATTAAGCTAAATAATAATTATTTAGTATTAATTACCTTTTTATTTCTTATTATATTAATTCTTATATTTATTTATATATTAAAAGTCTTAATATTAAGTATTATAATTACCTTTTATAAGCTTATTTTTATCTTAATATAAAATATATTATTTAATTTAAGTAAATTATATAAATATAAGTATTTACTTAATTTTTAGCTAATTATTTAAGGTTTTTAAAAATATAATATATAACCTTAAAAAATTTATTTATAATAGTTAAAATTATATTATAATTATTATTTTTAAGTAAGTTAATTATAAAATTAAAGTATATTATATATAAGAGTATTTAAGGTATTTTTATTAGTTATATACTTTTAAAAAATTATTAATAATAAAGCTTTAACTTTTAATACTTTAAATACTTAATAATATAATTATATAATTAATAATATATATTATAAAAAAATACTAAAAAGCTAAAAAAAGTAAAGAACTTTATTAAACTTAAATATACTTTATTATTATAAACTATTTTAAAGACTTTTTTTATTATAAAAACTAAAAAATAAATTTAGTTTTTATTTTTATTATAATAAAATAATATATATAAGTAAAAATATATTAAAAAGGTTAAAATTAAAGTTTTATTTTATTTTTAAAGCTTTTAATATATTTATTTAAAAGTTAAATTAAACTAGATAATTATAACTAATTATCTCTTAAATTTAAATAAGAATAAAAACTTATACTTATTAATTTTATTATTATTTTATAATATAAATACTTATATTTACTACTTTTTTTAGTAATAAATTATAATAATTAAAATATTTATAGTATTTTTAGTATTTTTATTACTTATATAAAATATATAAAATAAAGTATTAATATTTAAATACTTTTAGTTTTTTTTATAAATTATTTAGATTTTATCTCTTTATTTTTTAAGATATAATTATTAGTTTATTAAGTAGTATTTACCTTTTAGCTTACTTAATTTAATAAATTAAAAAATATTCTAGATAATTATATAATTTATAATAACTTTAATTACTAAGTAATTTAAGTAGTATTTAAGCTTTTATAAAACTTATATAAGTATAATAGTTTTTAATTTTATAGAATTATAATTATATTCTATTAATATTAAGGCTTTTAATAAAAAAAGAATAAGTCTTAACTTTTTATTAGCTTAAAGCTAGTATAATATAATATTAAAGCTAAATTATTTATTATTATTTATATATAATTTAAAGGACTTTATAAAGTTTAAGTAAATTAACTTAATTATACTAGTTAATTTAAATTTTAAATCTGTTTAAGCTTTTATAATTTACTTTTATAAAGCTTTTTACTTCTCTTTATTTAGAGTATCTTTTAAGGGGAGAAAAGCTTTAATTATATAATTATTTTATTAAGGGTTTTTTAATAGTATTTTATAGAACTTTATAGCCTTAATTTATTAGAGTAGTTCTATTATAATAGAATAATAATTTATAAACTATTAATAATACCTTATAAAGCTAAGATTATATTTTAACTCTTTTAAGTTTATAAGTATAATTAAAGCTAATATAATAGCTATTTTTTCCTTTATAATACTTAATTCTAATCTAAAAATATAGTATTTTAACGCTTAAAAACCAGGTTAAATAAAATAGTATTTTTATAAAAATAATATATAATTTAATTTATTTAATATAATTAAAGCTAGATTTAAGTATTTAATATATTCTTTAATAATTTAAGAAAAAATAATTATATTATTAATATAAATTAAAATAAACTTTTATAAGTATTAATAAAATAAGTATTTTATATAATATTAAAAAAAAGCTAAATTAGTAATAAAACTTATTATATTAACTATTAAATATTTATATTTATAATATAATATAATAAAAAATATCTTTTATTTATTTAATTTTATAATTAATTATTAAAAAAAACTTTTAATTAAATTTAAAGTAAAAAATATTATATTATTTTATAATAATAATAAAATATTATTTTACTTAAAAAAAAAGTAAATATTAATAAT
The DNA here is from genome assembly GCA_000814955.1 of Metarhizium guizhouense ARSEF 977. Classification (NCBI taxonomy): domain Eukaryota; kingdom Fungi; phylum Ascomycota; class Sordariomycetes; order Hypocreales; family Clavicipitaceae; genus Metarhizium; species Metarhizium guizhouense. The sequence goes on along the minus strand of AZNH01000056.1, from coordinate 75,765 downwards.
TAGCTTAATATTAATATATTATATATTAATTATAATATAAGGCTTTTTATCTCTCTAAATAATAAAAGCTAAGGAGGCTATAAAATAAGGCTCTTCTAATAGTATATTTTTAATAATACTTGCTTTTTTAAGGGGGTTAAGAATATTATTTATAGCTTTTTAGTTATAATATAAAACTATATATAAATATTAATTAAAATTTAATAAATTAGTATTTAAGTATAATAGTACTAGTATATAAATACTATTATTAAATTATTTTAATTTAAGTTAAAATAAGTTTTAATATTTAAGTAATATAAAATATATTTACTCTTAATATTTAAGTCTTTAATTATTAAAAATATTAGTAACTATAAAATTAACTTTATAATTTAGAATAAGAATATTAAAAGAGTACTTATTATTTTAATAAAAGTCTAGGGGTTTCTTTTTAGGGTAATTATTACCTAATAAGTCTATTAAGAGAATATAAGTAGATAATAATTCTACTATAAAGACTTATTATTAAAATATAATATAAGTAAAGGAGATTATACTAATTATTTGCTCTTTATAAATCTTAATAAAAGTATTATTAAGGTTAAAAACTTAAAGATAATATTCTTATTTAATAATAATAATATAAAGTATACTAGTATAATTATAACTAAAATAATTAGTATAAATAATAAGAGTTAATATATAACTATTAGAGCAAATAAGTATATCTTTACTTATCTTAACTTTTATATTAAAATTATAGCTACTTAATATAACTACTAAAAAAGCAACTTAAATTTTAATAGAGTAAAAAGGTTAAATATTAAGGTAATTTTTTTTTATTAAAAATATAAGAATTAACTTATTATTTACTAAGATAAAATAATTATTATTTATCTTTTAGCCTTATTTAATATATAACTAGTATTCTTATAAAAAGGGAAAGTTAAGGAGAATCTTATAAAATAAGTTATTAATAATATAAGCTAGAATAAAATAAGTTAAGCTTTTACCTTTTAAAATTTAAAAGCTTAAATTTAATTTAACTATTTATATAATATAAATAATTTATTTACTTATATTACTAATAAGAAAAAATATAATATTTAATAGTAGAGCTTTAAGGTAATATTCAAATAAAAAGTATTAACTAGCTAATATAATTAGCATAGTAATATTAAAAATAGCTTTATAAGGCTAACTAGACAAGGTAAAAGCTATATTATATAGTTATAAGTAAGAATATATAGAACTTTTAATATTATTAATAATAAAAGTATATATAATAAGTAAATATACATAATTTAAAATAGGTAATAATAAGGGATTACTAATATTAAGTCTACTAAAAGTTAAAGTAATACTATTTAAGGCTAGAGCTTTTATAAGAGAAGGCATATTATTTCTTATTAATAATTACTGAAATTTTTTAGTAGGTCTTTAAATATCAGGGAACTAGACTTATTACTAGAGTTATAAGTATTTATATTAAGAAGTTCCTTTTTATTTAAATTAAGCTAATATTTCTTATTTATAAAGAAAATAAAAGCTTAAATTAGTTAAGGTAGTCTTTTTTTACTAAAAATCTTCTAATATTAATCAGGCTAAATAGTAATTATCTAGTGTTAATTACCTTTCTATTCCTTATTATATTAATTCTCGTATTTATTTATACGCTAAAAGTCTTAATATTAAGTATTATAATCACCTCTTATAAGCTTATTTTTATTCTAATATAAAGTATATTAAAACAGAGTAAAATAATTAGAATTATTACTATAATAATTAATATTAATTTAAGAGTTTCTTAATTAAAAACCTTACTCTTTATTAAACTAGTCTTAACTTAACTTATTTTATTTATTATAAGTTTTATAATCTAGGCCTTAATAATTATTATCTTATTATTTTACTAAGAATAAGTATAATTATATTTCCTTTAAGTTTTAAAAAAACTTCTAGAAATTATAAACTTCCTTTTAAGTTATAATTTAGTTTTATAATATAACTTACTAGTAAGTAAATAATTAAGCCTTAACTTTACTTAATATAAAGTACTCTTATAAAATATTTACTAGTTTAATTAAAAAGGAGTTTATACTAAGAATTATATAATAAGTAATAAAATTCTTATTAAGTTTACTAGCTTTTATATATAAAGTTATTTTTTAATTAATATAAAATTAAAAAGGGAGAGTATTTTTAGTAGTAAATAAGTATTTTAAGGTATTTATTTATATAATAATAATATTATAATTTTTATAAAAGTATTAAAATAACTTATACTTCACTACTTAATTTATTTTTAAAGTAAGTTATAACCTTAATTATATTAGAAGTAAAATCTAGAATACTACTTTTTTTCTTAATAAGTTATTTAAAAATAAGTATATTTATAATATAATATTTTTTAATTAATATAATATAATTAATTAACTAGGTAATTTTAATTATATTATTTATAATAATAGCTTAAAAGAGAGTATATTATTTAGAATTAATTTTACTTTTTATTAAATAAATAAGAGTAGTATTTTAAATATATTATAAATAAGTATAAAGTTTAACTTACTACTTAAAAGAGCTTTAAAAGGAAGGAGATTTAAAGGGCCTTATAAGATAAGTAAGTTTATTAGTTAAAAAGCTAAAATTAATAGGCTACCTTAAAGGGGCTTTTAAGGGGGTAATATACCTAGTAAGATTAGCTATAACTTCTATTTATAGTATAAGAGCAGGGAATAAACTAAAAAGCTCTAAAAGGTCTAAGAAATAATTAGAAAAACCTAGCTAAGTTCTTAGTATAAAAGTAACTATAATTTATTATTATAGTATATTATTAATATAATATAAACTTGCTTTTTTTATAGTTAAGTAAAGTACTATTATTTTAGCTAAAAAGTAAAATATTTTAAGTTTAATTAAAAGGCTTAATAAGTTATTCTTAAAAAAGGTACTTTTAAATATAATTATTAAAAGAAAAGCTATTATTTTTACTAATTAAAAATTATATTTTTAAATAAATTCTTTTTCTTTAAATATAATAAAAAGCAGATTTATCCTTTTAAGTATATTTAATAAAAGGAGATAAAGTATTATAAAATTATTATTTAAAAGATAAAATAAAAAGAAAACTTATAATTTTAATTTAATACTTATATTAACTTAAATAAGAAAATAAACTTATTAATATATTATTTCTAGAGTACTTAATATATTTAATATAAAAGTTAATAAAAGTAATTAAATATAAATTTATATAGCTAATTTATATTAATAAGTAAAAATAATATAAAAGTCTTTTAACTAAGTAACTTTATTTAAAAACAAGGGTTTACTTAGCTCTAATAGTAATTCTAGTAATATATTTAATTAAAATTATTAGTTTATTTATAAGATAATTAACTAGAAGGCTTAATAATTTAAAGAGTATTTATAAGGCTTAAATTTACTAGTTATTAAAAAGATAAATACTAGGAATAAAAATCTTAATAACTTAAAAGGTATAAATAAAATTAATTTAATTTAAGAATAAAATTTAATAAATTTTAATAGAGTTAATAAATAATTTTCTTTAGAACTAAAAAGCTTTATAATATTAAAACTTTAATATTTTAATTAAAAAAATAAGTAAATATAATTATTATTATATAAGGAATTATAAAAGGGGTTTATAAGTAAAGTTATAAGAGCTTAAAAGTATAAATAATAAGTATATATTATAATAAAGCTAATAAAAAGAGACTTTTTTATATATTAAGGAGAGAAAAAGTAGCTAAAATATATAAGCGTAGTAGTAAGCTTTGTAGTGCCTGGCACGTGACTGTGGGTCCCAACACAGAAGCACTCCCCCCGTTCTTTCCAAAACATCCCATCTGATAACAAGTCGCATGAAGCCCTCCACAATTCAGCAAGTTGGAGCCTCTTGTCGACTAGGAGATGGCTTGGGGCATCTTCAACGACCCTGTACAGAGTCTTGTATTTGCTGTCGGTCTTGTATTCACACCCATCTGCGTTATAGCAACCGCTCTGCGCTTTACTGCCTCTCGGGTATCGTTGGGTAAAATTGGCATTGAGGATTGGCTCGCCCTGGGAGCTCTGGTATTTTATATTACATGGACCGTAATTACAGGTATATGTATGTTGGTGTATGGCTGTCGTCGATAGATCCAAGACTAATTGAAACTAGCTGCAACTTACCTTGACGATATGGACTTCACGAAATCGAGTGCAACTTCGCGTCTTCTAGTATGTTTGTTGGTACCTTTGGCCGATTCTTATCAGCAAAACGCTTCTAATAACACAACTCAGCCTTTGGTTATTGCGACGCTCATGTTTGCCCCAAACCAACTATGTGCTAAACTTAGTATTCTATTCCTCTATCACCGTATATTCGGCGTCAAGAAAGCTTACTCGCTCTGGATTAAAGCCCTTGGTATACTCCAAATTATCTATACTATTCCCACCATGGTGATTGAAGCACTTGAATGCTGGCCGGTGCAAAAATCCCCAGCCACCAATGAATCGTGTATTGTTATTTCGGCTGCATTTATGGCTCGTGCCGAGCCAGTCAACTCATTTGTAGATTTTGCCATGGCAATCCTTGCTATCTTTATGCTTCGCAGTCTACAAACCAGCCGAAGGACTAAATGGAAGCTTTCACTTCTTTTCATCTCTGGAGGACTGTGAGTATTCTGTTCCTAAAGTTCAAACAATTTAATTCCCTGGGTCAACTTGTCTAATATTTTAAAAGGGCTGGAATTATTGGCTTTATAAAGGCCGGTCTTGCGTTTCCAGCAGCTTATGGTAAGTTGCAATAGGAATGACCGAGGAGCAGCAGATTTGACTGAAGTTTTGGTAACTTAGGCAATCAAATCTTTATGGGCGTCGGGACGACGGTGCAGATGGCCCTTAGTATTATCTGCTGCTGCGCCATCACCTTTAGACCACTTCTCACGAAGACTCACCTTTTTAGCAGCCTGGCCGCTAAAATCTTGGCGTGCGGAAGCAGACTTCTTCTTGTGAGAAAGGCTTTCCCGCCGTCGTCGGACCGCACATCGGATCATGGGATCAATCTAGAGACAGCTAGCGGCACCAGGCATCCAGCTGTTTCCAATGATGTGTGATTGTTGGCGCCTCGTCGACAAGAAAGCCCACGGCTTACGGCAGGTCAGTGTCCTTATCTCAAGACAAGTTGATCGCAGAGCAGTAGAGTCCGCGCGCCGTTACCCATTAACATAATAAAGCTAATTACATTCAAAGAAATATACTTCGTACCACTCTTGATCAGTAGCGTGCCTCGTGGCATAATGTCTATTTTGTCTTTTCCTTTCTAGAAAGTAGCTACATAGGGTCAGGGTTATCCAGGATTCTCGGATTAGACACTGCCACCGATTACATGCATTCTGCATACCAGTGGCCCTACCGCTACAATATGCAGTAAGTTGGCTGTCTCAGATTACGTGAACGAGATAAGCAAATTCCAGCCATACCACTTCTCGTGTCGCGAGAGACGGACCGATTGGTTTCGACCTTTATGCACGCTGGTCATGCGCTGGTACTTGAACCAGGCTGGAACACACTGATAGCTGACATTTCGGAGCATGTACTTCATACTAGACTGGATTCCAATTTTTCTCGTCCCACAGTCAAGCTTCATGCAGCGGTACCATGTACAGAGTACGGAGGAGGCTGTCTTTTTTCGCTTTTTGCGTGATTTGTTACGCAGCAAGAGAAACTGTTGTAATACCCCGTACAAGGCCCAACTGCTCCGCATCTTACGTGGCGTCAATATTTTGTGTGACAGAAACATGCCTCCGCAGCCTGTCTCTCGGTGTGCTAAAAACGACTATGCCGAGGTAACCAGAGCTTGACTTTATTCTGTACTCTGTACTTGAAGGCTTATAAGCTACTCCTGTCAGAAGTACGGGCTGGATACTATCACAAAAGGCGTCACCGTAAAATTAAATAAGTGTCTGGTGACACATCAGCCTAGCGCATCGATTTTTGACTCAACTGGTTTAATGTGAGGTTGCCCCTCTCTCCAGTCCTTTTCGGTCGCACTTGCGTGCCCTCTCAACACTATGACGGCGGGTGGCTGTTGCAGCCAAGCCCATGGATGCGGAAGGTGCCTGATCATAACAACAAAACGGGTTATCAGAAAGTCGTCGTATGTGGCCCCGTCGAATCTGCTAGCCGTGGCGTTACTCTTGCCAATTAGGGGTTTTAACGGTCCTGTACATAAGCGACTAAGCCAGACCAGAGAGCATCAAGCATATACCGAACATGATTAATTCCGACAACCACCAGGGCTAACCAATTGCAACTGCAGCTGTCGGACCTCAGCCGCACCGCCATGAAGGGGAAGGGCTTGGCCCTATTTGCTCATTTGCTCAAACAAATGTCTAACTGACGGGCACATGATGCGGGGATATTAACCTCATTGGTGGGCAGAACTGTCACAAATTCACACAGGTTTCCCCAGAATGGCCGTATATGCATGCAGATATGTATATGGAGGCGTTCTGTTTGGGTTCAGGCAATGCAAGGCATCGGCACACCTGCGAAACAAGCCGCCAGGATACCAGCTGGGCAACTACGACGGGCGTGTTGCGAAACTAGACTGCGTAATCTCGCAACTCAAGATGGAGATACAAGTCGTACGCTACAAAGGTTTACCAAAGATGAGGAAAGAAGTTGAGCTCCTGAGCTCGGCAGGTAATTATTCTCGCTTCCGAGGGTGTTACCCCAGGCACTCAGGCCAAGCCAGACCATATAACGCCTTTCCCGCTGCCGAACCATCATCTCATCTTGAGCGTGTCCGATCTTGCTCTACGATCCCAGTACCAAATAGTGTGAACAAAGAAGTCCTACTCAACATGGTGAACACCACCACGGCTACCTCATCTGGTGATGCTCGGCAACAGCCTGGACTGGCTTGTGAAGAATGCCGTCGTCGCAAGGCACGCTGTGACCGGGTAAGACCGCGGTGTGGGATATGCGCAGAGTCTGGAAGAACTTGTGTTGTTGTCGACAAGAGATCTCAGCGTGGCCCAAGGAAGGGCCAACTAAAAGATTTACGGTCAAGATTAAGTGAGTCCGGAGCAAATAACCCTAACTTGAATCTTGAACAATGAGACGGGTCGCTGACATCCATCTCAGTGTTGCTAGAGCAGCGGCTAGGTGGACAACCTGATTCTTCGAATCTACCAAAAGAGCGCGACAGTTCCCCCAAACCATCTGAAAAAGTAAGCCCTGAACGCGACCTTATTTCCTCGAGCGCGAGCACCGATATTGGGTTGGATATGGGTTCTGATCCCGGGGCGTTGGCGCTCTTTGACCCATGTTCGGGCTCGAAACAGATGCCGACACTTACACCCGATCTTACGACGGCGTCAACAGCGACTTCCATGGCAGCTTGCATTTGCGAAGGCTGGCAGACCGAACCTGGCATATTTCAAAACTCCTATCCACAAATTCCTACTCCGCAATCGGCGACAGCCCCGGGACATATGCCGTCCTTGTTGGTTGCGACTGCGGACCCAGTTATGCCCGACATAGTATTGATAGAACTGTACGTTGGCCGAAGCGCCCATCAAGTCCCCAATAATAGAATAAGCTTAAATAAGACGATGGGACTGACATATCGGGACGCAAAGCGATTTACTTTACTTTGAGAGAGTACACCCCGTTGCCCCCATGATCCATAAGCGACGATACTTTGCTTGGGCAGGCGACGCAGACACCTCGCCGGCTCGCACCGCTCTGCGGTCTGCCATGAGAACCATTGCCTCCGCCATGTCACCTCAGTTCTGCGACATTGGGCAAATCATGTATGCTTTGACGCGGCGCATGCTCGAAACACAGGACGCATGCGGCGAGACTGGTCTGCCATGGATGGCAAGACTAAAGCCGCCGCAGGAGCAGCAGAAGATTGACCACGAGCGTATCCAAGCTTGGCTTTTGCTCGCCTACTATGATGTTTTACGAAATTCTGAGCTTCAGGCCTTGGTCACTGCCAGGCGAGCCTTCCGCCTTCTTCAGCTCTCTGGACTCTATGATATGGACGCCCACAGGAGCCATATCAGTACTTCGCCTGCTGAGACGAGCTGGAATGCGCAACTGTGCCTGTCAAACAATGAAGCAGATGAGCCAATCTTGCAACAGACGTGGATTAGTGTGGAGGAAAAGAGGCGAACTGTTTGGAGTGTCTTTCTCCTTGATCGACTCTCTACGATGCTCAATGACCAGCCAATGATGCTAATGGAAGAGATAGTAAGTTCCAGAAGCGAACTGTGGGGGTCGAGTCAATCAATTTCTGTCCATCTGATGTGCCGCTGCTAACCCGCCCTTTCAATTCAATTAGATGTCAACTACACGCGACTTCCCATGGCGGAGGCTGAGTTCCAGAGTGGTAGCCAAGAGCCTGTCTCGCCAATGGGTTTCCTGGTCGAGGCGACAGACGAAAGCAAAGCCGGCAACGGCATCAATATGTTGCCTCCCTTTGCCCGCTGTGTCGTTGTGGCTAATTTGTTCGCACGCTGCATGACACATGGCAAGCTAGGTATGCAATCTACGCCCATGTCTGCACCAGATTCGCAAGACTTTTGGCAGAGACACCCGTGGCTTGCATCAGCGGCCGCGAAGGCGTGCGAAACCGAGGTGTCACGATGTGACCCAATGCTGGTATTCACTCGCATCTTGGGTTACAGCGTGTGTCTGTCCCTGTGCAGCATAGCAAATGCCACATCTTGGCAGACGCTGGATCACCACTTGATGGCAATGGCGTGCAAACCGGCAGCGCACCAAGCCGCTTCCGAAGTAGTTGGCATCATTAAAACTGCTTCGCGTATTGCATTCTTCAAGGTATTTTTTGCCCGTGTATACCTGACACTCGCCAGGCTTGCTGTGGATGTTGGTACTGACGGGTAGCTATGATCTTCAGATGCACCCTTTCTTCCCAAACGCCATCGCCCTGGTGGCAAGGTTTCTCAATGCCGACGTCCCTTATTCACCTTCAACTCGAAGTACAATGGATGCAGTCCAGGGAAGACAAGATGCCGTCAATGACTTGCTCAGCGCACTCCGACGCATAAGTCAAGTGAACAAGTTGGCTGCAGAACTATTGTACAAACTGGAATTGGACATGGGACAGGCAATGAATAATCACAATGCGAGTCAATTGGACCAGACAGATGATACATGGACGTGAAAAGTCACGCACGGAGCACGAGCTTTACTTTAAGTATTATTCAAAAAGTCATCAAGATCAAAGTTTACATCCTGGAATATGTTATCTAGAAAAAGCCCAGAAGCCGCTTCATCTAGAGGCATTGCACCATGGTTAACTGAATTAGAGCACCGAGTGTTCAAGATTCTCGTTGACAGTGTTTTGAAGGTCGGAGCGCACTGATGGATGTATAAACTCAAGTGCTCGTGTGCCTTTAGGGTTGTTAGAACTTGGTAGAAAGACTGTTCGATGGATGAGGTGAATAGATTAGACGCAAACATCGCAGCTAGGAAGTGAGTGCCTGCGATATGTAAATAGTATACCCGATACCACCATGGTAGAATAATCATCGGCTCACTAGGGTCATGTATCTCGGCAATGAGGGATGTGACCTTTTATGTTGCCTCAAGGCATATCCTGTCACACTCTTGAAGAAGTTGGTCGCTTATTGTCAAAGAGTCGGAAGCTGATGTAATCGCAGTTATCCGACTTTTCATCAAGTAAAGTCTTGCAAGCATGGGTCGGTATAAATATATTCGAGAATAAAGGAGCCTAAATTGCCGTCAGAAAAAACAAAACTCTAGATGTGGCCGTAAAGAAGGAAGCGGTATAGCGGCTTCTCTTAATAATATAAGAGGGGTTAAAGTATAACAAACCGAAAATGAAGCGAGTATCTCTCTGCTTGCGCAGTCCTATCACGAATTGTTTAAATATTTTGCAACTTCTAGTTGTTAGGAAGGCTTTCTTCTCATTTTATCAGGCAGCCATTTAGTTGCACCACGATAACGTGGTATTCGTCTTGTTAGTATAATCGCGGAAGTCCTAATCTAGCTGCTAGGTTATTCCTACTTTGCACCTGCGCCAACTGGATTTAAGTACCAATTTTATGGAGTTCTAGCTCCCATACACGAAACTCGGTACCATTACCGGTTAGTATTGCTGGCCTATTTAGTAAAGGGATTGCTGCTAGTGCTAATAACTTTCCGAGCGCCTAGGAAGTGCAGCCAAGAATATTTAGCATTTGCTTTTATTGTGGTGTAAGAGCGACCTACTGCTCTAGGGCAACACAACTGGCCCAGACTTTTTGTGTCAAGAGTCTATCGGGATTACTGGTTAACGACTCTTCAAACGCATGGCAATATATATTCTGCGCAATTTAAATTGCCAAACCCGCCGCTATCCACGTCTTTTGTTGATTATTTATGCAATGGAGGTATCAATTCATTAGCAGCAAGTACTGGACTAGCTCGAGTAAGCCAGGCTTCCATAAAATTGCTTCGGGCCGGAGCAGTTCCCAGGCGCGCTGGAAGTAATAATTTGCCTTATCGTCTCGCTTCTTCATAGGAATGGATTCTTGAATCTGTACTCCTAGGGCGAACACGAGATTTAGTGTGCTTAGCCAAATGTCACGATCCACCTGTACTAATGCAGCAGATCCGTTATAGAAGGCGTCATTGGCCTGGGAAAATCGTTGCTGATCAAGTATAGGCTCCACAGGATGCACATATTGTCAGTATATACCAACTAGCCTATCAGCATATGCCCGAGGTAAATCAGAAGTAAAGTCAAGCACAGTTCGTGGTGGCTGCTCCCCTATGTCTCCGAACACGGGTGCATCCACAAACGGGACCAAATGACAGGTGGCGTCTGCAGCAGGCCCTGCTATCTTATCTATAGTTGATGAAACTTGTCCGGCAAACCGCCCATAAGCAGTATAATATGAATGGCTTTCATCTCGAGCCTCGTGACCTTGCTCCAAGTCGGAGCCCCCCGAGAATCCCGTTGTCGACGGCGTATGGGTTCCAGGAGGTGTTTGGAGTAAGTGAACTTCCGCAGTTAGAGGCGAAGTCGGGGCATGAATAGGCGTTGGAGCTGTGATTGGAATTGTAATAGTGGCACGGCTGCGGCTAGGTCTGGCATGACGCGTTGGTGCCTTTGCCCTTTGTTTGCTTTGGCCTTTGAGCGAGGTGGAATCTTGTTGACCATAGTTACACGCCTTGCCTCTTCCATGGCATCTAGAACAAGCTTTGCGTAGAACACGCGTAAGTCTCTTGCATGTTTATATAAGAGTTATAGATAACAGAAACAACGTAATAGATTATTACCTGGGCGATCACCGTCGCATTTCACCTTGCTCGCCCTGCACGACTGGCAGGCATTGATAACTTTTAACCGCTCCCTGCGTGGTGGCATTGGCAACTGAGGTTGGGGCTTTTCATCTTGACGGGAGGATATCACGGTATACTTTAGCGCTGTCGCCGGTAAGACATCCGACGCCGATAGGAACAAGCAAGGTATCAGGCTTCGTGACAGTCCGATGCCAGCGGAATGCAAGAATGTCCGACTGTCTCCGACAATGTGGAGGAGAAAGGGGCCCCATATCGGCATAAACGATTATTGGCTAGGGCGGAGTTCAGTTAAATAATGAGACTGGACGCTGATAAACTACGCCGGTCCGCCTAAATTAGCCTATATCCAATCATAACTGAATGCGATTTTTCTATGTCTTGGGCAAGCAGAGCCAATGAAATGCTGGCCCGATATTTGTGTGAGCGGCCTCTGCATGCAATTCAACTTGTGGTATAAATGGGTGAAGAGTTAAATTTCGGAGATTTGTCCTGCCATGGCGGCAGTTGATTTCGATCCATTTCATCATACAGTGCCTTTCCATTGTCATTGTCATTGTCAGAATGTCTCAAGACTCCGGACCCCAGACTCCGGCTGACCCCGTCGACACCGAAAAGACTCACCCGTTTAATGGCACTGGCACGGCGGAGGATCCCTTCATCGTCGAGTTCCAGAAGGACGACCAGAGCAATCCCATGAATTGGGGCAGATTAGAAAATGGTTCCTAACCGCTATTGTCACCTTTTCTGTTTTTGCTGTCACATTTACGTCTTCGGCGTATTCAGTCTCATCTGCGGAAATTATGAGCGAGTTTAGCATTAGCACCACGGTCTTTATTACTGGTGTTTCTGTCTTCGTCTTGGGCTTCGCAATCGGTCCAGCAGTATGGGGTCCCTTGGTACGTATATATGTACGCTTATCGACAATAGTTTTCCTTTCGGTCACAAAATGCTAATTGTTACTTTTGCCTTGTGTAGTAAGTTTCGGCTGCATTCATCACTACCTACGAGCGACGTTCGAATACTAACCGTCGCCATTTCACTGATAGATCCGAGCTTTATGGAAGACAGTTTCCTTGGATTGTTTCCCATATCGCCATGGTATCCTTTATCGCAGGTTCTTCTGGTAGCCCAATATTGCCACGCTTCTCGTTTTGCGTTTTCTTGCTGGTACGTTCGGAGGATCACCGCTAGTTAATTCCGGTGGTGCTATTGCGGACCTCCTCCCTCCTGCTCAAAGAGGCTTGGCGATGACAATATACTGTGTCGCACCATTTCTCGGTCCCATTCTCGGCCCCAACGTTGGTGGATTTGCCACCGAGTATATTGGTTAGAGATGGGTGCAGGTATCTGCACTATCTTTATCGGCGTCATAGGTATTTTCTTTCAGCATTCATGTTGATGCTTGCGAACCGATCGCTGACAGGGCACGAATAGGTCTCATTGACGTCATCTTCGTCCCCGAGACCTATGGACCAGTTTTACTAGACAGAAAAGCAATTGCCCTTTCCAAGGCTGATGAAAAGGTCTACATAAGTATCCTGGAGAAAAACAAGGGTAAGAAGCAGCCATCAGAGGTCTTTGGGTGAGCTCTGGTACGACCTTGGATCCTGCTCTTCCGCGAGCATATTGTTCTTATTGCGTCACTCTACATGGCTATTATCTACGGCACTGTCTACATGTTTTTAGGAGCCATGCCCATTGTTTACAACGAGCTTCGCAGATGGAGCCCAGGCTTTGGTGGACTTGCTTTCCTTGGGATGGCTGTTGGAATCATTATAGGACTTGGGTATGCCATCTATGATAACAATGGCCGTTTTATGAACTTGGAACCATCCAAGAGAACCCCCGAATCCTGTCTGCCACCTTCTATTGTTGGTGCAGTTGCTCTGCCTATTGGCATGTTCGCCTTCGCATGGACCAACTACCCCAGTATACTGTTCTCTGAATAGCAAATAACAAGCTAATTTTTTGGACCCATTTCCCTTGCATCTTCCTCATAATCTCAGCCGCTTCTGCAGCATACTTGCACTTTTCCCTCACGACTGCGCCATACCGATACATACTAAATGGGAACAGCATGCAGACCAACGTCAGAAAGGCTGGGATGGAGGTTGCCCAGTGGATTCCAAGATTGTGGTACATCTTGGTTGTGAACAGAGGGAATACAGCGCCTAAGATTGAGCGAAAGACTGCTGCTGCCGCCAGAACAGAGGCCGCATACACAGTATATGCATCAATAAGGTAGTTAACAATCGGCAGAATAACGAGGACGCATCCGAAGCCAAACGGTGCCGAGAGGATAATGCTTACAGCCCAGTGAATGTAGGATAAGTAGCCATCTTGGCACGCGCTCTATAAGGTGTAAAGGGAGCCTGCTATTCTGAAACTACTTTGACCAAAGTCCTTGCTTGTACAGTTGTGCCACTTGTGTTTTGGCCCTCTTGCAGTTGGAGTCAAGTACTAATATCCCACCGCAGGCCGGGGCGGCGAAGTGTAAACCGAGCCACATCGGACTCAGCCCGTTACGGAATAGAATGGGACTAAGCAGAGACTTTAACGAGAAAAGTCCGATGATCTCTCGACGATCAATTTGAGTGCGTCAATACGCCAGTCATCCTTCTCCACGAAGCTGGTGATGTTTCCATCAAACACCATGTTCTGGGGGTTCTTCAGGTTGTACGCGGGCCAGAGCGTACGCATTGATTTCACTTGTAAAACACAGATATTAGCAAAGATCTCTTGAAGGGTAGATTAATACATGGAGAAAAAAGATACCTCGGTGATTATTGGGGGAGTGAGTCGCGGAAAAGCTCATCCACATTCGGCTCATAGTGTCACCCAACTGCTTGTAGCTCTGTTTCCGTTCGGCAGGCTCAACATCAAAAGCATTGGATGGCATGCCTAGTCCCAACACGTTATCAAAGACAAATGCAACCTCCTCAAAGTGTGTAGCTCCAAGGTAGAGGGGATCGGTGGCGCCAGGAATCGTGTTGAACCGGTAGCTGTAGCAGGGGACGCCATAATGAGCCCAAATTTCGCACGTGTACCGCCGTCCGGCAATGAACATGACGTCTCCGGTATACCTAGCGGCGCGCAGGAACTGAGCTTCGTAGGGCGCAGAGACTGGGAGGGTATCATCCGATTGACCATGGGTCGAGTTGGTGCCCGGCTCAGGATACGCTTCCAGCAAATCGCGGATAGTTGCGTTGGTGGTGGTATGTACATACGGGTTTTTCTCGATGAAGGCAGCAAATTCTTCCGTGGTATTGACGCCCATGCCAGCAAACACCTTGCCCTCGTCGGTATTAGCACCGATAAGCAAGGGAACCTTAACAAATCGGCCACTAGCAAGAGCAGTAGAGGTGTATTCGGGGACAAGGGTTCCGTCGATAACAGGTAAGAACGAGAGACTGGCGAACGCCGTGTTCAAAGTGTCAAAAGGCGCGGCGCGTAGGCATTTCAACGTGTCGGAAGCATCTGTGCAGTTTATTGCCTTCAAAACGCTCTCATACGTTTTCTGGGACTGGACATCTGACGGAAAGCTCAGAGCATTGTAAGGTCCGCCGCTCTGACAAATTGCAGCATTAAAGAGACCATCATCCCGCCCTCCATTGGCCAACAAGTGAAAGCCCACCGAGAGAGCACCGGCTGATTCACCTTGGATAGTGACGCGCCGATGGTCACCTCCGAAGGCTTCAATGTTTTCCTGGATCCACCGGAGAGCAAGTCGCTGGTCCTGAATACCAAGGTTCAGGAGACCTTGCTTGCGAGCTTCATCCCCGGCCAAGAAGCCCCATCCCTGAAGACGGTAGTTCATGGTCACCACAATCGATGGCTGGCCAATCTGAACCGACTTGTCAACCAGAGCGGTAGTGTTGTACCTGGCATCGGCAGAGCCCCCTTCTTGGAAACCGCCGCCATAAATATAAGTTAGCACAGGAAGACGCGCGTTGGGTTTCGTCCCTACTGGCCGGACCACATTGATTGTTAGGCAGTCCTCGCTCTGGGGGTACCTGGTGGCGAGATCGGCGGGATCCAATGGCAGGCCTAGTAGGTAATTGATACAGTGAGCGCCGTATGCCGTCGCATTTAAAGGGGACTTCCAGCCCTCACTGATGGACTGGGGCGCGTTGAAACGAAGGTCTCCGATTGGGGGCTGCGCGAAAGGGATTCCCAAGAAAGCATCTTGGTTGTGGGACTCGATATATTTGCCAACAACCGTTCCGTTCCGTATATGAACCGCTGGCACTGAAATCGGCTGTACAACTCCCGCTAAAGCATTGGAAGCCATGAGAAGCACAGCCGTAGTTGTAAATGGACGCTGCATTTTGGGTTAAGCAAGATGGAGTTCAATTTTCTGAAGGAAGTCATAGTTTAGAACATTCGGAGCATAGAAATGTCATATTTATATATACACGTAGAGAGACCACCGCAGTTGAGCAATGACCTCTTGAGGGAAAGTTTCTTAGCGGAAAGTTTCTTAGCTACTAGGATCGATGTTAGCGATTTATAATCGATGTCTAGTTGAAGGCAACTAATATTGACATGATTCCATGCCGCCCGCGCGGCAGGCGTCAGATGCACCAATGAAGAAGCGCCCTCGGGAGTCAGTTGCGCGCCGTACAAAGTTTGTCTGTAGCATACAACGATAAACTAACTATGGAATAATGGATGCTAGGATAATGACAGGGGTGGAAGTCCCTCAGGACAACGTCGAACCCAGAAGACGGGAAATGCTATCCCTGGTGGACTCCACTCCCATTCGTGTGCGAGCTAGCATTGAATTGGAATAGTAGCGGTAACCTCGGAACAGAGGCGACCAATAGGAGTCTAATCCGACCGGCTACTTTGTTTGGTCTGCGGTCCGTGGAAGATTGCCGGTGTATTAGTAAAACTGAGTGCTAAGGACAATAACTAGTTAATATATTACCAAGCACAAGAAAATGCAAACCTGTTACTTTATTCGATATGTCTATAAAGATCATAGCAAAACACATTAACAATACAACGTAGGTGCATACCGAGTGGGAGAGCACAACTAGTGGAATACTACAAAATCTTTGTAAGGGGCACGGGGCTTATTTAACCATAAGCGTGTTACAAACCTATAAATTATGCATTAAGTATATGGTTCTCCTGCTTAAATGTCGCACGTAGCAAATATCCGCCAAATATGGCACAAGAAGCAATAGAGACTCTTAAGAGCTATATAAGAATGGGTGGTTGTGACTGGCGTTTGAGAACTAGTGTAAATTCACTGTAATTAATCCCAATATACCAAGTAAACATAATAATTGTACTTCATCTCTCAATATACCGGGCGTAGCTAAAAGGTTATTAAATGAACCTTAGCCAATTGACACTTTTGGTCATCTATTCCGACTCTGAGTGACCGAAGTAACCTGGTCTTGGACCGATATCTCCTTTTGAGTGGAACCCATGATTCTTCATTGTAATGCTCCTGTACCTTGTTGCAGGTCTCGAGGCCCCAATCTGTCACACCCATCATCAGAGGACTTTCAAACATAAAAGCCATGCTGCCGTCTCCAACCTTGGTTGGCTTTAGTTCCATGTTGCTGGCTTTGGCCTGAGTATCGGAATCTGGACCGTGTGCACTCATGACGTTATGCAGACTAGCCCCGGCAGCACGGAAGCCTCCACCGCTTTTGGCGTCATACTCAACCATAATCAACCCCATAAACTCAGACATGGTATTGCGGTGGTACCAAGGCGGCCTGAATGTGTCTTCTTAAACAAGCCACCGTGGCGGGAAGATGACAAAGTCTGCACTAGGGTTGCAGAGCACGGTATGGATACTTGGATCCGGGTAATCAAAGCTCGTGCTGCCAATAGTATTGAAGCGACCGAGGTCATATTTGTAAGGATAATAGTTTCCATGCCAGGCCACAACATCAAAGGGAGTGTGTGCCTGGGAAGCTGCGAAGATGGTGTTGTTGATTTATTGTAGATTATCCACGGTGAGTCCTCCAAGTCGTCAAATGCTGCAACTGGCATCTCAAAGTCTCTAGTATTCGCCAGACCGTTGGAGCCAATCGGTCCGAGTTCTGGCAGTTTAAAGTGACCATCGTCAATTTCGAGAATATAGCCACGGACGGGACCATTGGTAGATCAATACAGTATTTTATACCCCGCGGTATAACAGCAATCTCGTTAGGTCTCACTAGACTGCGACCGAATTCGGTTTGGATGTCCAGAACCCCTTGTTGCAGGACTATGAGAAAGTTGCCGTCGGACGAGTAAAAGGCTTCCTTGGTTGGCATTGAGCTCCCAGCCACAAAAATGTAGATGCCTAAACCTGACTTGACGGCCGGATCACCTACACCTCCAAGTCTTCTCAAGCCACGAGGCCAGTCTGCAACGTTATCCAGATCGAATGGATCCCATCTCAGCTGTTACGGGATTTAATGAATGTTGGCTGGCTCCTGAGAGATATCGGACCTCTCAAATGGAAGATGTGCCGCAGATGGTAGGATTCGATACAACCAACTCTGCAAGTTTTCACTCCGAGCGGCAATAAAGGCAGTTCCAGAGAGCTTCTTAGTGTACAGGCCATAGGGCGGTTTTTGGGGTGAATTAGCCGCCACAAGCAAGGCCCCAGGAACTGCCTCAGTTCTATTGATGTGTGTATTGTTAATAGAGCTTAGCAAAAACACCTAGGTTGCCCGCGGGTGGCATGATTATAGCTAGACGTAAAAAACTTTTTTACTTATTTAATTAATTTATATATAATTTTTTAGGTTTTAGCTTTTTATTATAATTTCTTATTAAATAAAACTTAAATAATAATATACTTTTTTATATAATTAAATATTTAAGTAATTATTAAAGTATTTTTAATTAGCTTAAATAAGTATAAAAATCTAATTATAATAAATAAGTTAATAATTTAATTAAATTAAATTTAATAATTATTTTAATTAATAACTTTTTTTATTTTATATTTTAATTTTAATATATTAATATAATTATTTATATTAAAATTAAGCTTTATAATAAGTTATTAAAGTTTTATTTTAATTAAAAAAATTAAACTTATAATTTTATTTAAAGTTAAGCTTAAAGTTTTAGTTTTATTTTTAAATTTTATTAAGCTAATTATTTTTATAGAATTTTCTTAATAATAATAATTATTATTATTTTTTATAATTTAAAATTAAATAAAAAATATAATTAACTTTAAATAATAAAAATTTTAAAGTTTAATTAAAAAAAATAATTTATTTTATATTTTAATAAATTTTATAATTAAATTAATTAACTTTTTTTTAAGATTATAATATTAAAAAATATATAATAAAAAAGATTTTTTATTTAATAATAATTTAATAAAATTATTTTATAATTATTTTATAAAAGTTTATAATTTAATATATTTTATTATTATTTTATAATTATTAATATAAAATAAGTATTTTTTTTTAATATAAAATAATTAAAAAAAACTTTTTTAATAATTAATAATTATTTAATTTATAATTTATTTATAGATTTTTTTTTTTATATATAAGTAATAAAAGATAACTTATAATAATAATTATATAATAATATATATTAATTAAGCTTATAACCTATTAAAAATTATATATACTTAACTTAATTATATTAATCTTACTTATTAACCTAATAATTAAGAGTAATACTTATTATAAATATATATACCTAGTTACTTTTTATCTTATCCTCACGTGACTGACTCGCCTATTCCAACACTTTGAACCTTAGCGGGCATGCCCTTGAAGTCATTGTATGGCCAAGCGCATGGCACTTGCTGCATTTACTAGGAGCTCTTTGTCTTCCCTCAATCGTCTCAAGTCCATATAGCTCGCGCCGCGTGCTCGTGGCTGGTTGAGTGATCTTCTGTTTAACTTGGTACGTTGCTTAAAATAGTTCTAAAATCGGCGGTGGTTGTGCTACACCTCGTTTCAAATGCCAATGAGGGTGAAAATGCTCCAGCAAGAGACTCTGCCTATAGCCTTCCAGCTCTTTTAGCTTATGAGCGCATGGCAACCCATGTGAAGCCGTGAACGCCTGGCTACAAGTGTCTCTGTGTGGTTTTTGAAGTAGCAGCCGTTGCTCCTGCACTTTGCGCAGAGCTTGGCATGACACCTAACCCCGGACAGCCTCAAATAAGACTCCAGAGACGTCCAAAAGAATTCGCAGTTGCTGAGAGGCGCGCAGATATTTTAACTCGGTTAGTTGATTTGTAATAACATGTTTTATGATCTGCTACACATCAAACAGGTCGAATGTGGACGTTTTAATATGCGACTTGATTAGTGAATATATACTTTTAGCCCTAAAAAACTTATATTAGTTTTTATCCCGCGCTAAACACCGTATACTACCTGCTTTAAGGTGGCTATATTACTAAAGTGTATATATTTATCTACTTATACTTTAATAATTATCTCCTTATATAAATTAAGCTAATAAGTTTTTATATATCTCACTAATTTGGGATACTCGTCGCTGTATTTTTCCTTAAATCTAGCTAAATGTTCTTTAAATATCTTTTTATTTAGGGAAGTTATAATAAAATACTAAAATACATAGAACACGCTTTAAGTTATTTTCTCTGCCTTGCTTAATACTTAGCTATTTTTTAATATAAAGAATAAATAGTAGTACTAAAGCACTACCTTATTAATATACTATATATAAAGAAGGGGCTTAGCTGAAAAGAACTAAATTACCGCAGTATTTATTACTACTAGGCACTTATCTGTTAGTATAACTAAGAGAAGATCACGCTAATAAAGAGACTAAAAGTTTTTTAATACTTAAGAATAATTCTTCTTAGTTTTACCTAAGAAAAAAGCGAATAGTATATAGAAGAATTGCTAATAAGAATCGACTTTAATTATATTAAAGAGTAGTATTTAATGCTTATTTGTCTTGTAAGTGTAGTTAAGCAGCAGCATATCTGGATTACATTGAAGGTACGCAATTGAGTCTAGATAAGCAAAGAAGATACTATTACGACCTAGTCGTGTGCAGGAAGCAGGCTGCAAGTTAGGCCGGCTATATAAGCTACAAGACAGCACAAGCAGAGCGGATAATAGATTAATAGTCGGAGTAACTATTATATTTAAATTATAAAAGGAAATTATAATTTATATAAATAAGATTATAATTATAATAGTAATTTAAGGGAAAATATTATAATAAAAAAGGTAATTTTTTATAGTATATAAAACCCTTAATTTTACTTTATAAATAGATTTTAACTTCTTAGTTTTTAATATAAATTATTATATTAAATAAGCTTTACTTATAACTTTTTAATTTTAATTACTTAGTTATAATTTATAACTTATTATTAATATAATA
>AZNH01000056.1:18882-54333 GCA_000814955.1 Metarhizium guizhouense ARSEF 977 | reverse complement strand
TAATTACTTATAGTATAATTAGTTTATAATAGCTTAATATTAGAATTAATAAAATAAATACTAGCTTATACTAATTATAAATTTAACCTTAAAATATTTTATATATAATATAAAAAGCTATAAGTAGAATAAGTAATACTATAAGTAAATAAGCTAAAAAAACTATATAATTTGTTGATGGCAAACACACACACACAAACACTAACTGCTAAGACCCACGTTATTCCTTGTAGGTTATAACGCGCAACTTATAAATCTTATTATAATGCTATAAGTAGCTATAATTACACTAAATGTAATATATATAAGTATAATTAAATAGTTCCGTAGAATTAATTTAATTAATTGCTCTTCTTCTCTAAAAGGATAGTAATATTTATAAGGAATTAATAAACTTAACTATATAATTTAGCTAGAAGTAGCGCTAGCTTATATAGGCCTTTTAATATTATAAATATTATAAATATTACTTTTAAGGGTAAAGCTACTTATAAGAGCTAAACTTATTAAATTTAAAGGAAGGGGCGTAAAGCTACTTTCTTATACTAGTAAAATAGTATAATTAAATGCTTCCTCTGATTTTCCCTGTTATATAAGCGTTAGAACCGCTATATAAATCCTCCCTAGATAAGTAAAGTAAGCCGCGATTACAAGTTAATACTAGGCGGCAATTCTTTAACTAAACCCTAGGTTTATCTAATTTATCTTCTATTTAATTAATTATAGCCTTATATTCTCTAACTTCCTACTTAGTTTTAAGGTCTTTAATATTCTTAGTGTTGTAGGCTTTATAGTCTTGTCTCCTTCCTTATTATTATTATTAGTATTTTTAAATCTCTGTAACCTTCTATAAGCACATTTAGCTTATAAGTTAGTTTTTTTAGCCTTTAGTGTAGCTTTATGCTATATTAACTATATGATTTTCCTTTATATCTTCTTTATTACTAACCCTTTAGGGACTAAGTTTATATAAGTATTACTGCTAGAGCACTTATTATAAACTAACTTTTAATGTGTATAGCCTTATAGTAACTTAGCTATATTATAAGTAGTTTCCCTTATTAAGATTAAATAGTTCTCTTGTTATATAAATATTAGCGCTTTATTTTCCTTTTTAGTTAGTTGCTCTTTAATTACTCTAGTAATGTTCTTATAGTAGTAGAATATTTTATTCTCCTACTTTAAGGCTATTTTATCTGCTTTAGTCTTTTTAATAGCCCTTTTTATACTATTAAGGTTGCTATTATAGTCTTCTATTTAATTAAAGGTTATTAACTTATCTAGTAATATTATAAATCCCTTTTTATAATAAGTGCTAAGTGTGGATTTCTTATTAATTAATATAATTAACTTCCTAGTTAGTGTTTAGGCGCTAATTACTCTGAGTTTCTTTATAAAACTACTATTTATACTTAGCAGTTCCCTAAGCGATATAAGGTTTAAGTTACTTTCTTAGGTAATAGCTTTTATATTTAACTATGTAATAATATCCTTTAATAAAATAGTGATTACAGCTTTCTTTTTAGGTTCCTTAAGGACTTCTAGTTCTTTCTTAATCTTTAAGACTTCTAGGATTACTTAATCTCTCTTGTCTTTATACTTAGCTTCCGTTTTAGCTTTGCGTTACTTAATAACCGCTTATATTCTATTATACTTAATAAGGTATTCTATTATAAGCTCGTAAACCTGCCTCGTGGAATACTACTAGAGCTTATAAATTACTAAGTCCTTAGTAGCAGCTAAGTATTTAATTAAATAGTTGTGATTATATAGCTGGCCGTGAAAAGGCGTCCGCCTAGAAAAAAAGCCTCTAATTAATATTAAGACTTGTTGTTTTGTTATTAACACCGTTTCTAGTAGGATAGAGTTATATAGCCTAGGCCCAGAGAATCCCAAGTCGGAGTTGCTACTTCTTATTAGTCTTATAGATACTCCGAGTTTGTTAGCAGTTATATCTTGAAGTAGCTATAGTACCTCGTTGACTTTATAGTCGTTGTTTACTCTTAGAACTTTTAGTAATAGTAGCTAGTCCTATAAGTATAAGGTAAAGTCCTTATATTATAATTCTTTAGATCTTAGTTAGTTTATAGTTTTACGCTATATACTTTTTATAGGTTCTTTAGGGTTTAAGATGTCTTTTATTTTATACCCTATAAGACCTTTAAAGTAATTAATTAAAAATATAAGGCATAAGTAGCTATATTCCTAAAGCCCTATTTGTAGTGTATATAGTACTAGCACATACAAGAATTTATACAGGTAGTTTAATAGTTGTAGGATCTAGCGCTACCCTTAAATAAATTGCTTAAAGCGGCTTTTACGCCTAGATTAAAGAGAATTAAACATATATAAAGTGCCTTTAAGTTAATTAAATATAAAGCACGCTTAATAATTAGTAAAGTGTATAAATACTATAAAAAACCGAGTCTTCTTCTAGTATATATTAAGGTGTTTTAGGTTATAGTTAATACTATACTTAATATTAACTAGCAGCGTTATAATCTGCCCTGCTTTATTCCTAATATTCTTATAAAGAGTTAACGTGGTAATTAAAGAAGTCCCTATATTAAACGTGTATATACTTACACTTAAGAAGCTTTCTAGTCCTTTCTAGATAATTTTACTTATTCTTGTTAGCTTAAAGGAGTTTAACTAATAAGTATTGCCTTTTAGTGCGTATATTTTCCTTAGAAAGGAGTAGATATTATTTAAGTGTAATCCTTAATTTCTATTTAGTGTTTCTTTAAATATAAGCGGAAGACTATTATAGTACCCTAGCAGGTATCTCTCTTTTAAACTTACTCGGCAATAAGTCTCTTTAGAGCTTTATTGCATTCTTAGCTAATATAGAGGCGGTTAGTAAATATATAATATTATTATTTACTTATTAACCTAGGCGGCTTTTTTACTCTTAAAGAAGTTACTCTTTATAAGCGCTTTAGTTCTCTTATATATAACTATAAGTAGCTAGTTTACTTTATTAGTGCCTAGTAAGTAGACCTTATTTTTTGCTAAGTCCTTGTTTTCTAGTGTAGAACCTGATTCTTAATTTATAATTAAATACTTAAGGGTTTTTCTTTTCTAAATAAGTTCTTAATTTTAAAGTTCTTAAAGGCTTAAATAGTTTACCCTAGTTAATACTATAAAGTAACTTTCTGTAATAAGGTGTTTTAATAACTTAGTTAGCTTAAAGTAGCAGGCTAGATATAGCTATTATAGATAATTTGATCTTTAATTTGCTTACTAGTAGCAGATCCTTTACGAGCTATTCTAAGTAGCCTAGATAAGTCTACTTGATAAGGTGCATTATAGTGTATAGTATAACTAAGGTAGAGATAGGTTTAAGTATTATAAAAGGCTATAGAAAGTAAAAAAGAGGATAATTATTATTATATATAGGTTATAAGGAGATTAAATAGTTAAAGGGTATAAGGAGTGCCTTTTTATACTAGTACTATATGCAGTTATAGCCTTAAGCGTTCAAGGTTTATAGTAAATTATTTAGACCTGTACTGCTTATAATAAATTACTTATCTAATTTATACTTTATAGTGAATCCTTTAGGCAGAGTTATGTTATAGGCCTCTTACAGCTCCTTATTTAACAGCTCCTTACTTGTTTTCCTCTTCTTCTTTAACTCTCTTCCTTTTAATATCCTTTCTTTTACTTCCGCTTTTAGTAAATATTTAATTATAGCCGACCAAGTTTATAATATTTGTTCGGAGCTCTTAAATACTATTAAGCTTATTATAAAAGCTATTTCCTAGAGTGAATTCTCTAGTACTATTATGCTTAGTTGTTAGTAGAATTATAGTAACAAGGCTTCCTTAAATAAAATTATATAGGACTAGGTATTTTTATTTCTTAACTATTTAATTATATTCTCTTCTTTTAAGACTGCTAACCTCTAGTAATTAAAGTATACTTTCTGCTATTAAGTTTATAGTGGTTATAACCTTAGTTAAGGGGGAATCCTTATTTATATAAAGATTTAAATTCGGTTTAATAAGCTAGAAAGTACTTTTTTACCTGCTTTAAAATACTAGGGTAAAAAGAGTCCTAAAAAACTCTTTCTTGGCCTTATTTACTACTATTTTACTATAAAAGACGTTCTTTATAAAGCGATATATTCTTAAAGTCCTTCTTAGCAGGTCCTTATCCCCGCTAAGCTAGCTTATTTAAACGGTTAGTTCTTTATAGTTATAACTGCTTGTCCAGAGCGTCTTCGTGCTCTAATTATCTTATTTTATAGGAGATTAAATCGTGTCTTATATAGTTATTACGCTAATACCTTTAAAAAGATGGTTACTACTCTTAGAGAGTATATTATATTCCCTTTTTATAATTACATGTTGTTTAGTAGTGCTGTTAGTAGATTTTATAATAATTGTGTTTAGAACGGGTCTTACGCTACTAGTTGCGAATAGCGGCTTTTCCCGGCTTATAAGCCATGTCTAACAGACAGTAGTTCTTAGTACAGTGCTTTTCTTAGTGGTGAATAGTTTCTCCTGAAGGTTAAGTAGCTTAAGAATTATAATATTAACCCTTTCCTTTATCTTAAGCATACTCTACGGCTTATATTTGACTATTCTTATCCTTATAGCAACAAGAAACTCGCTGTAATAACTAGTTATAAAGGCATCTAGGCTGCTAAGGATTATACAGCTAGTTTATAGTTAAGAATAGAAGTAAGGGCCTAGTTCTGCTATTATCTCTTCCTGTTAGCTTAGCTTAGCTGGTGATTAATTAATTAATATTCTTATTATTAGCGTCTTAGCTATATTTCCGTTACTTTCTTTTTATAGATACTTGTAGATCCTACTACTTTCTTAAAATAAGGCTGTCTTAGCACCCCTACTACAGCTAGTAAAGGAGCTAGCTATACTACTTTTTAAGCTTATAAGTTATACACTTAAACTTCTCTAATTCTATTTAATTTTAGTACTAGCTTATAATACCTTTACTTTATTTTCTAGTAGTTACTCTCTTATAGCCTTAAGCAAGGCTAAGTATACTTGTTTATTTTTAAGTACTTTTATGTCTTTTTTATTACTTCCTTAACTTATAACTTACCTAGGTTAAGTAGTAAACTATTTAATCTGGTTTTATACCCGGCGTTTTTAGTTATATCTAGTTATAAGAATTAAATTTTACCTATAAAGGTTAAGCTTATATAAGCTTTATATTTATATTAAAGCTGCTTAAGTAATGCGTATAACTCTGATTATTTCTTGTAATCCTGTTTATTTTTTTATTATTTCTTCTTATTTTTAACTTTTTATTTTTCTTTTCTATATTATGTTTTTATAGGCCTCTTTATTGTATTTCTTTTCCAAATTAGTGTGTTATTTATAGTGCTTTTTAAGCACTTTTCTCCCTTTCTTTTTTTCTGGTCTTAACCTCCTCCTTAAAATAAAACCCGCTAAATATTAGCGTTTTTGTCTTAATTCTCCTTAAATTAAATAATTAGTCTAGGGAGATATATTATCTTTTCTAGTATACTAGTATTTTAGGGAAGTCCACTTTAAGGTATTACTAAGGGTAGTACCTAAGCAGGAGCGAGATTTTTTTGTTATTTTCTCTAGCTATATTAAGGCTATTTTCTCTGTTAATTATTTAATTGCTTATATTATAAGCTGCCTAACTTAACCTTAGCTTCTTAACTTTTTTCTTCTCTATTATACTCTTAAAGTCTAGTATTACTAGTTCCCTTAATAACTACTTATCTACTAATAAGGTTTACTAGCTATTCTTATTAGGTGTAAACTTCTTTAAATAGTCCCTAGAGATAGTCTTCTAGAGTTCTATTTTATTTAATGTTTTTATTTAGTAGGCTCTTGTGGTTTCTACGCGTCTTATAATCTTAAATAGTTTATTCTACCTTATAGTAAGCTTCTTAAATATAGATATATTAATGCTTTTTCTTATATTATATACTAATATAAGGTCCTCTAGATTTAATTAATCTTTTTTTTTTTATATAAAGCCTTTTTGTAAATTATTAGTTCTCTTTACGAGTTTCTTCTTAAATACGTACACTTTCTTTCTAGCTTTAGCGATATTTTCTGCTTTCCTTTAAAGGAGTTTTACACACACTTTAAAGAGATCTTACTTAGATTCTACTTTATTTTATTTAATTAGTTTTTAAGTAGGGAATTCTACTTTAAGTAGTAGTATAGGTTCCTATTTATAAATTAAGTAGAATACTAATATCCTATATAATACCTAAATAGCTGTTTAGTCCGCTAAGAGGGCTTTAAAGAGGTATTAGTACTATTTCTCTTTTAACTCTCCTATTTTTAATATAGTAGATATAAGGGACTAATATCCGGCTTTAATTATAGTATTTGCTTTTAAATTATACTTAAATATTTAAATACTATTTAATTTAATGTCTTTTAGGGCTTCCTTTAAGTTCTCTTATATTTCTAGCCCTCTATTATATATAATATAATAGTAAACTCTAAATCTAGTTAGGATCTTATTAAAGAACTTCTTTATTATAGCCGTAGTAGCTTTCCGAATAAGTTTAGCTTCTACTTATCTAGTAAGGTTATACCTTACTTCTAGTAAGTACTTATACTTATAATTAAATAGTAGATACTAGGTATTAATATAAATTTTACTTATAGGGTTTCTAGGAGCTACTAGTATTAATAGTTTATAGGGGCATTAAGGTATAAACTTTTAGCATGTTTTATAATATAATATTATCTCTTTTATAGTATTCTATATTAAGCGCTACTAGTATCTTTATTTAGCTACTTAAAAGGTCACTTTTACTCCCTTATACCCTATAGTTTAATAAATCTTCCTAATTACTAGTTTTTAATACTCTAAGTTATTAATAATTAGAGCTAATCCTTTTATATTCCTAGTAAGCTTTTTCTAGAGTTAGTTTTTATCTACAAAAAAGTGCTTTACTTTTAAGTATAAGTTCTTGTATTTACTCTTAAAGAGATTAATTAATCTTTAAAGGGTTAAGAGGAATTCTATAATCTATAAGTATTCTAGTAAGTATTCTTAAAACTTCTCTAATTTAAACGTTAAAGGGTTTAAGTAAAGGTTAATAAACTCCTTTATATCTTCTTTAACTTTTTAATTTAATTAATTAGACAGTTTTTCTCCTTTTTTAGAGAGTATATTAGTAATTCTGTTCTTAACTTCTAGGATATAATATACTATAAAATTAAAAAGTAATATATAATTAACTTATTAGGTTATTATTATACTTAGTATATTATATATAACTCTATTTAGCTAGTATACTAGCACTTATAAATTTATTTCTAGAGTAAAGTAGACTTTATAAATATGAATTCTTAACCTTCTTAGTATATAAATAACTGCTTAGTATTCTCTTTTTATAGTATTATATTTTATTTTAGCTATAATTTATATTCTACTTTTATACTGTACTAAGTATCTTCTTCCCTTATAGATTTATAGCAGGCTATAGCTCTATCCCTTAAGGCTAGCATCTACTACTAGTATAATCTCTTTATAGTTCTCTAAGAGATTAAGTGATTTGAGGATTAGTGCTATTGTAATTGCTGCTTTTAGCCTGTTTATAGCCTCTTGTTATTTTATACCTTATTCCTAATTAATATCCTTGCGTAAAAGCCTGGATATTAGGCTAGCTATTTATACGTACTTATTAATTTAGGCTTAGTAGTAATTTATTAGTCCTATAAAAGACCTAATATCCTTTTAATTATTATACTTTTTCTATTTAAGGATTTTTAGTATTTGTTCTTCTATAGGTTTCCGCCTATATATTCTACATATAAACCTAATTATTATAGTCGTGGGTTAGTAGAACTTTAATTTTAATATTATTATAGTATAACCTATTAGTTCAAAGTTTACTAGTACTTTATTAATATTAATTAAATGTATAAATCTTTATACTCCTAGTATTATTTCTTTATTATTATAGGTTATAATTAATCCTTTAACTATAATATTGTTCATAAATAGGCTATATATATCTGGAATTAAGTTGTAGAGAATACGGCTTATTACGCATAAAAATTAGGCTACTAAGTTTATAGCCCCTTGCAGTAATATACATAGTTATAATAGTCTTAATATTATAAATATTATAGTTATATCTCTGCTTTTCTTATCGAGATTAATTTAATTATAGCCTAAGAGTAAGTCTATTACTAATAATATCTTATATATACTGAATTTCTTGCTGAATTTTTCCGCGCTTATTGTAATATAAGCATTACGGATTATAATTTTATTATAGTTTATAGCCGATAAGATTAGCTGTACCTCTCTGTTCTTTTTTATTACAAGGAAGTAAAGGTTCTTATAGGACTTATAGCTCTCCTTTAAATGTCTATACTTAATCTTCTTTTTTAGGAGTTTTATAAGTTTTACTTATAAGGCTAAAAGTATAGGAATTAATCCTGCTTTTTATACTTTATATTTAACTACCTTAATAACTTATAGTAGCATAATAATTAGATCGACTTTATTATAATAAGCTAGGCTTTATACTAGGGCTACCTTTTTATTCTTAATAATAGTTCTAAAAATATTAATTTTCTTGGGTTTTAAGAAATTCTTTATACTTTTAACTACTTAATTTATTATTTTTATATTAGCTTAAAACTCTCTTAGTTACTTAGAGAACCTCCTAGTAATAAACTTAAAATACTTCTTGTTTTTTTTTACTTAGCTTTGCGCTTTAGCCTATTTCTTTGTCTTCTATTTAAGGTCGCCTTTTAGGGTCAAATTATTTAATAGAATATTATTTCTGGGCTAGATTTTATCGGCTTTTTACTTGTATAAGGTATTAACTTATAAATTATTTAATCTTGTGCTTATAGCTAGCTTAAATTTCTTATTATGGCCTTATAACGCCTTCTTAACTACTAGAGCTAGGACTTTCTTCCCTTTTTTAGCTAATAAGAGAATAAATTCTTTATTTAGGGATTCCCTTATTAACTTATAAAAGTCCTTTATAGCTTTCTCCCCTAATATATCCTTGTTTATAGCTATAAATGCGTAGATAGCTTTATCTCCCCCTTCTTCTTCTACCTCTTCTGCGATTCTTCTATTATCCCCGTCGCCTAGGTCAGCTATAAGTATCTTAGTAGGTCTATTAATTAAGATGTCAATAATATTAAGCTTATTATCGCTATTCTAGGCTAAGGCTTTATACTTTAAGTTATTAATAGTATTTAATAGTTAGACTATAATAGTTATAACTAGAGGAACTAGACGTTTATCTTCCTAAGTATTTAGCTGTCCTATACTTATATCTCCTAGTTATAGATTAAATAGTTCTTAAGTCTACCTAGATATCCGAGTAGTATTATCCTGTCCGTTTTGACTTAAGGCTAGCTTATTTGGCCTGTATTTAACCCTAGTCTAGCTTATTTGACCCTGTGTCCTGCGTGTTATCCTAGAGTTGTCTTTTATGTCCGTGGTATATCCCTTACTATCTAGCTAGTCTAGATTAATTAGTTTACTTATTTTTCCCACTTCCTCTTAAGTTACTTAGCCACCCTAGCTTTAATAACTATTCTCTACCTTATCTTGGCCCTTATTCGTAAAATAAGCCTGTATTTAAGCGCTATTTTATTCTTATTTATAGTTCACTTCTCTAGTACTATAATTAAATAGTTTTAATAATTTCTTGGTTTTAATTATAATTATATTTACTTGGATTTATAGCGCTTACCTTTTTATTTTAGGGTCTTCTTCTATATTTAGAACTTCTTATATAATTCTACTAGCTGCTCTTAAAATAATATATATATTATTAAATTTGTATTTAATTAGTAGTTCTCCGCTTCCTTTACTATAATTAAATAATACTTATACTAGCCTTATAAATAGTATACCTAGTATTAATAGTATATATATATTATTTAGCGCTATATATAGCCGGATAGGGGTTTATATATTCCCTAGGTATAGTTAAGTCTTTACTTCCCTGTGTATTATAATCTTCTTATTTAAAAATAAGGTTATTATAGCTCTATTTAAGGCTTTATATACTTTAAGACCTGCTCTTTTAGCGAATAATTCCTTAATAATATTCCCTTATAAGCTTATATTTATAAGGGCTTATAGTAATAAGCTTTTCTTATTTTTAAGGTAAACATGTAGGTATAGTAATTCCTGAGTATATCTAGGAATTCCCTTTAGTTCTATAATAGTGTTTACCTTAACTTCTTAGAGGGGCTTTAAGTTATTTTCCTCTAGTACTATAGTATTAACTTGCAGCTTAATTTATTAATTAACTAGTTTTAAGAGGTTCTAAAGTCTTTTATTTAATAACTTCTATAAGACTAGGTTTATTCTTTTAAGCAGCTTATCCTTTTCTTTTTCTACCTCTTCTTAGTTTAAAGACTAGCTTTTTTTTATAAATTTCTTTATAACTAATACTATATTAGTTATTAAAACTACTTAATTACTTACCTTTCTTCTCTTGCCTAGAATATCTATAAATCCCTTTTTTATTATTACTAATAATAGTCCGGATTCCTAGTTGTACTACTTAACATCTTTATTATTTCCTGCCTGGTTATATATTTCCTTTTATATTAAGGCAGTAAAGCTTAATAGTAGCTAAAAGAGATTATAAAGTAGGACTCTAATCCTTTTAAAGAATATTTTTTTGTGTAGCTAAGTAATAATTCTTTTAAATTAATAGCTAGTCTCTTACTATTCTCCTGCTAGTTACCCTCCGACCTTATTATTAGCAAGCCTGGCTAATCCGGGGCTAGCTCTAGGATCCTGATTATATACCCTACTTTTTTGGCCTTTAATTTTAACCTCCTTTATATTGTTGTTTATTTTTAATTTTTTATGCGGAGTTATATTTACTTTTATTACGTTCTTGTTTTCTGGATAAATTATTTAATTTATTTCGGCCGAGTGCGTCTGAAATATTACTATTGCTATTATAGCTGATAATTTATTTTATAGTGTTAGTTCTTTTTTAGGGTCTTCCTTTTTAGGCGCTTATTTGCTAATAATAATTCTAGTGTTTTCTTTTTATAGGATCTTTTTTTTTTTAAAGTTTATCTCCTATTTTATTAGGCTTTTCTCTTTAAACGTTTTTACTATATCTAGAAACCTTTAAGCGTAAGCGTCTTTAAATATACTGACTTAGAATATTATAAGCCTCTTTATATAACTTTCTCCTTTAAGAAATCAGAACAAGAGTTATAAGGGTATTATATATTCCTTGATTTTCGTTCTAATTATAAGGACCTTTGCGTTTAGGTTATACTAAGTAAAGTTAAGTATTTAATTATGCTATAAGAATTAGCATTTTTCCGGAAAATATCCTAGATTATTATAGTAATAGTATTAATATTCTTTGTGTATCCTTCTGAAATTATATTTAAAGGAATTGTTAAGGGGTTTATAGCTTTCCTTATTATTAAATTATATTATATTAGAATAATTTAATCTCTAGGTTATTTGCCCTTTTTTCTGGCTTAACTAAAGAGAATCCGCTTGCTACTATTTAAGTTATTCGGCCAGGTTACATTAATTATCTGCTTACTTAAGTATAGTAACCTTTATTTTCTTAAATAATTTTATAAGTTGATTTATTTAATTTATACTTAGCTTATTTTTAGTTCTCTTATTTTCCTTCTAGACCTTATACTTGTCTTAATATATAGACTTCCTTTAAAATGATTTATTATCTTATTTTTTAGGTTTATTTTAAAGGCTGTTTTTTAGGGGCTTAAGAATTATTCTCTGGGCCTCTTACTAGTTATAAATTACCTGCTTAGACCTTAGTACGTCTAGGTTTTAGTTCTTGATTTTTATTTTCTTATATAAGTAGTTACTAAGCTTATTTTAAAGCTTTAAGTACTCCTTTCTAATAATTATACTTTGAGAGTAGCTTTTACTAGTAATAAAGCTCTTAATTAAATAGTCTAGCAAAGCTTTATATAGGATGTTTAATTAGGAGACGGATTTTTTTTAAGCTTTTAGCTCTGCTTTACTTTATAGACTTTGATATTAATTCAGCTAAAATAGCGCTTTAGTATTAGTTTATAAATACTTTATATTATAATTATTAAGCTAGTTTACTATAGTCTTTATTTGATCCTAATCGGACGTGTTATACTAAAGTAAGAGCTCTCTCTTTACTTTATTCTAGTTATAAGTAGCTATAAAAACTTATACTTACGTTTATTCTTTCTCTAGAACCTCCTGTTCTAGGTGCTTTATTTATTTTTCCTTTAGAACTTTTATAGTTTTTATTTTCTCTTTAAAATCCTTTAGGAAATCAGAGATATTATTATTATTAAACAGTTAGAGGTTAAAGACTTAATAACTCCCTAATAAATATCCTTGTTTCCCTAAGGTCTTACTTAATATCTTAGTAAATTAGTCCGGGTTAAAGGTCATCTTTACTGCGGGGGTAGTTTAAGAGCTTATAGCCGATAATGTTTACCTGCTATATGTTATAGCCAGATTAATTAGTTTCTTAGGTTCTAGTTCTGCTTTTAAAGGTTCCTCCTTTAAGTTAGTCTCTTAAAAATAGGTTTAAGGGTAGTAAATAGGTTTATTTTTTATAATAATAGTTTAATAAGTAATAAGGTTATTAGTTGATTTAACTTAAATAAGTTTTAGGGTATAGAATATTTATTTGTAAGGGAGGGGCTAATATTTATAGCCTTTTAGTCCTTTAATAAGTTTTTATACCTTTTTAGTTGTTAGTTCTGAAGTAGAGATAACATTATATACTAAGACAGCGAGTATTATAGCGTGGCTTCTTGTAGCTAGCTATATAATTATAGTTGTAATTAATACTATTAAAAATAGTCTGTTTTTCTGATAGATTAAATAATCTATCCCTTTTTTAAAAGTTACCTTATTAGTCTGGGCCTTCTTATTAACTCTCTCCTTTTCTGCTAAGAGTTAACTAATATTTAGCAAATACTTAATTTCTAGCTCCTAGCTACTCTTACTAAAGTACTTTTCTCTTTTTGGCTTTTTATTTTTCTTTTTCTTTATATTATAATTTCTTTTTATTTAATTAAATAGTCTAGACTATTACTAATATTTATTTATAAAGTTTTTCTTGGTTTTAGAATTTCTAGTTATATTATTAATTCTTTTAAGTCTTCCTGGGTATTAAAATTACTAGGCCATTTTTTGCCCGTTTTAACTAGTTCTTATAGTAGCTAAAAAGTGCCTTTTATTAATAATTAAATAGTTCTTCTTAACAGAAATATTACCTGGGCAAAACTACTATTTTTATTAATAGTAAATACATATATATAAATACTAACTGCTAAGACCCACGTTATTCCTTGTAGGTTATAACGCGTAACTTGTAAATCTTATTATAACGCTGTAAGTAGCTGTAATTACATTAAATATAATACATATAAGTATAATTAAATAGTTCTATAAAATCAATTTAATTAATTACTTTTCTTCTTTAAAAAGATAGTAATATCTATAAGGGATTAATAAACTTAACTATATAATTTAACTAGAGGTAGCGCTAGCTTACACAGGCCTTTTAATATCACAAATATTATAAATATTACTTTTAAGGGCAAAGCTGCTTATAAGAGCCGAACTTATTAAATTTAAGGGAAAAGGCGTAAAGCTACCTTCTTATACTAGCAAAACAGTACAATTAAATGCTTTCTCCGATTTTCCCTGTTATGTGAGCGTTGGAGCCGCCACACAATAAAAAAATATAATATAAATTAGAATTTATATAAAATAAAATAATATAATATTATAATTATAAAAAATTAAAAGAATTAATTTTTAAGAAGAGAAATATAATTTACTTACTCTAAAAAAATATTAAAATAATATAATTAAGTAATAAATTAAACTATAAAAAATTAGAATTATTTACTATTAAAAAATAAATATTAATAAATAATTATAAACTTTTATTATTAAAAATTATAAAGAATTATTTTATAGTATATATTTTACTCCTTAAAAAAGTACTAAATAATATATTAATAGAAAAAAATATTAAAGTTTTAAATAATAGAGAATATAAAGTAAAATAAATTCTAGATATAAGAATAAAAAATAAAATATACTAGTACTTTATTAAGTAAAAAAACTATAAATATAAAAAAAACACTTAAAAACCTATAAAGTACTTAAAGAAGTACTAGTACTTATTAAGGTAATTTTACTAGAAAGTATAAAAGGTATAAAAGAACTTAAATTTAAGAATTCCTTATTTAAGCTAAAAGTAGATAAATTACTTTTTTTAGGAATACTTATAATACCTAGATTATTTATTACTTAATACTTATAAGTATTTAATATAAGTAAGATTTTATTTTTAGTATTTAACTCTATTATATTTTAATAAAATAATTTTAAACTCTTATTCTTAATATAATTCTGGATTTTTTATATTTAGGCTAATTAATTTATAATTATAAAAAGTTAAAATTAAAAGTTAACTAGTTATATATAAAGTTCTAATAGCTTATTACCTGCTTTTTTCTCTTTTAATTCTAGTTTTTTTTATTACTTTAATAAGTATATTACTAGAAAATAGTATTAATAAAAAGATATAAATAAAATAAGAGTTATAATTATACTTATAAGAAAAAGCTATTAAAATACTATTATATAAGTAACCTTATTATATATACTTATTATATTACGATTTTTTATTTATTATATAGTAGAATTTACTATTTTTAAAGCAATAAGTATAAAGTATATTTACGGGATAGTTAAATAAGTTTATAATACTAATAAGATTAGTATATTTATAACTATTATTTTTCTTTGCTTTTAGCTTAAAAATATAACTAGATATAATATTAGTAGAATACCCTAGAAAATAAAGGGAAAGGAAACTTACTAATAAAAAGAAGGATTATAAAGCTATTTATAAAACAGGACTTAAGCCTTAAAAATAAAATTATAAGAGAGGAGATATTATATTATAACCTAGTTATATATAAGAAGTAAGCTATAAGTTAAGCCGGTTATATAAGCTATAAAATAGTATAAGTAGAGCAGATAAACTATAACTAGTTTATCCCTTGGGAACCTTAGCCGTTACAGATACCCGTTAATCGATTATCCTGGTCTAGTCAAATGTGGCACCAGAACCCCTCATGCAATTGATCAATTAATACTTGGATACTGCTCTGGCCTTCACGGAGATTTCTCTTAATCGCTGTAATGCAGTTGTATATATCTTGCTAGGTAGCTAGTAAGTCGGAGTTATTGTGGAGATAGCTTTTAATTTCTCTCGGAGGAATACTAGATATTACGAGATTTAAGATAATTATAGTATCTTGTTCTTTAAATCGTTAATATACAGGGTAAGCGGATAGATTTTTACTTAATAAATAGTTGTGTTTAGCGTATTCTTTATCTGGTTAATAAGTTAAGACTTATATACCTTTATTTTGCGATTACTTGGCTAGAACTAAGAATTTATAGCTAGTTCTCCGACTTAAAGTATTATATACTTGTATAATAAATAAGCCTAGTAGCTTTTTATTTCTATTATATATAAAGACTACTTTAACTCGCCTATTTAAGGTCTTAGTAGACTTTCCTGTTATAAAGGTGTATCTACAAGGTTTCGCCTAGGAATTGATAGCTGCGAGTAGAGACTCGCGTGATTCGTACAAGCCCTCAGGCGGAAGGACGTCTTCCACAAAGGTTCGATCAGCCATCACTGGTCACTCGTTATACCTCGCTTGTTTGCCAGTCTTCCAGAGCGCGTCGTGGACGCACCAATAGGAAACGCCCCTCTACAGTGCTTAGTCATTTTAGACGCCTGGGCGCTCGAGGATAAATGGGCGCTTAGGCGCCCATGTAGCAGCCGCCGTGCCGTGGTGGATGCTTAGGTAAGGTGATGTGCACTAGGGTGCAAAAGACCCATGGGCCGTGAATTGGGGCTCCATTTGGCTCTACTAGGTAAACTTGGGTACAAAAAGCAACCCAAGAATTACCCATAGGGTAACTTAGGTTACCTAGAATACCCATGGGGGGTTTTTTTTTTTTTGGCTAATAGGTAACCCAAAAGCTACTTATTTACTTACTAAGCTAATGTTTATATGGGGATTTTATAGCTTGGGTTCTTAGTGGGCACCCATAAGGACCCAGCAAATTTTATAGGTACCTATAGGTCCTAATTTATACCTAAGTGCTAAAATGGGGGAACCATAGATGCCTAGGAAAAGTCGCGGGTACCTGTGAGATTCCCGTGGGTACCTGTGAGATTCCCGTGGGTACCCATTTTTACACCCTAGTGTGCACTGTGCACGGTAAAAGTGGTGGTGTCCTTAACAAGTCCCGTACCACCCAACTTCAGGCAGACAGACCACCTTACTTCCCTTGACATCTCCGGCATCAACTTTGCACATTGCAACTCTTCTTGCATACCTAGATGTGTATTTTCATGGCCAGAGTTCAGTGAGGCTTTGGCTGACTTCAACATGAATGCCCATGTCCCCATCACCGTCCACCGCGAGCCAGCCGATCCTCCAGCCACGCCTTCGACGCGTGGCTCACAGGATGACCAGATAACGGTGACCCGAGGCCTTACTCCTCGCGCCGTCTTGGCAGGGCTTGCTATTGGCGTCTTAATCAATCTTTCCAATACTTACTATGGCCTTCGCATCGGAGTCGCCAGTCAAATGTCTATGGTGTCTAGCCTGCTAGGCTTTGCAGGATTCAAGCTCATTTCCCGATACACTACCGTGCCGTTTTTGCCAGCTGAGAATGTCTTGCTCGTAAGCGTAGCTACAGCTACTGGTGCCATGCCCGTGACTGCTGGCTTTGTCGGGGTGATTCCAGCTCTAGAGTATCTCATAGGGCCTGAGGATAATGGCCCGTTGGTTATGCCATGGCAGAAGCTTGCGCTTTGGTCTGTTGCCTTGTGCTTCTTTGGACTCATTTTTGCTGCTTGGCTGC
Organism: Metarhizium guizhouense ARSEF 977; assembly: GCA_000814955.1. Taxonomy (NCBI): domain Eukaryota; kingdom Fungi; phylum Ascomycota; class Sordariomycetes; order Hypocreales; family Clavicipitaceae; genus Metarhizium; species Metarhizium guizhouense. Next base: position 37,407 of record AZNH01000056.1, on the reverse strand, counting down.
GACCTCATTTCATTGAACGGCAGAATTTACCTTGGCCTGGAGCCAGAGCTACTGCCAATTTGATAAGCACTCTTCATCACAAGGCACCGGTGCCAACACCAACGCTTCCAGGACCTTGTGCCTCGGGGTCGAACGTCCAGTCAGAACAACATACACTGTCGTACGGCCATGGCCCTTCGGAAGAGAACCAGCCCTTGTTTTCGCGAGCGAGTAGCATAGACTGGAATTCGGCGGTGAATTGGCTGATCAAAGGCGCATCAATGTCGGGGTTGCTTGTGAGTTATGTTTCCCCTTTTACCAAAGCTGCCACTAATTCTTGAGACACATAGACCATTGTGATGTTCTTCATACCGATTTTGCACAACGTTCCCATATTTGGGAAGCCAGCGGCAAAAGATTGGCTATGGTCTATCGATCTATCTCCCGGCTTTTTCGGCCAAGGCATAATTACAGGCCCAACAATTCCCATCCACATGTTAGTTGGTGCTATCGTCGGATGGGGAATCCTGTCACCGTACGCAAAGTCCAAAGGGTATGCTCCTGGGAAAGTAGATGATTGGGAGAACGGACCAAGAGGATGGATCATATGGGTTAGTTTAGCAGCGCTGCTGGCAGATGCCTCGGTGAAGCTCGGGTGGTTTATCCTTAAACCTGCCCACACGGTTTATTGTCAAAGAGATGGACAAGTCAGAACGAAGCTAAGAAGTCTTCGGAGGGATATTGAAATGAGATTGGGTTTTGAAAGCCGCGAACCAGCTTATCATGTTGTGTCGACTGAGGACGACGACTCTCCAACCGTTGACGGCCGCAATATATCTGGCATGCACGTAACAAAAGATGAACAGGAAGCATCCGAAATGTCTCTCTCCTGGTCAGTATTGGGATTGATCCTCTTTGTCGCAATAGTTGCCTGCGTCTTGGCCATGCAAGTTATGTTTGGGATGATACGATGGTATTACACCATGCTGGCCATCTTCCTATCACTTCCGATGGCTGTAGTTGGCATACGATCTCTCGCAGAAACGGATTACAACCCCGAGAGTGCTATAGGTATGGTCACTAGCGAGCAACCCTACCATGTGTACTAACGCCGTCAGTGTCCCAACTAGTATTCGCGTCAATCATCTCGCAATCCAATCCGAATGGAATCATCATTAATCTACTTTCAGCAGCCGTCGCACAAGCCGGCGCGAATCAATCCGGCGATCTCTCTTATGACTTCAAAGTCGGACACCTTGTTGGAGCACGACCAGACATTCAGACTTGGGGTCAAATCATCGGCTCAATAGTAGGTGCTTTCGTCTCATGCAGCATCTACCGCCTATATGCATCACAATACACCATACCAGGGCCTCTATTTAGAGTCCCTTCCTCATTCTTAGTTCTAAGCACAGCAAGACTCCTGATGGGCCGCGGACTGCCCGAAGGCGTTGCCCCCTTTGCTCTCGGCGCGGCCATATTATCTGCAGCCGGTACAGTTGTAAAGATGCGATACTCGGGTCAGTGGTGGGAGAAGTTCCTACCCAGCGGTGTCGCATTTGCTATTGGTATGAGCAACTAGCTGCCCAACGTAACCTCGGATGCCCCAAATCTTTAACCTGACACTTTTGGCAGGGATATACAACACACCGTCTTTCACGATTACCCGTGCCATTGGTGGCCTTCTTTACTTGGTGCACAAGCGACGTAATGGTGGACAAGCAGGACATTCTGTGATTTTCGCAAGCGGACTGCTGTTGGGGGAGAGCCTTGCGAGCCTAGTTACGATTGCGCTGACTGCAGCAAAAGTCTCTCAACTGGGCGGGGATTGAGTTGCATGGACGGGATGGGGATGGTTGCTGACAAGGATGTATCCATGTATTTGCCTCGTCGACATGTCACATGCAGTTCGACATTTTGGGCAGTCGTATTATATTGCCTGCATGCAGAAGTAGTTGTCGCTGCAGACTGTTAATCGGAGAACTACACATGGTCGCAGATCTGGTTTCAAGCTGGTTTTCTCTACAACAGGCTCATCCATCTGACCGTCTTTGTCTGTCGAACAATCATCATATAAACAAGTAATCGTGAATCGCCTCAACCCATCCTACCCCTCAACAACCACCGATTCATCACTTGAAAATGCCAACCGACATCAACTTCCCTCCCCGAATCGAGTACTTCCGGCTCCAGTGGATAGACTACTCCGGTGTTCTCCGCGTGCGAATCGTCTCCCGCAGCGTAGCCCTCGACCTCGCCAAGAACAAACAATCCTACACCCTCGCCCAAAACTGTCTTATTATCCCTATATCTACCGCCCCAGCATGTTTCCCTGACGGCATCGAAGAATGGCTACTCATTCCGGACTGGAAATCGCTACGGGTGTGCGGGTTCAAGAACAACTATGCGTCCGTCATGTGCGGAACTTCTCGAGCTGGGTTTGTCGCATCTTCGGCGCGATGTCCGCGCAGTCGCCTGTGTGACGTCCTTTCGGAATTTGGATCCACGCACAGCTACAGTATTATGTTGGGTTTTGAGATTGAGTTTTCTTTTTTGGATCAAGGGTTTAATATTGTGGCGTGTTTGGACCAGGGTATTGGGTATTCGACGAGTACTGGGCTGAGAGGTGAGATGGGGAATATTCTAGATGAGATTGTGTCGGCATTGAAAGTTTCAGGGATTGAAATTTACCATTTCCATGTGGAAATGGCAGATCAGTACGAGATTGCGCTGTCGCCGCTGCCGCCTATGGAAGCCATAGACGCACTGATCATGACACAAGAAACTATTCGCACAATTGCTATTCGTCATGGTCTAAGGGCACAACTGTCTCCGAAGCCAGTTGGTGGTGGTCGTGGGCCAAAGAACGGTCTGCACGCCCATCTTTCACTGAATCCAGCACAAGGTAATGAGAACCATTTCCTAGCTGGTATCCTGAGAAAAGTAAGAAGTCTATGTGCATTCGGACTAGCAAACTACGACAGCTATGAACGCGTTGCAGGCGACTGTGCAGGAGAATGGGTTGCTTACGGATCGGGAAACAAGGACCTACCTATTAGGCAAGTGAATCATCATCGCTGGGAAATCCGGTTTCTTGATGCCACGGCAAATGTGTACCTGTTCATGGCTGCAATAATATCAGCTGGCATGGAGGGTCTACTGTCGCAGCGTCACTTGGCCATGGAGGATTGTCAAGTGGTTCCTTCGGCGCTGAGCTTTGAGGAGGCGAAGAGACAGCTTGGAGAGAAAGGCATCACGGAGAGGATGCCGAAGTCATTGAAGGAGAGCATTGATGCTGTGACGGAAGATAAGGAGATGAAGGATTGGGTTGGGGAAGAGTTGTTAACGCATTATGTGAGGGTTAAGCAGAAAGAGGTTGAGCATTTTGGCAAGATGGGAGAGGATGAAAGGAGAATTAAGATGTTACAATACTTTTAGTCTCAGGGAGGGGGTCGTTTGCTGGCTTGCTATATTGGTTGGGGTATTGGTATTGTCGTCGGTACCACATCATCGTCCTTCGTCCGAGTACATCTGCATTTCGGCACTGTCTAAATTGACCAGAAGCAAACCAAGTCATCAAAGTCAGCTGGCTCCAACCCTTTCGCCGCCTCATTTGGTAAAATCGACTTGCGCAGCAGCGTAGCCCGCTCTATCCACCAAGTACCCTCTTTCTCGTTTTCTCTCCCGCCAATAGACTTGAGGTGAAATCCACGCAAGAAAGATGACCTGGCTGATTCATTCCTAAACCACGGCCTTTCGCCCCAGATGCTGAGGCCACGATCGAGGTAGTCCCTGATTGGAGATAAGTACTATGTTTTGCAGCTACGCATCACAGAGAGAAACTTACTGTGCAGTATCGTGATTCTTCAAACGTATGTGATGCTCTGCGAGCTTGTGGCAAGCATCTGCTGTGCGGTGGTTGAACTCTCCCAACGTTGACTCGTATTGCTGGAGACACCAGGTATGAAGTTGGAATGCTTCATTCCACAGCAACTTCGCCTCCTCTTGGTTGCCCCGCTCCTCGGCTTGTCTTGCTAGACTCATCTTGACATTTCCGAGAGCTTGGAGGACCCTGCCGGTTCTTGAGTCGTGCCAGTGTTAGTAGCTGTCTCGAAGAGTTGGTTCTATACGGGTGAAAAGGGAGGCAGCGGTACTTACTTGTATGACACCTTGTCCAGTTTGCCATGTCTTTTCTCACGTTGTGCCAAAAGTGCAGTAAGAGTGCCATCTGCTTCCTGAAGCTGCCCTTGAACCCAGTATGCCAGACCAAGATTACAAACAGGGAACCCGTATTCGTCCACGTCGATATCCAGCCCATCTAACATCTCTACACACTGCTTGAAGTATTCGGTAGCAAGCGCAAACTTCTTGACCATCATGTAGGCAATGCCCATTTGGCTGTGTGCAAAGGCGAGACGAAGATCGGGCTTGTTATTATTGGCAGCTTCTTCTTTACGTTCGGCGAGGCACAAGCTGTTGTGTTCAAGACACGCCTGAGCATCATTGGTTTCATTAGATAGAGCACCCATTGTGAGATGCATATCGCTGATGAGTGGCTCGTGAACCAAGTTGCCCTTTTCACAGAGTGACAGTGCCAGATTCAGATAGGGCTTCCCTTCGTGAGAGAATCCTCGTTCATGAAGATATCTTACGAGTGGTCAGCATCCAATAATTTTAATTGTCTTCAAACTCGGTATCTTCTGTCATGTCACTTACACAGCGGCTTCGTTCATCAGCTCAGGTAGTGCTGGGTCCACTTCCCATCGTTTCCAAGCCTTTGAATAATCATTGTACACCTGGTATAATCGTTCCAAGTGAGGCAGGAGCTTTGCGCACAACGGCCATCGCTCGCTTGCTTGAGTGCAGAGATTACCTGGAGGCCAAAGAACTGCAAGAAGAGCCGTGGCCTCTCTGAACGTGTCGTACCGCTCTTTTTCTGACATCCTAATCCGTACTTCGGCTTGAATAACTCGATGAATAGAAAGCTCCTTCTTGTCAATGTTGCGTTTGATCAAGGAAGTGGCGAGGAGCTCGTGCCTGGCGCTGTCAAAGACTTCAAAGGTCCAAAGATAGTCGTTATCGGCTTCCTGTGGCATTGGATTGAGGAAGACTTCCTCCTGTATTCTGTCTGGATTCATAAAGGCGATAAGCTGCAACAGTTTGGTAGCACTCCGACTGAGTTCCTGAATATTGTATGCCGTGGCTAAAGTGTGTGTATACCGTCGCAAGTGTGAATGACTGGCCACATGGTGCACCGCTTTGTACTGCGCATCGGGGCGATACTGATCCACAAACTCTCGCATAGACAGTTGTCTCCAACGAATGTACCCTGCAGTTTGGATCAAGGCCAATGGTAAGCCGTCAAATTCAGCAGCGATGGCCTGAGACGCATTCTGCTCATCTTGACTGAGGCCTTCACTAGATCGCTGAACCAATTTCCACAACAGCTCTACGGCTTCAGTTGACCCTAAAGGTGTCAGATCAATACCGGATCCATGAGCAAAGAACTTGGTTTTGGCAGCAGGGTCTCTGCTGGTAACCAGTATAGACCCGTTTCCAGTAAGAGGCACGTAGTCGGTAATCACATCCAGGTTGTCTGCGTTGTCAAAGATCAGGAGCCAAGACTTGTTTTCTGGAGCTTCTCCTTCTTGCTTCCCTTTATTAGATGGCTTCGTGAACCACGCTTTAGCAATCTCAATGCTCGTTTCGAGATCTTGTGCCTCTTCGGGTGTTTCAAGCCCGAGTTCCATGGAGATTCGCCCAAAATCTGTTGCCAGCTGTGACACACCATCCGAGTGGAGCCAAAAGATGGCATCAAACTTGTCTCGCCTAGAGTAGGCGTATTCGACTGCTAAATCAGTCTTCCCAATGCCTCCCATGCCACATAGCGCATATAACTGGGTACTTTCAACGCCTTTCGACCCTGGAGTCTGCCGGGGCAAAAGACATCCATCCATCAGAGGAAATATGTCAATACGGCCAACAAAGTCTGTATTGGGTGAGTGTTGTGCCATCACAAAGCAGGGAAGCTTGGCCGTCCTTGACCCCAGGAGTCGGCCACGGCTTGCGGATACCATGTGCAAGTGTGGTGGAAGCTTTTCGTGGTTTTGCGTAGCGCGCCCATCCATGCTGGAACTTTGAGAAGAGCGAAGGATCGGTTTCTTGTTGATTGTATGAAGAGGCTGAATAGTGGCGAGGTTTCGTGGGTTCAAGGGATTAGACGGAGTATGCATGAGGCCCTGCCCTGGCTCGTTTGCTGCCCTGCTCCTCCCGGTTGTCCAGCGTTCCAATTCGTGTGCTACCATTGTTCAGTAACGTAAGCTTTCTTTTGAAGTCTGGTTGATCAAGTTCTGAACAGAGTCCAAACTCACTTGACATGTCCTGAAGAAGACGTCGAAGAAAAGTTCTCGCGGAAAGAGATGTGTGCACATCGTGCAGACGCGATATTTTGCACAACTCCCCGTGAGACAAGTGGATGCCCAACATTTGCTCTGCATTTGAAGAGACGGTCGCAAGTTGTTCATCGACTAGGGCCTAGATAAAGTGAGCCGGTGCTCTAATTGCGCTTCACTGACATGATATATGTGGTTTACCTTTTTCTTGGTGCCAAAGAACCTTTCAATGGTGTGCATGTTTGATTGACTTTCAGCATGCTCAAAGACTGATAAAATAGGTATGTTTGCAATCTGCTCAAAAGTCGCGGCCAAATTTGCCAGCGCATGAACATCTTGCAGCGGAAGCTTTGAGGCTTGCTTTTCAACAGAGATCTTTGCGCAGCTATGCAGGATCTGATTGTGGCTGATCAAAGTATCTGCATCCGTATTGCCAGAATGCGGCGTGCCAAGAAAAAGAATGCCTGAGAGGCAGTCAATGACTAGCTTGAATCGTGCATCGTGAACGTTCTCATGAGCTAGAAGGAGTGCCTGAAGAGAATTAGAGCAATACTGTCTGGTAACTTTGGGGCAATGCAAATTACTTTTTTCAATAGGACGCCACCAAGGGAATGAGCGATGAATATAACTGGGCGGTTTGGGCACTTGTTACAATTCATCAGAAACAAGAGTCATGGCAGGCTTCCCGGTGCTTACAATACTAGCATACCTCCTTTGCAAGACGCGCCAAATCTTCAGCAAGATCGCTACCTGCCTTTAGGAAGTTCTCCCAGGTAAAATCGTCTGGCGAGGCGTAGTTTGGCTCATATATGTATAGGTGCAGATGTGAGACTGAATCTACATTGATTGCAGCCATTTCTAGCTCCAGTTTCACTCCCCAATTCGGCACCGGAGGTGCGATAGCCAGGAACCGCAACGAAGCTACAATTGATAAGCATTGAGTGATGAATAGCAGAGAGGACCAAGTCTACCTGGGCTCAAACTTCATCTTGTCTGGAGGCTGCAACTTGATAGTTTTGCTCAAAATCAGTGAGCGAGGAGGCAAAGTTGCCTCTGACGAAGAGGGGTTGTTGGATTCTTGCTTGCTTGAAGTTCCGTGCTGTCGCAGGCGAGAAAGATACTTGGAGCCTATCATCGGCACACAGGTTTGGTCCGTGATACCGACCAGTCCTGTAATGATCCCAAGTTGGTGTAAGAGATAGCCACAGCTTTTATTGTATAGCCAACCGTAGTTTGCCTCAAGATGGACCTTGGCAATACATCCTCGTGTGCGCTTATATCCGCCCCTAGCAAACTCCGAGCAAACAGACGAGTCACAACACCTCCAAGGGCTGGGAGATGCTCTACAACTCAAGGGCAGAGCGCGAGGCATTGCTGCAATAACTGCGGAGAACTGTAACAACACTGCAGAAACCGGGGTTGGCGAATTGTGTGATACGGCTGAGACAGGCAATGTACATGACTTATCGCTTCCAGCCTGCTTGTCTGCACGAAAATGGTGGCTTGTGGACAAGGTCTGCATACTCAATGCTACTCGGGCTCAAGCTTTGGGGTGCGTTTGTGCCGCATGTTTGTACGGCGTGACAAGTCGTCATTGAGCCAAGAGACAAGGATCTGATAGGGGCATGTCTGCATGTCAGCTCGATTTACGTATAGTCGGCCGACTACGGAGTAGCGTACATGATGACGTGTTATCCGGACCGATGTGTTACCATCCGAAGAACATGTGACCTGGACATTCGCCGAGTTGGTCCTGGCCGATCGATACATGCTGGGGAGAAGACATAAAGTCGTGAAAGAGCCTCCTATTCATTGCGGACAGACAATTTTTTTGACCACCCCTCATTTATGTACTGAACTCCTGTGGGCAGAAGACGCATTTACCATGGCAAATGAGAAAAAGATTCAGCCTTGGAAAGCGATGTCATCGCTGGAAGAAGACAAGAACCCCGATTTGAAAGCTCGGGGTGTCGCTCCCAATCAGCCCGTTTGCAGCATGGGCGCGTCTGTTAGCAAACCGATGGACAGAAAATCCAAGCTGGATACTTCGGGAAAGTGAAGTAGCTACTCCCAAACGTTTGTCCAAGTCAACCCAATTAAAATAAAGTTCACGACATCAGCAGCTAAGAGTAATAAAACAGATGCCGCGTTGTGCTCGTCAGAACAAGCAGAGTTTTATGCAGCCCTCTGCAATGGTTCACCCTTTTACCTTCTTGAAACTATCATTATAGTCCTTATTCGTCGTTTTCTTGATAGTGGAGGAAGTTGTGTTTCCTTGTGGATGCCATTCTGTCGCGTGGCGCAACCGTGGTACACCAAGTCATTCAAGATTGGATCAAATTGTTTATGTTTCATGTATTGAGTAATAAGACGTTGTGTCCCACATTGAAATTCAATGAGAATGCGTGCCAATATAAATGAAAATGCTTCCACTGCTCGCTTAGACCAGCTAAGCTAAACCTTGATCTCAGAGCCAGACCAAGACTCGGGTTCGGGATATTCCATGTCTGCATACATAACCAGCAGTCTAACATCAATACTTTCTCTTAGAGATTGTGCTTCGCCTTGATCTGGGAGCGGAAATGCACCGTGAGGACAAGCTTTGACTCTTTTCAGCTTTCCAAAATTACCTTCACAAATGTTGCTTAACAGTAGAATGGATCGAGAAACTTACGATTGCATTGTTTAGGATCCGAGTCAACAGCTTTAAAAACGAGAACCTCATTCTCGGCTTGATCTGATAGCCAATACCATCTCTGGTTGTCATTGTAGTGCACAAGACGATTTTCGGCAAGGTAATTTGGATATATCACGTCGGATGGCACAAGATCTTTCGACTCGACGGTAGAGGCATCGCAGAGAGCGAGGGGCCAGTCTTTTACGGGCACACGAAGCGGCCGCCATACCCTAGACGAGCTATCAGGTTAATAAACCAGTACAGCTGCCCAAATACCTACGTGATTATCTGATATCGGGATTGCATAATCTGATCCGCAGCTTCTCCATACAATTCTTGCACAATCGACTTCGTGGCGTCCGGCGTAACATCTTCAGATATGTGAGGCTAGAATCATAAAAGCACAGATGATGAAATGGGCTCGATATAATACCAATGTGCGTCATTAAACTAGGTTGTGGTTTGAGTTCTGGTTTGGTCCCATAGTATGGAAAGTTTCGATCTCGTAGTCTCAACTAAAGATACAGTTATAAGCATCTATCTATTAGATATTGTACGATATTTGCAAACCTGGAAATCCAAAGCCCGAACTTGTTTTGCAGCTAGGACTTCTTTGAAGTGACTTTCAAGTTCAGGAATGTAAATCTTCTCAATGAGTGCTTCTTCCTGGAAGGCAGATATACTCATCCTAGTGTCTACTCGACGAACTTCGAATCCCTGTTTGTCGAGCGACAAATGGGGAACGAGCGGGCGTAAGTCTCGAACATGAACGGTTCGAGGAGACCGCAAAAGGTTGTGGAGTGGAAATTCCTGCTTTGGAAAGTAGTGAAAATTGTAAGGCTTGACGGTATCCCACAGTTCGCTACGGTCCAAAAAGTATAGAGGAGCCACTATCGGACCAGACGCATTATTACACACCGAAAACTTTACCCAGTGACAACATTAAAACCGGAATAGAGCACCTACACTGGTCCCCAACTGGGAGAGCTTTACCCATTTGATGGGTTCAAGTTGAGTGCTGCCACCCTCTTCCGATGTTAATTAGCAATTCACGAACTCTAGTAAGCCATTGTCATATGGGAAGGCTATCAAGAATATATCTACCCGCATTGAGAGGGAGTTCTCAGTTTACGCCAAACGAGCCAGCACCGGGTAAACCGGCAACTACATTGCATGGGCCGCGTATCTGCCAAACGCTGTACCAATCCATTCATCGCGATCTTGTCGCCACAGACAGCAGGCTGCGGCATGGGCCGCTGGTGATCGACAGAGTGCGATCAAATTGGGCAGTGGCGTACTCCGTACTCCGTACTTGTCGTGTCAAGCTTCGAGCTGGTGCCTATTCATGTAACACAGGGGGGAGGGGCTGAAGTTGAAGTGCAGGGTGCATGCCTTCGGTGAGCAGGCATCAGCGCCCGAGGCGAGCGGGGTTGCAGCGAATAGTTTTGGGGGGAAAAAAAAGAAGAAAAAAAGATCCAACAGAGTAAAGCTCTCTCAAGGTCTGGTTGCAAGACCGGAAGGGGGCCCCAAACCCCAGCATGGGGACCTTGTTGGTTTTTTGTTGGTTTTGTGTTGCAAGTAAGTGGGTCTACGTTGCTGTAGTGTGCATGTGCATTGAGGAGCGGAAAGGTGTGGTCAACTGGCATGGCGTTGTCACAACAGAATGGTTGCCCCAACTCGTCACATGTCTGGTTGTATCCCACTCACGCATTCAGCAAACTACAGTCGGGCAAATGTATCAGACCAGACGGCCCAAGGCTCGTTGTATCCCAGGTCGGTTCTGTCTGTCATTCCGCAGCCTACAGCCAAGTCGGCTTTGGTCACACTACCCAGAGAATTTCTGTTACACGGATGATACGTTGCCATGAAGGCACGGGCCGAACCTTGACCCCGACGATAGTTACACAAGGGCTCTGATCACGAGACCTAGGGCAAGGTCCCTCACCGCCTCTTGATATAAATAAAGGTCTTCCGCCGTCAGGGCTTCAAGGAAAACCAAGGACCTTTGATATCAAAGCAAAGTATTAGTTGAATACGAATGTTGTTCCAAGCCCCTAAACACTAGGCCCTTGTCACAATTTCTTCCATCCAAATATTCACATTTAACTGAGAAACCCAATGATGCGAGTCCCAATCTTGCACAATCTAGTCGACAGCATGAATCTTCGCTCCAAGTTGCCCCCAATGACGACGGCGCCGTCCAATCTTCAGGTGGAGGAGACCGTTAACGCAGGTGACGCCGAGTATTTATTGGTGCCAAATTCCGAGGTATGCCATCTCCTGCGACAATACAAAATCTGCCTCCGAATGGCATGTTGCTCGCAATTGCGCGTGGGGATGCTAACCATTTCACAGAACTTCCTGTCCGCCCTTTACGAGAACCCCCACGGCCCAGCCCTTCAGGCAGTTAAAAATGCGAGCTACAGCCTCGTACTGGTCTACTTAGTCGGATCTGACCGAGTCATATCAAAGTCAAAACTCATGAAATTTCGCTCGACAGTGCTAGAAAATGATGACGTTTTCCATCCAGACTTTCTCACTAATGTAATTCTATTTGGAAGTAACTCTACAGATGCTTCCTTAGATACAGATGCCTGTCAGCTTCTCGATGAATGGACTAAGAACTGGCATTTTCTTAAAGGCAGCCTAGAGGCCAAGGTCAAGCCAGGTCCCTACGTTTTTGCTGGTGGTAAAACTTGGCAGCCCTGGAAGATTTACCATGACTTTAACGCTTGCTTTATGAAGACTTTTAAGCCTTCATCCGATGGGTCGGGCAAGTAAGTGGCTAAGGCATTATATACTGAGAGGCTATGAGAACAAACTTGACTAATAATTCAGCTTGCTCACTCTCGACTCGACACAGGCAGGTATCAATGGAAGGGTGATTGTACCATCTCGAAGCTACTTTAAGCCTTCTGCCTCACAACCTCTAGATGGAGCCAGGATTAGCGTGAAGGACAATATTGATATTGCGGGCCACAGAACCACATTGTGCAATCGCGCATGGGAGGACTTATATCCGCCAAAGTCCAAGAATGCTGCATGTGTTCAGACCCTTATTGATGCAGGCGCTATAATTGTCGGCAAGGTTAAACTGCAGGCAATGATTATGAGGGAGGAGCCCTTGGAGTGCGTAGAATTTACAGCCCCGTTTAATCCTCGCGGGGATGGATACCAGGTGCCGTCTGGCAGCAGCCACGCAAGTGCTGCAGGAATTGCTTCGTATGACTGGCTAGACTTTTCATTTGGATCTGACAGTAAGTATTTGTGCTTACCTGTGAGATAGAAAATCTTTATCTAACCTGGCGTTTAAGCAAATGGAAGTGGCCGCAAGCCTGCGCACTATAACGGCTGCCATTCGATTCGCCCATCTACAGGAATCATGGACACTTCTGGCGTTGTAGGTCAATTTGAGTAAGCAAAAACATCGCCAAAATATTCAGCTTAAAGCAAGGATCTAAACCATTGACTAACTTGGTCAGTAAATTTGATATGCCGGTGTTCTTTGGACGGGATATCACTCGGTTCCACGATTTCATTTCAGTCTGGTATGGGAACTCCCCAATGCTCAAGGCTCCGAAGCAGGTATGTTTACAGATAAACTGTATGTCTGAACAGCTCTAACCGACGGTCACAGGCACCAGTGCGAATTCTCTATCCTCTAGATTACCTCCCCACCATTAATGAAGCTCAATCCGCAGTCATTGACAGATTTGTCGAAGGACTGGAGGCTACCTTTAATGTGAAAAGAACAGAGATATCTTTGGCAGAGCAGTGGAAGACGGATTTGCCTGACGGACCAGAACATGACGATATCGCAAAGTATCTAGAGCTGGTACGTTCTGTGAACGTCGGTTGTACGGAGTGCCTAACGATGGACAGGCCGGAGGATACCCCTACTACCGTGATTCATACCTACATTTGGAAGACTTCCGAAAAGTCTATCAGACGAAGTATGGGAAGCCGCCATTTGTTCATCGAGCCATGCATTGGCAGTGGTAAGACCTAGGCTGCTGTGTCTCTTCCAGGCGGAGGCTGAATGTATCTCACAGGGACGTGTCCAAAACCATTTCACTCGAAGAGAGGGACTACTACTGGAATCGATCTGAGACCTACCGGAAGTGGCTGCTTGAAAACATCTTTGACACCCAGTCCGACACAATTACGGTCATGATCTTCCCCATAGAAGTTGGCAAACCAAGCTATCGAGACTCGACGCCGCCGTAAGTTAAACAGACCTCTCTCACTCACGCAACAGAACTAAGGTTTAAAGACCCTTCGCCATGTTGAGCGGCTACAGTTCGCTAAACATGTCTCCCATGATGCGAGCCCCTGAAGTAACGGTCATAGGTTGGTACTTTGCTCCAAAGCTCCATGTCTGCAGTTCTGACTTTTCGTCCAAGCTGGGCAAACAACATTTGATTCCATCGTAACCAAAAGAAGGGAACCCTATCCAATAGGTGTATCCGTCATAGGAGCTCCAGGTATATCTTGACCACTGCTAAGTGTGCCCACGTTGACCCTGACTGACGTGCTATAGGGACTGATTTAATTCTCGTTGATATGGCGACAAAGGGCATGAGAGCCGCTAGTATCCCACATCAAGTGAAGACAGGACCATCAGTCTACTGACATGAAACAGTGGATCCCTGCCTGTATGACACTTTCAAGGTTTACAGCAACGAGAGTGGTACCAGGGGTAAACTAGAATGAAGAGTGATTCAAGGTGAAGGCGTATATTTTGCAAAGGCTTGAAAGTGTGAATATGCATCAGTGGAACGCATTCGCCTGAGAAAATGTAGCAATTTATCTGAACAGTATGAATCTTGCATGACCTTAGGAAACTGTTAGCACCAATAGAATGAAGCACAGTAGAATGGTGCAGCGGGGTTACGAGCGGTTAGGTCACTTTCGGTGTTGGCGTTAACCATGATGATGTCTGTCCAGAATGGTGTATCTGACCAAGTAGGTCCCATGTAATGGCCAACAAGGCTGCAAGTGTGCTCAATCGTGCGACTGGACACGCCTCATGGTCTGCACCAATCCTTTGTACAGGCGACCCTACCTGACCGGGTTTATGAGCTCAGCTTGAGGTTGGCTTTGTTGATGCCTAAGCCTCGTTCGAATGCAAAACGCAATTGCGTCTACATTTTATGTATTAGTTCCTAACGCATCGCTGTTGAATTTTTGGAGACGTAAGGGATGTTTTGTGTCTCTGCTTGGTCCTGATATCACAGGCGCATGACACGGGCTTAATATCCCGTGGGTGAGAATTGAAAAAGACGCACAGGACAGCTGCCTCATTGTGGGCAAACTCTCCGCAAGCATTTGTATCATCCGAAGCAACGTTTACTAGCAGGCCGAATAATAAGTTGTGGTGATGTCTCAGCAGCAAGGTTTGTCTCTTGGCTAAAGCAAACACGACTTGGATGACTGACCTGCAAAACAGAGCCGGAATGGAACTTCCAACGACACATTCAACTAATGGCTGCGAGGTCAGGCTCAGACCACCTCTATCCTCGGCCGGACTTGAACAACCTGTCCGATTTCTTGAGATCTGCGGGCAACTTGTTTGGAGATTCAGCCTCGTCTCAACTCACAGCATTAAATGTGCCTTGGGACATTAAGGACAGCTTTGTGGTCGTACACGATTTGGAGACGGGCGATTGCAGGCCGTTTGGGACGACCAAAAAGGATGCCCGTACTTTTACGGCCCATGATAGCCTTACCCGTCCGTCGCTCGTCTTTTTACGAGGTTACGCATCACCACACTGGTTGAACCTTATCGGGCAAAAGCATGGCGTAAGCCCAGAGCTTTATCAACGGCATCTGGACTATGATGCCTTTAGCTCATCGGGGAGGGACTTATGCACCTCGCCGGGCTTGCCGTCTTCCTCTACCCGCGTCTTCCAGTTGACGATTCCTACTATTTGTCAGAGAAACATTGAGAGCTCATACGAACCAGAGGATCTGCAAAGCGCACGGCAGCAGCAGTTGGAAGACATGAAAGCGTACTTTAGACATCTGCGAGGGCAGGCCAATCTGGTGGATTCGGTAGTCCGCAGATGTCTCCTTCTAAGCAAGCAGGTGTATGTCGTGGAGCAGAGAGCGTCTGTGGAGGTTGCTAGCTGTGGAGATAGCTGGCGAGCCATAATATGGCTGGACAATGGAAGAGATCTTTCTGAGAGCGTTGCTGGGCCATGGCTTCCATACCAGGCCAGGTTCGCCTGGGAAACACACTTCTTTCCAGTGATAGTGGGCGGGGATGTCGCATCTGCGGCAACGCCATCCCCGTCAAACAGACTGGCAGACGGGTTGACCAAATCTTCGACTGGGGAGACGTCTCACATTGCTACTCAGGCTGGCAGTAGTCACAGCTCGAATGGTGGCATGTGGAAAGCAGCACAGAATATGTGCATGCTGCCATTCCAATATGGGTCAAATCTCGACAGATATGTCGCTGCGCAGGATGCCCTTTATGCGCTGAGCGAGCTCTTTCGATTCGCCGCTTCTGCAGAGGTACAATTCCTAAACTTCTTGCAAAAGTGCATCGAGAAGGAGATCTCGTCAGTTGATAGATCACGCGACGCACTGCGGCACCACTATGCGGTCCCTCTGGTGAATTTGAAGTACATCAAGACCCAAATCGCTTTGCATTTGCAGAACCTAGCAGAGACAGTTACGATCTTGGATAACCGCCAGTGGCTTGACTGGCCAAGCGCCACGGATAACGAGACTGCCGAAAAGACCGCCGTTCTGCTTCTTACGGACTTTCAACACTTGTTGCAACGGGCTAAAGCTCTAGCCAGGGAGTGCGAGCAGGGGATGTCGACGCTGGCTAACGCCTCAGTGCTGGATGAGTCGAGGCGGTCAGCGGAGAACGCCATGAGAGTACAGAGATTAACGGTATTGGCGACGGTGTTTATTCCCTTGTCGTTTGTATGTACTGTATGGGGGATGAATTTCCACGAGTTTGGGACGGGAAATTTATCACTGTGGTGGTGGCTAGTTACGGCTGCGCCAGTGTTATTGGTTTCAGTTGGGATTTATCATTTTGAGAGGTTAATAGCGATGTCGCAGAAGATGCTTTGGGAGGCTAGCTAGTCTATTTTACCCTAACTTATTATTTTCCTTAAGTTTTCTTTTTGCCTAACGTAGGTGCATAACGAGCTGGCCAGCATAGCGAGCTAGCCACTATACAAGTATATATAAAGTTACACCCCTAACATAGCAATTGCTAATTAACTCTATTAATCACCGTGACTCTCCACGGTTATTATTATAACTATATTAAGGCCGTATTCCACATATTAATAAAGTAATAATACCGCAAAGTAATAATTAAAAGTAAAATAATAATAAGGTTATATAATACCCTTAAAAGAGTTAGAAATTATAAAATAGCTAGTAATAATAAAAATATATACTTAGTTTTCCTTACTATAACTTATACTACTTAAACCCTTTACAGCCCTTACAGCCCTTTAAGCTAGTATTTTAAATTTACTACTTACTAAGCTAAACTATAAGAATTACTACAAAGTTACTACTAGGTATAGTTTAAGTAAGTTAAAGTACCTGCGCTATATATATTATATAGTAGCTAAAAACTATAAAAAACTTATTATTAGTAGCTAATAATATTCTAATAAACTAATATCTTCCCCTTATATCCTAGATAAGATACCCTTTATATATATATGCTAACTTAATAGTAGTATTAATAGTAAGTTAAGCTTAAATTAGTTTTTAAGTATTAATATTAAAGTTAAGTAGAGATAAAAGAAAGGCAAGTTCAGCTATCTTTTAGCTAATAGTATTCTTTAAGGTAGTTTTTCTAGCTATAATAACTCTATAATAAAGTATAATAAAGGTTAATATATATTAAGAAAAAGTAAGAAACTTATTAGTAATATTTAGAAATAATATTATTAAAAAGCAGTAAATAGCTACTAAATAAGTACCTCACTTTATATACTACTAATATAATAATAAAGTATATATAATAATAGTATAGCTACGTGTAATATAGTACTTTTTAATAATATATAGTCCTAGAACTAGTTAGTATAAAGCGGGGATAATTTTAATTAACTTGTTGATGGTCGTAGCGGTTACTATAGCAGAAAATGCGGGCTCAGAAGAAGTCATTTCGAGGCCTAGTACTACCATAAAGGTGGCGATTTAACCGAATACAAGTCAAGAAAAAAAGGGCAAAGTTAAAGGCGGTAAATGGAGAATGACAACTCTCTATAGCGTTTTGTTGAGGCCCTCATGTATGTTGGCATGACAGGACAAAAAAATGGACATGGCCTCCGAAGAGCAGCCTAGAGATACTCTTTAGGTCTGGATAAGAGGGAGGTAGCGAAGAACTAGAAAAGGGGCTAACCCTAGGGCAAGATAGCCTTAATTATAGCATCTTAGCAAGTAGGAAGATAATAACGACAAGCGAATAGTGAGAATTTAGGTCTTTAAAAACACACCGCTAGCAGACAGATTGATATAGCTTGGCCAAGGTATAGTTGGTTATAAGAGCCAGGGATAACTCCGAATATATATTATATATATAGTAATAAATTAGCCAGTCTAATATAAAGGGCTTTATATATTAAGGAGATAAAGTATCAGTATTACTAGTCAAGACAAATAAGTTGCTGTAATTTAATACTTATTAGCTAACCTAGAGTTCAGCAATTAAACTAGTAGTAGAGCAACCAGGGTAACCCTATTACCATATCAGGAAAGTATAAAGTCGAGGAAGTGCAGGAATAGTAACACAATATAAGAGCGGCTCTATTAGCTGCACTATCGTGCTGCTTTACGTGCAAATTGCTGTTGGACTAGTGCTTGGAGGCCAAAGAGGACAAGAGCACCCTAAACCGGTGTGTCTACGTAGACAAGGTATTACCAGCCATCAAAGTCGTGACCAGCACAACGCGAGAAGCCCAGTTTTCATATTAACCTGACAGACAAGCAAGCTTTTTAGTAATAGCTTACTAGTAAAAGAGTTTTTATAGACAAGAAAGGGACTAATATACATATATTATAGGTGATAGTTATTCGCAAAACATACAGAGACAGGATAAGAGCGGTGCTATCCATGCACTAGTAGTTAGTATAGGATAAATTTTAAAAATCAATTTCCGCCGCGGGTGAGCTGTTACGACCTAGCCGCAGGCTGCAGTGTAAGTCGCAGAATAGGCCAACTATATAAACCACCTCGTAAAGAGATAAGGCTTATATTAGAAAAATAATTAGAGTATATAAGATAATTATAAGAGTTATTTTATAATTAAAGTAATTATAATATAAGTTAATATAATTACTTTATAATTAAAATAACTTATAATTAAAAGTTACTTTTAAAAAAAAGTAATTATTTTATATATAAAAACTTTAATTTTACTTTATAAATAAACTCTAGTTTTTTAGCTTTTAATAATAATTATTATATTAATTTAAGCTTTACTTATAACT